>CAHIKZ030000049.1:0-545000 GCA_903632075.3 Acanthosepion pharaonis
AAAAAAAAGGATTCACCCACAAATGTCAGATAAACAGGAATTATTTATATATGCCCAAATTTCCCTCCAGTTGATGGAGGAAAAAAAAAAAAAAAAAAAAAGAAGAAGAACCCATGGCCAACAGAACCATATAACATAGCCAAAAAATGTTATAGATGTATAGGTGTAATGTAATTTGTATGAAATAATTTTGTTAAGTGTAGGGTGAAAAAAAAGATACAATAACAAAGTTGAAAATCACCAAAACCTTATCCAGGTATAGTTACCTGGTCTCCCCACTAAGGCAGGATGTGACACAATGTCATTTTTACATGTGGAGGACCATACACATGTATACATATTGTTGCCCAGTCCCTGAAACCACTGTCATACTGGGATTATACCAACCTTACCTTTCTTACTGCAATGAGGAAGGAAGGTACCGAGTCAGTGTTGGGCATCTTCTCTCATCTAAAATGAAGATAAGCGTTTACTCCACTTTTGGCCAGAATCTAGCCCCTGTGTCAGTATCCAGATTACCCCAACCTAATAGTGCAGTACCATTTTTCAAATGCTTCAATTACCTGAAGCAATCCCAAATAGCTCTAAGTAAACAACTATTGTTCCAAAACTGAGAGGCTATATGACAAGCTGGGATTAAAATTTTTTTCTTCAACTATTTAGTTTTTAACCTTTCTATAAAATAATCAGAAGCAAATCATAATGGGCTTGAAAAAAGAAAAGTATTTGGAAAGTATTCAGTTTGTACAGTTATGCTCATAAATCTGTGCAAAGAATCATTCTTTGAATGCAACCATGAAAGATAACATTGATTAATCTTGACAGTCTTAAAAGGTAAGATAAATGTATATAATAATAATAATAAAATGTTCATTTTGGTTCAGTTGGCTATCCTAAGAAGTTTGTCCCATTTTGTCTGTAAAAATAATTATCTAATTTGATTCAAAACCGGTTTTGTGATGTCATATCAAAGTGCATTTTCAGAGAAGGGAAGGGAGGATAACTTTGACATGTCAATTTTTTTTTTTTTTTACAGAAAGTAATAAAATGAGTTAACATGTCAGTAGTTTTCAAAGTTTCATGCTGAAGAATTGTTCCAGTTAAGATTAAAATCAAGAGATTTGAGAATAATTATGCAGGAGAGAGTTGCCAACATATTGAAATACCAAATCAAAATACCAAATCAAGCTTTCAAAATCATTTTCACCAGTATGACTGTTTGTCTTCAATGTAAAATAAAAAAATTAATACGGATTCGTATTTTCATGTAATGAAAACTGAATATTTTCAACAATTAAGAATTCAAGAAAAAGAACCAATACTAACTATATCAAAGTCCAGTCTTCAATTATGCTGCATACACTGTATCACACATTAACCACCAATAATTATCAATATATAAAATACTGTATGTAACGTAATATTTACTGAATAATGGCAAGAACTACTTGTACACTTAGGATGAAAGCCAGTTCATTTTGTGCAGATGTAAATAAACAGCAGCTATATGTATAAAATATCCTGAATTTTGAAGTGTCATTACAAATTTGAAACTTTACAAAAGGATTGTAGTAAGGCCGATTTGATATTGATAAAGATATGTGTTTAATAACTTCAGAGCTTTCAAAAGCTAAAAGCAGTGAAAATTGCAAAAATGATTAGCAGGTAACACCAACATATGAAGTCTGAAGATTCTGGACAACTCCAATGTAGGTATAATATAGGTACCTCCACTTTTTTCGGCAAAATTTTCGATACCTAACTTTAAAATAAATTTTTAAAAATGAAAAAACATGCTTGAAGATTTCATTTTAGCTTTAATTGAAAGTTTAATCATTAAATTTATTATTTCCATTAAGGAAACAATTCTGGCGTATTTCAGATAGAAACTATATACATTGAAATGTCAAATTTAATTTTGGAATTTTAAATTTTCTTAAATTCCCGCCATTTTCTTAATTTTAAGAAATTTGTAGACAAACACAAATTTATCGATTTTAAAAATATTTAAAAGTTTCTGACACGTTATTTTAGTAAAATTAGAAAATTTAACGTTAAATTAATCTGATTTAAAAGAAATATTACTTCTAGCATAAAAAAAGTAATATACAACCAATTATTAATGATTGGTACTGTTATTTTTATCCAATATTTGATCTACATGTTGAGTGACGAGTGATGACAGCTACCACGGATGACCATAAAAATGAAAATTATTAGAAATCTGAGTGAACGCTTTTTTTTTTTTTTAGTTTTACTGAAAAGGACAAAACTCTTTTTATAATAATGGCAATTTCAGTCTACTGTACATGGAAATAAGGAACGTATTAAAAAAAAAATACAACATAAAAAAATTATTTGAAAAAAATTAGCACAACTAAGTTTATTAAACTTTGCAATTTTGAACTCGTGAATTTTGTTTCTACTTAATTACTAATTACCACAAGGAAATAGTCTAATAAAAGAATTTTGCAATTGATTTTAAACTATTATAAATTATTATAATTAAAATTTAAAACAAATGAAAAAAAATTCTTGTAAAATTTAATTATTCATCAGAAAAAAATTTATTTCTTCAGGCAATAATGACCTTAATATTACTTATTTACAAAAGCAATCTGGGTTTTTTTCTAATTAAATAGTATCATAGATTTATTGGATTCATTATTTTTCAATTCAGAGCAGATTTTTTAGTTAGCGTAAATTTGAAGAAAAAAAAAAAGTAGGTGATTTACCATCTCTAATGACTCTTACTTTAAAAAAAAAAGTTTTTTCAGGAAATAAAAAGGTTTTGAATGAAATTTCAGGACAATAAGTAGGTGGGGCGTAACATTTAAAAAAAAAAAAATTTTTTACCAAAATTTTCTAGAAAGAAATATTTCAAAAATAATTTCATTCATTTGTGAATAAGTCCTGAAAATTTCATTAAAATCAGACAATTACTTGATTTTTACAAGAATTTTCAAATCAATGTGTTTTTAACGGGAAAAAAAAGCGAAAAAAAAAAAAAAAACACCGCGATGACGTAAAAAAAAAAAAAGGAAGATTTTAACCAAAATTTCGAACGTGTTAGAAAATATTAAAAAATTTCAAAAAATAATTAAAAAATACTTTGGTCTTTCATCTTAATAATAACATAAGCATTTTGACGATAAAACTTTATTTTTGTTAAGTTTGTGGCATTTTTCATTACGCTATGCTGTTTTCCCGCGAAAAAAGTGGACGTCACTAGTATAATAAGAGCAAGTTAAGGATTATCTCACCAATCTGTATCATGTATCAAGAGAAAAATCATAAAAAAATTCAACCTTGTCAAGCTATGAAAATACACAACTTTAGTGACAGTGGGGAAGTTCCAAAATGCACAAGACAAGTCTTAAATAAAGTTGAGACTAAGCAACCCTTTCCAAAACACCCATAAGAAAAAGTGAATCAAATGCATAAAAACTGATTTTTCAGTGATAAATGCCAGATGAGTAGATTAATGGCTGGGAGGCTACTAATGGAAATCACCCTCAGTACAGGTTGAAACATCAACAAAGTGGTATTATGTTTTGGGTGCTCAAGTAGTGAACTCATGAGAATTCCAAATAGTGCTTGCTATGGTGAAAAAAAAAAAAAAAAATCATGTCATTCAAGAAGTCAAAGGCTTCCAGAAAGATGTATATATATGTGCATGACAATGGCCAAAAAAAAATTTATGAATTAAGGACTTCTAAAATTAGTCTCAAAACACTTCACATTAATGTTGCTGTTACATTCTACACTTTAAATTTTTTTTTTTCAGTAACTTTGTGTATAATGTGAATATCTGGCAAAATTCATAAAACAGTTGCTTCGTCATAAGAACATGTGGTCTACTATACATTATATATATTATACATGATATCCTGCAAATATTTTCATTAATCCAGTCATTAATTTTCTAAAAATTAGAGGAAATAAAAAAAATTAAAAGTGGTTAATATAAGATGTACATGAAATGGGATTGGAAGTGTGTATTTCATGAATTTTCTCTGAAGAAAAAAAAAATTTGAAGAACTAATCTCAATTTGACCAAGGCATCAACTGATAAAGTTTCTTTATTTTTCTTCATCAACCAGGCAAGACTTTTACAGCTTGGTTGAGAAGTTTTCACTGGTTTCCTGTATTCACCAGATGTTGCAGCTTTGGATTATTATTTGTTCTACAGAATCATCTTAATGAAAATAATTTCAATGCCCTAAAAGACTGCAAAGAGCATCTAGAGTAGTTCTTTGCTGAGAAATATGATTTAGTTATGGAAAAATAAAATTATAAAATTGTATGAAAGCAGAAGATATAAGCAAACATCTCACTCACTCCAAGTGGACTACAAAAACATTTTAAAATTTATATGGTATACAGACAATACCTATCACCAAAAATTAATAGAAGCTAAAAACTGCATGTACAAATTCAAAGACTTTTTTTTTTTTTTTTTTTTAATTTATTAGACTTTACATTTTTCATAGCACTACTCTTTAACAAGGAAAGTATAAAGAGGAAGGGGGCAAACACTGTGCAACTATGCTCTCCAAACTGCTGACCAAAAAGTACTTTCAGTCCATATATTCAGAATGTGGCTAATTCGTTAGAATTCTTCATGAATTTTTTTGCTTAGAACTAATTAACATGGTTATACTAGAGTGCATTTTTAAATTCTGATTATAAGAAATATTATCAACTTTAATTAATTTGTCTGCAATAAACCAAATAAAACCAAGTTCTGATTTAGATAAAATCTTCAGATCATTTCTAGGATTCATTTCTGTTGCATACAACTCCATTAGATCCAGACTGGATTTTTTTTTACATTCAAATTAGGAATTACCTTCTTGACCATGATTTATTTCATATTAGTTTTCATATTAAATAATCATAGAAATAAATTCCTATTTAGCCTAACAGCCAGTACTCTAAAATATCTTTGATTTCCACTCAATAATCACAGTGGGAACAGGTGCTTGCATAAATGCCTAATTTTTCATCATGGTAGTTCATTTGTGTTCATAGTATCTGCTTGGGATTCTCTTTTCAATATTTTACTTCTTTAAATGGTGCTTCTTTTCTTTGCATTTGCTCCATACTTTTTGAGGTCTTTCAATCAGAACACAAAAAGTAAAGCATGCATGTACCTTACTGCCAAAATGGTCATTTGATTTATTTGCATAGGAGATGCTAGAGTTTGGAAAAAAATTAGTATACCTATAGATGTAGGTCTAAATAAATGGTGCAAAAAAACTTACCCTGAATTATACTGATAGTGTTTTATCAAAAACTATAACAAAACATATAAGTAACTCACTTTTATATTATAGATAATTGAAATCAACTTCTTGGCTTCTTAATGCATTGTTTTCTTGGATGACTTTGTTGATTTGATATTTTATTAATATTTGCATATGATGCTTGAAGTGAATAGTGAATTAGATTCAACCTGTTTCCTGGCATCTTGGAATGAGATATTTTGCATGTATTTTCTTATTTCCTTTTTCCAAATGTTACACTCTTTGGAGTCTGCTGGATGTTTTTCTTTACAGTTTGGACATAAAGGAGGCCTTTCACAAGGTGATTCATCATGCTCAGTCTCCGACTCCCCACATCTTTAACAGATTGATATTCTACAAACATTTTGAAGATGATCAAATTTTTTACATTTATGATGGGGAATAGGAATGCATGGCTCTACCTCGGCTATTGTGTAACCTATATTTCTTTTGGTAAAGTCAGTTTATTGAATGTCAAAATGTATATGTTAGTGTTTATTACTGTGTCATTTCTTTTTACTTGAATCCTTGCTTTTTTAGAGTGCCATCATTTTCAATTTCTTCTGATGTGCAAAGTGACAGTTCTGGGCATTTTATTACTCCTTTTGATGAAGTAAGAAATTGATGGGGGTAGGCCTCGACTTGATAGTTGTCAATTTGCTTGATTTTTAGCAATTTCTCTGCATCTTTTTTGGATATCACTTGAATTAATAGAGTATTATTTTTCTTTATTTTTTTTTAACAGATTGCGGTTTGATCATGTCAGAAATAAACCTTTGCAACACGAAAGGAGACACTTGATATATCATACTCTACTGATTCTACAACAATGAAAGTTGGAAATTGCTTTTTTTTTTTTTTTTTTCATTTTTGCTTTGAGAAGTCTCATATTGTCTCTTGGTTCACTTATAAGAGTGAGCCAATCTGGGAACAACAACAACTAAGAGGCAGTTCCACACTCCTCAAAACCTTGCTGCTGGATGCAGTTTATTGTCATACCCAGGATGCCCCTGTATTTCATTCAACAAATTCTGTAAATAATATTAAAAAAGTGTTTGGTTCAGAATATTTTTAAAAAGTTTTTTGAAATTAGAATGTAAATTAGTATAGATCAGGGTTAATAGTGTATATTTATTAAGTTTAGTTAAAGACATATTACATAGGTACCTCCACAAGATTGCTAAAAAAAGAACATAGCATGATGAAAAAGACGCCAAACTTGATGAAAACAAAATTTTATCGTCTAAATGTTTGTTATTATTAAGAGGAAAGATCAAAGTATTTTGGGGGTATTTTTTTTTTACATTTTTTAAACGTTCCTAGCACGTCTGAAATTTTCGTTAAAAATCTTTTTTTTTTTTTTGAGTCAGCAAAATTGACCTTTTTTTTTTCCATTAAAAAAAAAAAAAAAAAAAACTGGAAATCTGACTTTGAAATTTTTTTAAATATCAATTATTTTTTCAAAATTTATTTTAAGAAAATCAGAAATTATAATGTTTATTTAAAATATTTTGAACCAAACTTAACTTAGCTTTTTGTGCCAAAAAGATGTAATTTGAAAATAAAACAAAGCAGGTCATAAACTTTAAGCGTCTCTTGACATGTGATGAATGATATATTTTTTGAATTCCATGAGGCTAATTTGTTCTACGGAAGGAGAAAAGTGAAATAATTTACATTTCGTGAACAAATTATTTACCCCGTTATTTTAACGAAAACTTTCAGCGGTCTAATTTTTTTTTTTTTTTTTTGTACTTAGCTTTCACCTTTACGTTTATGATGCTTTATGGGAAATATATTCTAAAAGAAATTAAAATAAAACTGTTAAGAGTGACATTAAATTTCATATTTCTTAAGAAAGGTATCTAATTAATTTATAGGTACCTTTCTTATGAAATTTTATCAGAATTGTACATAAAATACTATAATTTTATGTACATTTATTACATTCTACTGTTATTTGTATTTGCATTCATTTATGGAAAAATGTCGTAACTGAGATTAATATAAAAATAAGATCATATAAATTTCATAAGATGATACTGATACTTGTAGGTACCCTTCTCAGTTGAAATTGAAAAATCAAATTAACTTCACACGTGTTTCGCAAAAGTAAAGGCTTTAACAGCGGAGAACAATGCTTAACTCAAATAACGCAACTTAATTATATTCTGGTTGGTCTTCCGTATTTTATAATTACAGCTCGATTATAAGCACAAAATTACATTTCTTAATTACTGGGGATCTTCTGATTAGTCAAAAGGATACAATTCACAACGCGCTAAAAAAAGATCTATCTCATAAGGACACTTATGAAAGCCGATAATTTTATAATATTTTAACAATTTAAATGTAAAATCTATTATAATTAATGAAATAACAAATAATTGTATTAAAAATTCATTTTTCATCGAAAAAATTTTTTTGCTTTCAGAAAATATTGTCCATATTCATAAAAACAACTAAAAGCAAATAAAAGCATTTGAAATTAAATAATATCTTTGTTTTATTGAGTTTTGTATGTTACAATTCAGAGCTGATTTTCAGGTACTGCGTATCCAATTAAAAAAAAAAAAAACATGATTTGCATTCCTCAAAGCCCTGTGCTTTTTAATTATTGTAATCACTAAAACCAATGCAATCAATTTCTAGCGTTTTCATAAAATTAGTTGGGGGGGGGAATAAATATTTTTAAAAAATATTTCTACCATGACTTTCATAAAAAAAACATATTTATAATAATTTCGATCATCTGTGAATAGTTCCTGAAAGTTTCATTAACATCCGATAATTATTTCTATTTTTGCAACGATTTTTCAAATTAATGTGTGTCATACCAAAAAAACGTGCTAAAAATTGTCTATGTTATTTACTAGTTCCGCTGATACAAATAGAAAACAAGGTTTTTTAATCAAAATTTAGAATGTTCTAAAAGAAGGAAAATTTTTAAAAATAATTTAAAAAAAACTTTGGTCTTTCCTCTTAATAATAACATAAGCATTTAGACAATAAAATTTTGTTTTCGGCAAGGTTGGCGTCTTTTTCATCAAGCTATGCTCTTTTTTTAGCGATTTCGTGGAGGTACCTAATATTACACATTAATTTAAAGGAGACTGGTTTAACCTGATTACCACATAGCATCCACTTGGTCAAAAAAATGCATATTATATATATATATATATATATATATATATATATATATATATATATATATATATACTTCCTTTACTCATAATACATACACTGCAATGAGAATAGTCATAATGAACATATCACTAGTATAAAGAAGTAATCAACATAATAAAAAAACAAAAAATCCATAATATGCATGGCTAACACTAATATCACTTAAGACCATATATTCGCATGTTCCCATATATATAAATATATATATATATATATATATAAAAACAAATGCTTAGAGGTACAAAATTTATATATAGTTTTAAAAACAAGGAATGTATTGATTTTAATTTTAAAAGTCTCTAAGGCCCTTTCAACTAACATCTCATCAGGAGACAATCGTTGGATAATTAATCAACGAAAAGAATATTAACGACAATGAAGAGCAAAAAAAAGGGGGGGGTTATATATATATATATTACACACACACACACACACACACACAACCATAAATGTCAGATTGCAATAAATATTTTTATGTGAACATATACAATAGAGCAATGTAGATACAGATAGGAATTTATATAATCCAGAAGAAAGGGTACTTTGCTATCTTTTTTTTTTTTTTTTTTTTAAAGGCAGTGTTTGTGTCTGCATTTTGATTTGAGTTCACTTCAAAGGTTAAGTAAATTCTCCTGGTTTTTATACTTAATTACAAGTATCTTCTCTAGCAGACAAAGGTTACAACGGCCCCCAAAGTTCTTAGAGTTAGAGCTGGATATGAATTTCCACTCCAATTGCGGTGCGAGACCTATGTCAATAAGATCCCAATAATGTCTGGATAAAGGTGTTTGGTTTTTGAGAGACCTATTGCTGAAGGAGTGTGTGATTATATGTGTGGATTCCAGTTTCCGCACAGATATTCCAATGTAGATCAGGTATGCATTTTTATTCAGGGGAAAATAGTTGCTTTATATACCCTGTTTTTAGACCTACATTTACCTCCAACAGGATACTCAGTTGTCCTGCAATTGCATGTGGGGTTAATATCCATTACTTCCCCATTATAAAATTTATTTAGTAGCTTATTATTGTGGGCTGAAATGATTTTCTCTACATTGTTAACACAAGAGTAACTAATTTTAAGTAATTTTCTATTGAAAATTTTTGATAGATAAACATTTTGATGACCAGTATCCTCTATCAGTTTTAATAAGAAATGATCTATATTAATATTGGAAAGTTTACAGTAGGGTGGGTTGAACCATATTACTTTCTTTTTTCTGTTATTAGTTTTTTGAATTTAGGTTCTTAGCCTGGTAGAGTATTCTGCTGTTTCTTAGTTGTATACATGATTGTAAGTGTCTGATATTTTTTAATGAATAATAATTTTGCTCTGTCTTTTGACAGAGCTTTCCCTGGATCTATATTCTCCTGGAATTTCCATACGAATTACCATATTGCATCATTTAAATAAAA
Organism: Acanthosepion pharaonis; assembly: GCA_903632075.3. Classification (NCBI taxonomy): domain Eukaryota; kingdom Metazoa; phylum Mollusca; class Cephalopoda; order Sepiida; family Sepiidae; genus Acanthosepion; species Acanthosepion pharaonis. The sequence continues at coordinate 9,891 of CAHIKZ030000049.1, forward strand.
TAGCTGGCCTCTCTTTAGGATATCCGTCTACTAGGGCGGCTAGCCAATAACTATTGTAGATGCTCACTCAGACATATTTGTGTTTGCTCAACACACACACACACCACCTGTGGTTTATAATGCAACTATGCTGTAACCTTAGTTACAGTTTCTGGGAAAGAGCATGTTATCTAGTGATATCAACAATTTGAACAAGGCCAGAACACCTAAGCCCTCAGCCACGATGACATGTGGCTTTGTGCTAGCACACCTATCAACAGCCACCAAGAGTTCCATGTGCCCAATTTCACTCACAAGGATTGGGTCAACGAGTGGTTTGGTTTTCAGACACTTTCCAAAAGGTGCTGCATGCTGTGATCGACCTCACTCCAGTCCAATAACATCAGGAAGTCTCATCCTGGCAAATTGATCATAGATATTTGAAACCAGGTTCCATTGTCAGGAAGCAAAATGTTCTAACCACTGAGCTATGCGCTCGCTCACTAATATATATATTACACACACACACATTATGAAATGGACAAAGTCCAACAATTATTTTAAAACATTTTCATGTTTATACATTCTTTTTTATAGATACAAATATTTAAGTAATTGCTCTGTTTATAATAAACAGTATTAACAACATTTACTGGCCTGAATGTCCAAGAAATTGTGATAGAAAGTATGCGTCCTTTGACAAGAATCAAACCTGTAACCTATATGGAACCGTCATATAGCCTGACATGCTTTCAACGATTTCGCCACAGGAGTGCTTCAGTTAGCAAGGTCGATTTTATTGTTTTCAAACTACAATTTTCCATGATTTTCTCATGTATATTCATATCTGCTCGATGCATATCTAAATGTAAACAAATGACATCACACATCATGAAATGGACAAAATCCGACAATTATTTTAAGACATTTTTATGTTTATCTGTCTTGTCGCTTTTTTGCGTGTTTGTATTATAATCTGATTGTCTATGTATTGTCTTTTGCAAGATTTCCTCCTCCCTTGCCCATGTCTTCACTGGAAATGTATTTAGAGTTCATAGCAGCATTAGATCTTAACATTTATTCCAACTTAATTTCAATAAAAACAAAATAAAACATTTTTTTTCTGTTTCTTCTTTAAATAATTTTAAACTTATTATAGATTAAATTTAAAATTGGTAATAGAAATCATTCTAACAATAAAGCATTAAATAATTATAACCAAAGTTCATTGTCAAGTTGTTTGAATTGTCATATCCTTGTATTTTGATTGGTCATTCCAGCTTATGTAACAGCGTTTCCCCTAGTGAGGGGTGTTTGATTGATTTGAACCTTTTAAAACAATTTATTCTACATTTAACACCATCACTTGATAAGACATCAGAAGTGTTGAAACAAAATGGCTATTTTTGTAGTGATTTTATAACATACTTATGTTATAATTTTCAAATAAATAATTATATTTGCTCAGCCCTGTATTGAGCACTCTTAAGAATAGTGCTTGTTGGTTATTAGAATTTATTCTGCATGCACCAATCCTATACTTGTGTGTGTGTATATATATATATATATATATATATATATATATATATATATATATATATATGTGTGTGTGTGTGCACGCATGTACCTCTAAATACGTGCTAAATGTTTGTATATCATGAAAAATTTGCACCTAATTTAATGAAATCAAAGTATTTTGTCAAAATCTGGTATTTTTAAGAGGGGGGAAAATGCAGCATTTTTATATATTTTTTTTTTTTTTTTAAACTATACTTTTTGATACTTTAGAATGTTTGAAAGATTTAAAAAAAAAAAAAAAAATCTGCATGGGGGTCATTGGTTGCAACAATTACTAACAGGAATTTTAGTGTCTTTTTCCAGTGAAATACATTGATTTGGAAATTCTTGCAAAAATCAAATACTTGAATTTTAATGAAACTTTCAGTATCTTCCAATGCTATTGATGTATATTTTGTATTATGTTATAATTAAAAAGAAAATATAATGCAAATTGACCATTGTAGCGTTTGGTGTGTCTTTAAAGAAATGCAAATCTGAATGACAAATTGTTCAGTTCACTTGTATATAATGCATCCTTACTGATGTGGTAATCAGTATCAAAATCACCAGATAGCTAAGTCTTTATCTCTGTTGATTTATCAAAATAAAAAAAATTCACCGGTAATTACAAAATTAATCCCATGAAATTTAGTAAAGTGATGTAGACAAATTTTTTAAAACTTTATTTTAAAAAGCTGGTACTGAAAAATTCTTGGTATGAAGAATCTCTCCCCATATTTGATACTTGTCAGATTTTAGGAATAGGGTTGGGCTGAGAGCTTTTCATAGCATCTCCATGTATGCCTGTCTCAAATTTATAAAAAGATATTCATCTTTTGTTTGTAAAGACTGCAATCTTCTGTTTAGAAATTTTAACTCCGCTTTATCAACTTCTGATATTTTTAAATATTAACTTATTTGAAATAACTACAACCAACTCAAATGTTGTTTCACTGTGGTAGTATATGTAATTTTTTTTTTTATAAAGAGTACCTTAATTCTGATTTTGAGACTGTTTCCAAATACACTGATGGAAAATAAAATTACAACACCCTGAAGGATCAGTGTTTTTAATCTGGTAGTGTGTGCATACAGAGAGTAGTAAATTGTTTTGATAAAACTGTCAAAGTTTTGGCTATCTTGTGATGTAGTAACATGTTGCAACACGGTGAAAATCCAGTGCAGTCAGCTGTCATGCCACGAAAAATCCACACATTCTTCATTCGTTCACTTAGAGCTGTTTCAGAAAGATAGGATTGTGGATCTGAGTCTGGACAGTCACTTTGAATTGCTGCTCATGTTGGACATGATACATTGGTGATGCTTTGCTGTTGGCAACAGTAGTCAAACATTCTCACACCTGTAGACCAGTTTCTGTATTATGACAATATAGGCAGATTGCACAGTATACATAAGAGTCAATTTGGCTCCAGGAATATCAAGAAATTCTTAAGAATCATTTACTTGCAGCAAGACTATAGCATTTGTTTCTCTAATCAGGCGTCCATTTACACCATTGTACATTTTGCTGATCTCATAAGAAGGTTACTTGAATATCAAATGGTATTCTTTAGTTCACTGACGAGAGTAGACTACCTTCATGCAAGTAGGGTCATTTGTGTGTGGCCTAAATTACAACTCTCACTTGACTTTGATGTTTGTGAATGAAATGTTAAAATGTCCAGAACATTGTACAGCCCATTCTGCTGCCATTTTTTGAACAGGAATTTGATGTGCCCATGCTACTTAATATATTTTAAAAGATCTTCAATTTCATCATACCTGTCCTTTGAACATGTGTGGAACACAAGATATTTTACTCATTCAACTTGCCTACAAATCTTGTATAACATCAATAGATGCAAGAAACATGGAATAATATATCACAGAATAGTATTTACCATCTGCATAATTTCATGCATGTGATAGTACATACTAGTGTCAGTGCCCAGCAGGATATACAGTGTATTAATATGGGATTTAAGTATTGCTCTTACGCTGCTTATTTTGCAACCTGTGTACATATTGGTGTCCATGAATGCATATTAAAAACATAAAAGGAAATGGAAAAATTTAACTAGCAAGGATATCTACCCATTGCATAAGTTGATAGGGGTTTCAAATCTCATACTTCTGCCCTTAATCTAACTTGATGAGTTTCCAAGACAATCCTTGCAAAAAATACTACAATCCTAAATAAGAATTAAGTGAAAGTGGCAAAACCTACAGAAAAGTAGCACTACAGAAGACTAAAAGAATAACCTTAAATGGTAATTACTGTTCTTATTGGCACTCTAAAATGCTAGAATACTGAAGGGATTTGGTAGGTTATCTTTGTAGTTTTTATAAATTTGAAATTCTTCTAAGAGTTCAGTAGATAATCTTGCAAATCTTTGGTGGCTGCAAAACTGCCAATGTCTTGGCATTTGTTTAACTTTGAAAGTCCTGTATTGAATACATCCTGCAAATCTGATGTAACCTTATTCCTCTCTGCTTTCCAGTTCAGACAAAAGACCGTCAGTTTCTAAACCAAATGTTGTTTGATCTGCCCCTATCAAGGTAATGCTTTAAATCTTCCATTAGGTTGTACAGAATACATGCAAGTGGTAATTTGGTCTCCTTTAAGCTTGTCAAGGTTTTATTAAATAAGTGCAGTTCTCACTGATGTAAATAGATAGATGTAAATTATGGTACGATGCATGGTGCAGTTTACTATCATTTACCAATTCCAAAATTTGGTCTATTGCCAAGCCATGGCTTTTTCTTGTTTGAAGAATCCTTCATAAATTTGAACATATGAAGAGTGGTAGATATTTACTTGACCCACTGAGTCAGGTTGTGACACAAGGTCGGTTTTTAACGTGGGGACCTGAATGTTTTCACTCGGGCCGCTGGTCTAAGCTGGTCATAGCTGGTCCAAGCTAGTCATAGCCGTGATACTACCAGCGCAGGGATGAATCCCTACACCAGGTAAGTATCATATGAAGAGTGGTACTTGGCTGAATTAAACCATGAATTCCATCAGGTTGTCACTGGAATGGGATGGGGTGGGGTGGGGGAGAGCTTCACTAGTTGCATAGGCAAGTAGACTTCATGCCATTTCAGATATTGTTCTGGTCCAGTTTTTTTTTTTTTTTTAAAGTGATTTAATGAAAGCATTGAGCTAAGCAACATTATCAAATTGTGGCCAGTGTGATGTAAAATGTGTGCTAAACAAGACATGATGATGACTGTTTACAAATACTTTGGATACATTGCCTCCCCTCAAATGCTTGCAATTACTCAAAATGGTGTGGTCATTCATTTCATCTGCAATAATACTTATGGTTTTGTTGGCAAGGTTCATTTTTAGGAGAGCAAAATGACCAAAAAATTTTGGTAGATATTTAGTTGCCTAATACATTTAGCACTAAAAATAGTACCACCTTCCTTACAATAAAACAAAAATGGTCTCATCTTGTCAAATTTATTGATGTGTATGTATGTCACACATCATGCAAATTAAAAAAAAAAAAAAAAAAAATATAAAAATCAAGGATTAAATTATTTCGTGTATCTTTACTTTTCACCAAAGTCATTATAGGAGTAAGTAGTCCGTTTCATAGTGGGTGGGTTGTTAGAAGCCTTTCTTGCCAAATGGTTTTTAGACTTAATATGGCCCTTTATAGTATCCACCCTAAACAAGGTTAACCCTATGACAAAATTTGCAGAAAAGCACATTGCCATCAGCATAAAAAAATTTATAAATTGTTCCACTCTGGTTTGTGTACAAATTGTCTGGATGGAAATGCATTATGGATCACACATTGAAGTTAGAATGCAAAATTAGAACATTTTTTTTTTAAATATTTTTTTAAGTAGTTTGATCCAGAGATAGCACTCAAACTAAACTTTGTTTCGTGCCAGTCCATCTACTGTAGTACAATTAAAAAAAAAAAAAAAAATCGTCTTAATCTGATACATTAATGGGAAAAATACCAATTTTGATTGTTTTTCAGCAGATTCAAGCAATTCTTTTGAGGTTAATTATTGTTTTAGGATAATGAGTGAATAACTTTCATTTTGTGGGTTATAAAAATAATTTGGTTTAAAACTGATGACTTGGATAATACACAATGGTTTCTTTCACTAGTCTCAAAGAAATTTTAGTTTGAATGTTCTCTCAAATTAAGATTAAATGGTTAGAAAAAAAAATTTATTCCCTAAATATTTGAGCTATTAAAGGAAGCTCATGAATCCTTTTTAAGTAGATTTTATATCCTTTCTTACTTATTTGCTATCGTTTGGTGGTGAGACTGCAGTCTATTGCTATCTAAATTTAATCAACCTTGATGTCTCCATATTGTCACAATAAAACTGATTAAAGAAAAAAATGAAAAGAAACAGGTAAGGTGTTATAACTAGTGATGGGATGATTAACCCAAACTGAGATTCAGAAATTTCGGAACTTTTGGGGGTATCAGAATTGGCATCAGAGAATTTTTAACCTAATTTCCGATTCCCAAAAAGATTCTTTGGATTTTTCTTTTGTGCAAAAACTTAATTTTTTCTTCCTGGTACTAATGATAAAGATATATTTATTGATTGTGAACCACCAGTAAAACTAAAATCTATAGATCATAATACTTAAGTGCGATGTAAATTTATTTTATTTGTGTAGGGAAAAAAAAAGAAAAAAGGTGCAAGTTTCTACTCAGCTCTTGAACTTCCCATGAAGTTGTTTCAGTTCTAAATAAAATTATTTTTCATTTTAAAGATTGTTAATTCACCCATTTAATAATTCCTAAATTAATAATTAGAATCAAAATTATGTAATATAAACACAAAATGAATTCATGCTGTTGTCCTGCCAGGCTCTCAGGACAATTTTTATTATTTTTTATAATTTATAAAAAATAAATAAATAAAAAAATGAATGTATGGAATTCTCACTAATCTCACATTTGATTTCTTCACATAAAAAAATTGACCACGTGTCACAAATCGTCGTCATTAAATTACAACAATTTGTTTTTATAATTGTTTTAATTCATGAAATCATTTTTTTAGTATCAGTTATTGAAAAGATATATTTGGGTTTCAATAGCATACTATGGAAACAAAAATAACTCTTTTCAATAACCGAAACTTAAAAAAAGTAAACATTCTTTTTATGAAACTTGAAGTTGCTTCTCCGAAATTCATGTATTTCTTAAAATTTTATAGCTTTCAAAACGGATTTTTATCTTTATTTACTTGAAACAAAGACTTATTTGAAAAAAAAAAAAAAAAAAAAGTGTTTCTTAGAAACAGTTAAACTAAATTTTTTTTTACTCAAATGAAGTATGACCCACACTAATATAAATATGCAAAAATATTTAGCGAAACAGAAATTGGATAAAGTAAAATGTTTTAAAGCTGAAGGAATGATGTTGAAACGTAAGTGCTAATGAATAATGAATTGCAGACAAGAACATTTCTCTGTAAAGGGAAAAATCTCTTAGAACATGTGACCTTCTCATGCCTTGTTTAGGCTACCATACATGGGAGAAAAAAAAAGAAAAAAAAAAAAGAGAATGATTAAAGTAAGAAACTAAAAAATCTTTTTACTTAATTACATTATCACAAAAGAATACAGAATTTTAATGGATTTTTTTAAAAATTATTATAATTATAAAAAAAAAAAAAAAAAAAAAAATTTTTTTGAAAATTCATTATTCATTGGAAAATGTATTTTTTCTTAAGACAATAATATAACCATTTAAAAAAAAAAAAAAAAAAAAAGCTTTTCTAATTAAATAATGTTATAGTTTGATTAAATTTTAGTTTACCATTTGGAGCAGATTTTCAGTAAAAATAGTAAAAGTTTGAAAAAGAAAATGGGATGATTTACATTCTGCAAGGATTCCTACTTTTAACTAATAAAATTTTTAACCCAAATTTTGAATATGTTAGAAAGGCTTAAATTTTTTTTTTTTTAAATAATTAAAATAATTTGGTCTTTCCTCTCAATAATAAACATTTTGGCAATAAAACTGTTTTTAAGTTTGTGGCATTTATTCATAATGCTATGCTGCTTTTTAGAAAGCAAGCGGACATGCCTAGACTGTGCTGTTGAAATTTACTATTTTTTTTTTAATAGCAAAATTAAAACAATTCTTTTTAGAAATTATAAAAAATTTTTAGCTGTCAGAATTTTAGACAGTAAAACTTAGCAATTCAATTTTTTTTTTTTTTTTTTAGAGAAGATTGAAGACCCTTTATTATTTAAGTTGGTATGATAATGCATATTTCGTTCTTATTAAAACATCTGTAAACAAATTTAAAATTTGCACTTTCTTTTATTCACTTTTCTGCAGGATTAGGTACTCCTTGTACTTTATCAAAGTATATGCACAAGTTAAACTACAATACATAAGATAATGCCTTTCTGCTTAGAATATTGTTGCTATTAATGTGTTTCTTATTTTTGAAGTGCATACCATACTGAAATTGAATTGTCACCCCTAAATTTGTTTCACTCATTGAAAAATGCCACATAAAATTTTAAAGAAATTGCATGCTTGTTAAAACTTAAAGTTGAACAAAAGAAAAAAAGCCCACTTTTATTTTACAATAGCAAACCATTATTAGTTGAATCATTGCAAATTATACACATTTAAATTTTAACTGATGTTTATTTTTAAATCCCAATCATGGCAAGCATATCCAATGCCAAGCAGAAAAGTGTAGTTTGGAAGTTTTAAGATTTCTGATGATAACCAAAGTAAAGCAATGTCTACTAGGTACTTAAGTGATTTATGTAAAGAAATGGTTCTTTGTTGTAAACTCTTATCAAATTGTTTTTTTTTTTTTTTTTTTAATAAAAAGGATATCTAACTTTATTTCATAAGATTTTGTATTCATTCTTCTAAGTGTTTTATTAATGTATTTTGTTCATTAGGTTTCCCAATGTAGGGTCTGAAAATAATGAATTTTAATCATTGTAGGTATCGGAAATTGCATTGGAATCAGTAAAAATATTGGTATTGTCCCATCACTAGTTATAACATTACTCTTATTAGAATAAAAGTAAACAAGAATGCACACAATGATTATTTTTAATGTTTGTCAATCCCTTATTTTGAATATTTGAAATATTTTTCTGCTTATATCAGTATATTTGAGAGTATTCTTGAAGTTTTATTAGTAAGATAATGGCAGCAGCTTGCTTTTAGCGTCAGTAGAGATTTTTCAGTATCTTTGCAATAAAAACTCAGTTACTAACATGTAACCTAGTTTGTTTGCATGTTTAAGAGCTGGTCACATTGATTAATTAGCTACAGAGTAAATATGTTCTTCCAGATGAGAACCAAATTTATGGTTTTCTTTTTTCTTTGAAAACTTATAGAATGGTTTAGTTTTTATTACAAACAGGTTTCTCTCCAAAAGTAATATTTTCCTAGTAGAACATTTTGAATTATCAATCATTTTCAATAAATAGAACTTTCTGCCATATGTGGAAAACAAATTATAGCAGAGTGAGTTGCAAATGCATTGCTTGATAAAGTTTTTGGGAGATTTTTTTAAAGAAAACTACATTGCAAAGACTAAAAAAAAAGTTGCTAATCAGCTATTTAAAAAAAAAAAAAAATTCTTTCCAGTCAATTTAAATTAATTTTTGAAAGTATTTTCTTTATTGTTCATTGGAAATATTAAAGGTATTAGATTGAAATTAAATCTAAAACAATAGCCTCAAGAAATTTTATTTTTCATTTTTAAAAATTCAGTATCATGTTTTTTTTGTGGAAGTCCCTAATCAACAATAGTCAAAGTGAGGAAAGGTTAGTCAGTCAGTTAAATGCATACATAATACACATTAGGCAATCATGCATCTTTCGATACATGACTGATGAGGCATATTTTTCCCCACAATAGGTTGCCAACCAAGGCTAAAGAACCCAGTTTGTCCTGCTATTCAACCCATAACTGGGGGAGGAGGGTTGAGAAGAGATGGATTCATACCTTTCCCCAAGGGTATTTGGGAATCTAAGGAACTCTACTCAGAGTTCTCACTCAGAGTCAATATCCATATAAAGTTTAATTTAGGCACGTCCATTGGATTTGACACCTAAGGTTTAAAATGATTTTTTAAAAATTAAAAAGCATTCTTGAAGATTTCAATCGGAATTTCAACTCTTTGGCCATTTTCTTAATTTTAAGAAATTTGTGAACAAAACAAAATTATTGGTTTTAAAAATCTTCCAAAAATAAAATATATTTGCAACATTATAACCAGTTAAAATAATCTGATTTGAAATAAGTATTAAAAAAATTTTATTTTTAGAAAATCTTGGTAATTTTTTTTTTTTTTTTTTTTTTTTATTTGTTTCAAAACAGATTAATTTAACTTTGCTAATTTTATGAAAGTAACATTTCAGAAATGTATATTTTATTTTAGCAGGACTTTCAAAAAGGAAAAAAATAAAGTTTTGTCTAAATTTCTTTAAAAAAGTTAAAAATGACTGCTTCAATTGGTTTTCCAGAAGCATCAACTAAAAATTGTTCAAATTTCTATTTGAAATACTCTACGGTAATTTTTTTTTTTTTTTTTTTTTGAATTAGAAAATTTAATCCTATAGATTTCAATTGAAGCTGGGAAAAGTTTCGAAAAGGATTTTTCCTTTATGAAAAATATATTTAAACTGTAGGTATTTTTCATGAAAACAGCATAGCATAATGAAAAAGGCCACAAACTTAACAACAATAAAGTTTTATCATCCAAATGTTTATGTTGTTTATTACGATGAAAGACCAAAGTGTTTTTTTTAATTAATTTTTTTTTTTTAATTTTTTAATCCTTTGTAACACGTTTAAAATTTTGGTTAAAATCTTGTTTACATCATCGTGGTGGCTATATAATAAGACTTTTTTGCATCCCCACCCCATTGAAAACATTAAATTGGAAATTCTTGTAAATCAAATAATTGTCTGTTTTTAATGAAATTTTCAGTACTTATTCATAAACAAATGAAGTTATTTTTGAATTTTTTTTTTTTTTTTTTAAACATGTTACACCCCACTTAATTGCATAAACCTTTTCCTGAATTTTTATTTTTTATTATTTGTTAAAAGTAGGACTTCTTGGAGAATGTAAATCATCTAATCTGGTCCCCCCACCAAAAAAAATTAAACTATTCCAACTGAAAATTTGCTCTGAATCGAAAAATAGTAAATGCAATAAAACTATGACATTATTAAAAAGCTTTTAATTGCTTTTGTAAATAAATTATATTAAGGACACTATTGTCTGAAGAAATAAAATTTTTTCCGATGAATAATGAATTTTTACAAGAATTTTTTTCATTTTTTTAAAATCTTAATTATAATAATTTATAATAGTTTAAAAATTGTGTAAAATTCTGTATTGGGCCATTTCCTGGATGTGATATTAAGTGGAAACAAAATTTATGAATCCAAAACTGAAATGATTAATAAACATAGTTGCACTTGCACTATTCTATTTAAAAAAAAAAAAGAAAAAAAAAAAAAGTTTTTTATGTTCCTTCTTTTCGGTTATGGTAGGTTTGAATTGACATTATTATGAAAAGAGTCACGTGATCTAATAGTTCTGTCTCTTTACAGAGAAATTCGCTAGTTACTCTTTGTTTCAACAGGTTTTCCCTTCAGTTTTAAAAGTTTAAAATTTAAAGTAAGTCTTACTTTTTCAATTGAGAATTCCCCCCCCTCGTAATTTCTAATTCAGTTTTTTTTAATGACAGTTATTTTGATAAAAATGTTCAATTTAATTTTAAAACTAATGTTTAATAAATTTAAATTATTTTTAAACTTTATTTCATTATGGAAATCAGTTTTCGGAAATTTATGTCAAATAAGGTCATCCATAACTAGCTGTCATCACTTCATCATTCAATCATATATCAGTAAACAGTACCAATCATTAACAAATGCTTGTATATTACATTTTTATGTTATAAGTAATATTTCTTTCAAATCAGATTAATTTAACTTAAAATTTTACTCAAACAACATCAGAAATATATATATGTTTTGGAAGAATTTTAAAGTCGACAAATTTGTTTTGTTTACAAATGTAAGAAAATGGCCGCTTTTAAGAAATCAAAATTAAATTTGACATTCCAATCTATATAATTTCTATCTAAAAATACACCAGAATATTTTACTTGCTGGAAATAAATTAATCATTTAGCTAAAATGAAATCTTCAAGTATGTTTTTCATTTTTTAAAAATTCATTTCAAACTTTAAGTATCGAAAATTTATGACAAAATAGTGGAGGTACCTATATTAAAAGGTCTACTTTTTACAGATCTTAAATTTGAAAGCTTATTACAATCTGTGAAACTGTATTTTTAAAGTAATTTTTAATATACAAAATAATATATTAAAAAAAAAAAAAAACGAAAACATGGAAGCACGACTGAAATAATGTCAGTTGTTTATCAAATTCTGACTGACTGACCATACTCATTGCATTTGCAAAATGTATTTTTTTTTTTTTTTTTAATACATATTTCACGAAATATTTTTTCATTTTTTAAATATAATTTTTTCTATTTCAGTGAAAGATATAGTGCAATTATTAATTTTTCTCTTTTAGATTCAATTTTAGGGACGGAAACAGTGCAGGCTTTGGACATACCTTTGCTGAAAAAAGTACCTAAAAGAAATCAACAAATACTAGACTTTTGAAAGTATTTCATTTTTAAGAATTACTTTTTAGTTACATTTAAAAATTGAAAATATTGTCATTTCCGCCCAATAAATTGCCATACCGTCAGTTGTCAATACATTGACGTAAGCATCAATTCACACCTCCAAAACCAATCACCACTGTTAGACATGCCCCTCATATTTCCTACAAAATTTTTTTCTACTAAAAAATTAAATGTTTGTTTCTAATTACATTAAGCTAGGTACTGGTGTGAGATTGCTGGAAAAATGAGCATAGCATGATAAAAACAGCCTTAAACTTGCCGAAAATAAATTTTTATTGGCTAAATGTTTATGTTATTATAAAAAGGAAAGATCAAAATATTTTTTGATTAATATTTTTTTTTTTTTTTTTTTTTATACATTTTTTTTAATCATTCCTAGCACATCCAAAATTATCATTTAAAATCGTTTTTTTAGTCCAGGGAAGAAGAAGAAAAAAGAAAAAGATTGCCAGACATTTTTTTTTTTTCAAATTTGTAAACAGAAGTTAATTTTTCCATTTAAAATTCTGCTTTTATGTTTGTGAAACACATGGAGAAGTTGATTTTTCAATTTCAACCAAGACCCTGTTTCTCTTTGTATCCCCGGAACTAGTAAAATAACATACAATTTTTAGAACATTTTTTTTTGTATGACAGACATTAATTTGGAAAATCTTGCAAAAACAAAAATAATTGTCGGATGTTAAGGAAACTCTCAGAAACAATTCACAGATAATCAAAATTATTATGTTTTTTTTTTTATTTATTAAAGTCATGGCAGAAATATTTTTTTTATATTTATTACCCTACCATAACTAATTTTATGAAAACTATAAATTTGATCAAATACAGTTTAATGATTACAATAGTTAAAAGCACAAAGCTTTGAGGAATGCAAATCATGTTTTTGTTAATTGGACCCCCACTACCTGAAAATAGCTGAATTGTAACATACAAAACTCAATAAAACAAAGATATTTAATTTCAAATGCTTTTATTTGTTTTTATGAATATAGACAATATTTTCTGAAAGCAAAAAATTTTTCAATGAAAAATGTATTTTTAATACAATTATTTGTTATTTCTTTAACTATAATAGATTTTTACATTTAAGTTGTTGAAATATTATAAAATTAGTTAAAAGCCACATCTGCTTTTGTAAGATAGATCTTTTTTTTTTTAGCACATTGTAAATTGTATTGTTTTGACTAATCAGAAGACCAGCAGTAATTAAGAAATGTAATTCTGTGTTTATAATCGAGCTGTAATGAAAGTATGGAAGACCAACCAGGATAATATTAAGTTGCGTTATTTCAGTTAAGCATTATTCTCCACTTAAGGCCTTTATTTTTGCGAAACAGGTGTGGAGAAGTTAATTTGATTTTTCAATTTCAACTGAGAAGGGTATCTACAAGTATCAGTATCATCTTATAAAATTTATATGATCTTATTTTTATATTAATCTTAGTTATGACATTTTTCCATAAATATCAAAATTAATAAAATGAATGGAAATACAAATAACAGTAAAATGTAATAAATGTACATAAAATTATAGTATTTTATGTACACTTCTGATAAAATTTCATAAGGTACTTATAAATTAATTAGATACCTTTCTTATGAAATTTAATCTAAGTCTTATTTTAACTTCTTTATAATATTTTCCATAAAGCATTGTAAACGTAAAGGTGAAAGCTAAGTAAAAAAAAAAAAAAAAATAGAGCGCTGAAAGTTTTCCTTAAAAATAACGAGGTAAATAATTTGTTAACTTAAATCTAAATAACTTCACTTTTTGGCATCCGTAGAACAAATTATGATCACGTAAATCCGTCATTCATCACCTGTCAAGTGACGCGAAAGGTTATGACTGGCTTTGTTTTCTTTTCAAATTACATCTTTTCGGCGCAGAAGCTAAGTCAAGCTTGGTTCAAAATATTTTAAATAAGCATAATTATAAATTAAAAAAAAAAAAAAAAAAGAAAGATATTTTTAAAAGAATTTCAAAGTGAGATTTTCATCTTTCATAAAATGGTAAAAAGCAGCAAGAAGAAATAATACAAAAAAGATTTTTAACAAAAATTCCGGACATGCTCGGAGCAATTAAAAAAAAAAAAAATACCCAAAAAATACTTTGATCTTTCCTCTTAATAATAACATGAACATTTAGACGATAAAATTTTTTTTGGTCAAGTTTGTCGTCTTTTTTATCATGCTATACTGTTTTTTTAGCGATTTCATGGAGGTACCTATGTTAATACGTCATTCATCTCCTGTCAAGTGATGTGAAAGGTTACGACCTCGCTGTTTTTATTTTCAAACTACATCTTTTCAGCACAGAATCTAAGTTAAGCTTGGTTCAAAATATTTTAAACAATTTCTCATTTTCTTAAAATAAGTTTTGAAAAAATGAGAATTGATTTTTAAAAGAGTTTCAAACTGAGATTTTAATTTTTTTTTATAAAAAAGAAAAAAAGAAAAAAAAAAAGAAAAAAAAGAAAAAAAAGGATGACATGATTGATTATCTGTCAATTTTGCTGACTCAAAAAAATTTGGACGTGCTAGGAACGATTAAATGTAAAAATTTAAATAATTTAAAATAATTTGAAAAATATTTTATAAATTGTTTAATCAAGTTTGGGTCCATTTTAGCGTAATTTTCTGTAAACTAAAAAAATACAAAGCAGATTTCTGAAAAAAAAAAAAAAAAAAAAAAAAAAAAAAAAAAAAAAGAAAATCCCCGTCTAAAAACTGATTTCTCAAAATTTCATTAAAGTGGGTGGTAACATTATAAAAAAAAAAAAAAAAAAAAAAAAATCCCATTTCTGAAGATGCCCTGAAAGGTTTCATTAAAATCCAAAAATTCGGCATACCTAAGGTTTAAATGTATTTTTCATAAAGGGAAAATCCTTTCCGGAGCTTTCCAACAGCTTCAATTGAAAGCTAAAGGATTAAATTTTCTAATTCCAGAAACAAAAAAATACTGTAGAGTATTTCAAATAGAAATATGAATGATTTTTAGTCAATACTTAAAAAAAAAAACAACAATCGAAACGCCGATTTTTAACTTTTTTTTTAGTGAAATGTAAACAAACTTATTTTTCAGTTTTAAAATTCCCGCTAAAACAAGATATACATTTCTGAAACATTACTTTCATAAAATTAGCAAATTTTTTGTAAGTTTAATTAATCGGTTCTGAAACAAAAATCACTTATAGCATAAAATTTTCTAGATCAATATTTCTTGACCTCGTCTCCATCGATAATTTGATGACTGAATGTGTTGAAAGGTTTTGTACGGTGCATCAAAAGTGACATAACGTTCTTTTTTTCTTTCTTATAATAATTTAAAATACTATAAAAAAACTGCGATAATAACTAATAAAATTATTATATTAATAATTAAAATATCTGACTGAGCCATTGTTTAAATTGATAAATGAGATCATTTTATTGTCTCAGTTTAATTTTTAATTTAATAACAGAGTGAGAGAAAGCCTTTACATGTCAAGGGGCTTTGCCCAAGGAGGAGACAAGCTTTGAAACACGTGACCATTTAACCATAATGTCACTTATGAGATATCATACTAAAAAAAAAAAATTGATGCACAAGAAAAATCTTTTTAATTATTATAAAAAGTTTTGTCAGCATTATTTGTATATTGGTATTGAGCTTTTAATTTTCGTTAGTAAATATAGTCTTCACATAAAAACTTAATAACCGACCTCATGTGCTGCATGAAAGAATTTTAAAACATTTTTAAAAATTAAAAGAATTAAAAGAAAAATGCAAATTCTTGTTAAAAATTCTTTTTTCATTGAAAAAATATTTTTTCTTCAGATAATGTCCTTAATGTATATTATTTATAAAAGCAAATAAAAGCCTAACCAATTTGATAGTTTATTGCAGATTTTACGATTTGGAGCAAATTTTTAAAAGTTGGCATTAGTTGTGAAAGAAAAAAGAAATTATTGAATTTCCCCAATTTGCGAACTTTTTGAAATTCTATAAAATTTCGGGGGGGGACGAAAAAAAAAAAAAAAAAATTTTTTTTACCAAGATTTTCTAAAAGTAAATTCATTCATTTTTGAATAAGTCCTGAAAGTTTCATTTAAATTAGAGAATTGATTTTTGCAATAATTTCAAAATTAATGAGTTTTCCCCTGAAACTGCTACACTAAAAATGGCAATGACTTGCTGTTTTAACAAAAAAAAAAAAAAAAAAAAAAAAAAAATTTTTGACCCAAATTTAAAACGTGTTAGAAAGAAGAAAAAAAAAATTAAAGAAAATATTTAAAAATACTTTGTTCTTTCCTCTTAATAATAACATAAACAGTTTAATGATGAAATCTTGTTTTTATTAAGTTTCAGACATGTTATCATAGGTACCTCTACGAAATTGCTAAAAAAAGAGTATAGTCTGATGAAAAAGACGCCAAACTTTATGAAAACAAAATTTTATCATCTAAATGCTTATGTTATTATGAAGAGTAAAGACCAAAGTTTTTTTTTTTTTTAATTTTTTCCTTCATTTTAGAATATTCTAAATTTTGATTAAAAAAAACCTTGTTTCTTTGTACCAACAAGAACTAGTAAATAACTTGCAAAAATAAAAATAATTGTTGGATGTTAATGAAACTTTCAGAAACTATTCACAGATGATCGAAATTATTATAAATATGCTTTTTTTTTTTTTTTTTAAATTATTATTATTATTATTATATTAAAGTCATGGCAGAAATATTTTTTTTTTCATATTTATTACCCATCCCCATAACTAATTTTATGAAAACACTAGAAATTCTATCGCATTGGTTTTAGTGATTACAATAGTTAAAAGCACAAGGCTTTGGAAGAATGCAAATCATGTTTTTTTTTTTTTTTTAAATTGAACCCCCACTACCTGAAAATCAGCTCTGAATTGTAATATACAAAACTCAATAAAACAAAGATATTTAATTTCAAATGCTTTTATTTGTTTTTATGAATATGGACAATATTTTCTGAAAGCAAAATTTTTTTTAATTGAAAATTGAATTTTTAATACAATTATTTGTTATTTCTTTAACTATAATATATTTTTACATTTAAGTTGTTAAAATATTATAAAATTAGTTAAAAGCCACATCAGGTTTCCTTAAGTGTCCTTATGAGATCTTTTTTTAGCGCTTTGTAAATTGTATCGTTTTGACCAATCAGAAGATCCGCAGTAATTAAGAAATGTAATTTTGTGTTCATAAAAATCGTTAAAATGGTTGTAATTAAAAAGTACAGAAGTTCACAAACAATAAAACGTCAATTACATTATTGCAAATTCTTCATGAAACACATGCTGAGCATTTTGAATTAGCGTTTTTTACTCATTAAAAAAATTTGAACGTCATCCTAAGCCATTTTCACCATCAACATTACTACATTTTTTAAAAGTACCATTTATTTCATTGCAATCTTAATTTTTTTAAGTTGTTTTCAGTGAGTCGCCTTTTATTTCAATTTTATGTGAATTTCTTATTTCAAACAAACTGTTTTCGGTTCTATCCTTAAGTGCTGTTATCACTCTGCTCAAAAGGTGTTAAACAAAAATACATCAAGCCATTATTCAAACAGATTTAAGAAAAAAAAAAAAAAGATTTTTTTTTTTTACAAGGTGATGACAGCTTGGTATTATTGGCTGGCTGGCCTTTGAACAAGCAATGTCAAAGTCAATTTTGGCTTAATTTCAACACTGTTTTCCTTATTGCTGATTTAAAAAAAAAAAAAAAAAAAAAAAAAAAAAAAAAAAAAAATCCTGGTTTCTAGTGTTCAGGAATAGTAATTTTACCTATTTTTTCATATTTTATACCCAGAAAATTTTTTTATAATCATTTACACCAACCAATTTCACTTAGAAATGAAAGAGCATCCTTTGCTTTCAGGAAATACCTAGTTTCAAAAGTTTCCTTGATATTTTGTTCAGATGATGACAAAAGTCATTTTTCAAATTTTTTTTTTTTTCAGTTCAAATTGGCTGTAGTGTAACAAAATAACTTTTGATATGTTTGTGATGATTTTTACTTGGGATGATATTTTATCATAGCAGATCTGTATTGACTTTTAGGGGCTATAGTTGCCCTCAAAAAGCTGTTCAGCACTTTTATCTTAATTCATCGTATTTATAATTTCTACAGATAGTATCAACAAACTTATGGCGTAAGCTATAGTAATAAAAAAAGAAAAAAGAAATTGGAATGTTGAAAGTTTTTTTTTTGTTTTGTTTTACTTTAATAATTATGAGGTACTACATAAGCTGGTTCATGTAAAAAAAACAAACAAAAAAAACGTTACATCAATTATGTCCTTTCGTATGATAACTCGATTCTCACGTTAGCTGTCGATATGTGATGACAGCAATCATTTATCACTTGTCAATATAGCCAATGATGTTAAAATCGGCTCCTTTTTATTTTAAACATTTTTCTTCGAATAAAGTAAGCAAAAGTTTTTTCAAAATATATTAAATAATCTTTAAATTAGGTATGTTTATGAGATCGATAAAAAAAAAAAAGCATACCATGAATAAAAAAGGCCTTAAACTTGATGAAAATAATTTTTTATCATCTAAATGTTAATGTTATTATCAAGAGGAAAGATCAAAGTATTTTTTGAATATTTTTTTTACATTTTTTAATAATTTCTAGCACGTCCAAAATTTTTGTTAAAAATCTTTAATTTTTTGAATCAGAAAAATTGACAGAAAAATCGATCATCAGCCGTTTTTTAACTTTTGTTTACAAAAGTGAATGTTGCCGTTTAAAATTCATTTTAAAAAAAAAAAAATCAATTATGATTTTTTTTTTAAATAATTTAAAAAAAAAAAAAAAATTAGAAATTATAGTTTATTTAATATATTTTGAAACAAAGATTGCTTATTTTCTCTGTTGAAAACATGTTCTTTCAAATGGGAGAAAGCCGGTTTGAACTGCGGTGTTGATTGACAAATGACAGGTGCGTGATTTCATCATGCACTGACATGTTACGTGCGAAAATTTATAGTACGGAAGGTCATAAGTGACAATTTATCTTTACGTTAACTTATTTACCTCGTTATTTTTAAGTAGGCATAGCATGAAAAAACGGCCTTAAACTTGACGAAAGCAGAATTTTATTACCAACATGTTTATGTTACTATTAAGGGGAAAGAACAAAGTAATTTTTTAAATTTTTCTGTCTTTATTAAGAACATTTTAACTTTTGATTGAAAAATCTTGTTTCTCGTCATCACCGGAACTCTAGTAAATAACATGGCAAATATTTTGTTCATTTTTTTTTTTCTTATGACACATTAATTTTAAAAATCTTGCAAAAATAGAAATAATTGTCAGATCTTAATGAAAGTTTCAGGAATGATGGAAATTATAAGTAATTTTATATAAATGTAAAGGCTGTTAACAGTGCCGTACAAATCAAGTCACGTGATGTTTTTATTGTATCATGTTTCTTCCAGGCCTCCGTACATTTGATTTAACATTTTTTTTGACACAGGGCAAAGGACAGCAAGATTATTCTCATTGCTGGTTCATTGATTGTAAAAACCTTGTGCTATTTATAATCTGTACAGATACAGGTACCTAAAAAAAAATTATATAAAGGATTGAACAGTACCGCTAATTTTAGAATATTTAACAACTTTTAGTAACTTTATGTAAAAATAATAAAATAATTTATGAAATAACAATTCATTTAAAAATTCATTTTTCATCGAAAAAGTTTTTGCCTTCAGACAATATCATGCATATTGATAAAAACAAATAAAAGCAACTAAAAGCATTTAAAATTAAATAATATCTTTGTTTTATTGGGTTTTGTATGTTACAGTTCAGAGCTGATTTTAGGTTTACGAGGGCGGATTTTTAAAAAAAAACAAAACATGATTTACTTTCCTCAAAGCCTCGTGTTTTTAACTAATATAATGACTTGCGTGCTTCGACCATAAATTTTTAGAGTTTTTTTTAATTTATTTATGGGGGGGTATATATATATATATATATATATATATATATATAATGACTTAAAAAAAAACAAAAAACAAAAAAAAAACATTTATAATAATTTCCATCATTCCTGAATTGTTTCTTTAAAATCTGACAATTATTTCTATTTTTGCAAGATTTTCAAAATTAATGTGTCATAAGAAAAAAATGCACAAAAAATTCGCCATGTTATTTTTACTAGAGTTCCGGTGATGACGAGAAACAAGATTTTTCAATCGAAAGTTAGAATGTTGTAATAAAGACAGAAAATTTTTTAAAAATAATTAAAAATTACTTTGTTCTTTCCTCTTAATAGTAACAAACATTTTGGCGATAAAATTTTGTTTTCGTCAAGTTTGACGTCTTTTTCATCAGACTATGGTATGCGCTTTTCTCATGGAGTTACCTACAAAATCCAACATTTGATTTTTGCAAAAATTTCCAAGTTAGTTTGTTTTTCACCAGAAAAAAAAATCGTTATTACGTCGGTCGCCGGCAAAAACAAAACAAGATTTTTTAACCAAAATTTCGAACGAACTAGAAAGGATTAAAAAATTTCAACAGCAAAAAAATAAATAGAGATTTTACGGATGATAAAATTATGTTTTTATCAATGAATTTGGGGCCTTTTTTTTTTTATCATGCTATGCTGTTTTTTTCCGCGAAAAGTGGAGGTATCTAGTTCAATTCAACCAATTTGTAAAATCTAAGGTTTAGTTTGAACGTTTGTATATTTTTGCGATTTAGATTCCAAACAGTAAAATAGCATAAAGTAAGTATTATATTTCTTTTAATTTTCAGTTTCCCTTTTACTTTCAATGAGAGACAAAATGAAAACACGAGGTTAATTCAATAGTCAGCGATGTACATTGTTTTCTTCCGGTATTTCGCTACATGAAAACTGTTGTTGTAGGTTGGATGTAGCAGCAGCAAGGAGAAGAAATAATACAAATCACTAAACTGCAAGCCCCACCTACCAGATTTTATGAAAGAGTGTCCTTATTTGCATTGCATGGTGACGCATCCAAGAGAAGTAGTAGCAGCAGCAGCGCCGGTGCCATTATTAGCATTTCTTGAGAAGTGAGGGAGAAAGTACTAAAAATGGAAGTGATGGTGGGGAGGGAGAGACTGAGATGTTAATGTCGCCATCATAATCATCATTCTCTTAGGCGCCTCATACCTTACAAGCCATTGGTGCTTGTGCCTTGGCAAGCGGCTGTTACTTCCAACAAACGCACCCGTCACGCTTCTCCAGCGGCCAGACGGGTTCCACTGATGACGCACACACAAGCAAGGGGCAGCATAGTGAAAAGGGTGATAAACGAACGAGAGCAAATACTCCAAGTTCTACTAATAAACCGACCACTAAGCCATTTTGTGTGGCGCCCAGCCATGGCCCATCATAACCAACCACACTCACACGAAGAACAGAAGCTGTAGTAAAAATGGATACTTAAAAAAAAATAAATAAATAAAATTCAGCCTTACAAAAATGATCAGCTAGAAGAGAAGGTTAATGACAGGGAAAGATAATAAATGATATTTTGTCACTTGCAATCAGCCCAAATTCGTACAACACATCAACATTAAAATTCTGTTCCCGGTAAAAAAAAAAAAAAATTTCGGTAAAAATTCCAACAATTCACTTGTTCAAATCAAATGAACCTAGAGATAGTTCATCGAAATGTTTTGAAATCATAAATGATAAAAATTTGACTTTCGTGTTCTAGGATGTATCGACAAAAATAAATCCGATTCAATAATTGTCCATCCGAGGATTGATATGCATAATACGTGATTATCGCAAATGTAGACAAGCTAAATATCGGAAGGTAAATAAAAGTTTAATTATAAGATTTAGTTTGCATAAACAAACGAAACCACTTTAATGTGGAAAATAAATACTGAGAACACCAACAGCGTGTTTTTTTTAATGATGAAATTGAGGCAGGAGTTCAAGGCGACTAAGACGTTGCCATGGTTTGTATTTTTGTTGCTTCAAACTACAAAATAAGCAGGAAAAACTAAATCACAAAAATTAATGAGCATTGTGTCTAAAGCGCAATTCCATTAAAGAATGAAATTAACAATTCAAAGTGAAAAAAAATTTACAAATTAGTAGCAGATTCTTTGAAAAAGGAAAAAGAACAAAGAGTTTCGAATTAAAATTAAAGGTAAAACTGAAAATTATGAAGACAATTTTTGTGATGAAGATAGCAAACTTGATTAAACGCTGAAACAGATTGACTAATTAAGGAGAGCAGACGATTCAAAAAAAATTATTAATATAAAAAGGTTGAACACGTTTGCAAAACTTTCAGCAATTAAAGACATACTGTCTGGCTAAATTAGCAAACAATTATTTTTTGGTCTATCCGATAACATTTTTGAAACATGCCCTGTTTTTGTTGTTTTTATTTTTATCAAACAACGAGATTAAATTGTAATGTGAGTGGTTCATTTTAGAATGAAATTTAGCAGTAAAATGGACATTGTTTTTTTTACATTAAGAAACAAGCTTTCATAATTTACATAAAAACTGCCACCTCGAATAAACTAAATCAGAAAATGTCCCTAGTTATGTTTAAAGCAAAGTGAAACCGAAGTTACAAGGAATAATGTATTTTCAATTTAGAATAAAATAAAAATTTCCACAAAAGCATCATAAACTCATCAACCATTATTGAAATTCAAGTAAACATATCTTCATAAACATATATTTAAGTAGAAAAAGAAAAGAAAAAAAAAGCAAACATTTATCAACTGACAGGAAAAAAATTGTTTTATCAAAAACATTATTACTTTCTCAATTATTCTTTGCATTGTTGACTGTTTTTCATCCAAATAAAAAAAAATGACAGAAATTTTATCACAACAGGTTTAACTAAAAATATTATTTCATACTTAATACAAAATGGTGAAAATTATAAAATATCTAACAGATCAAAATGGTCTTAAAATTGACATAAAATGTTACATCTTAGAATTAAAAAAACAAAAAAACAACCTTAAATCATATTCTAAATTCTATTCCAATTAGTTTGATACTTTAATAAATCTCTCCTTCAAAACTTTGGTGCTAACAAAATGGAAATACCTGCTTTGCTCCAACATCAATTAAAATAAAAAGCAGTATTTCTTTTGAATGTAAAAAGCTTAACAACATTGGTCACAAAATTGACAACTGTCATTAATATCCTTTAAGCAATAATTAGAACTCTCTAACTAGAAAAAATTAAGATGACATCCATAAATCAATGGTAGAGAAATAACTATTCAAATCACCATCATTTTACAATATAGTTTCAATAACAAGTAAAAACTAAATACAATTGGATTGATAGTTATGGGAGGTGAAAAAGCTGTTACACTGAAATTATTAGATTCAACTCGGCATTTTTCTTCTGCAGGCAGAATTATTTGACATTTCTGAAACGACTAAGACAAAATAATTATTACAATTACATGCATGTTTACGACGGGGAATCATTAGAGATAAGCAGTGCACTGTATAAGCAAAGAAATCTGTTTAAAGACATCAAACAATGATGAACTTTTTAAAATAAGTTACTCAGTACTGCAATTAAGTGGTGAGATATTGAGAATGAAGATAGGTAAATATAAAAACTTGATATGTTACATCCTAACAATTATTAATACTATAGAAAATTTTTCATTGAGTTACTACCTACATTCAACACAACAGATTTTCTATTTTCCTAATACTCTCCTGAATCCTCAAATTCACCAAATATCTTTTTTATCCATCTGCCATCACATAATTCAAGGACAGACATAAGAGTTTGTAACTGCTAATGGGGTTCAGGCATGTTTTTAGCAAAACTGAATCATTGTTTTCATTTGTTTATCCATACTTGATAATACTAACAAATTTATTTAATTTAAGCTCGCTAATAATTTTAAACTTAACATAAAATCTGAATAAAGACATGCCATTCTCCTATCAAGAGTAGCATGTATTTTTTACAACATAAATGATGGCTTAACATTAAGAATGCAAAAATATTGAATTAATAAAAACCTAAGATTTTTTTTCTTTTAATTTTCATAATTAATCTGACAATAAAACAGAACTGTCCCAAAATTTTATGACTTGATTTGTCTTACGTTCAAGTCCAAATTGTGTATTTTTCTTAACTAAAACAGTAGTAAATCAACCATTCCCATTTGTTTCAATTCATCTTGAAGAGAAACAACCTGGAGTCTTAACAATAAATTTCATGTTCAACTTCAGAGATCCAGAAGTAATGTTCTAGTTTTCAAATCAAAGACAACTTTCTTCACTTCAGTATTTAGAAAAAATTTAAAAAACTGACACATGGTAACTATTTAATCTCGCTTTTTAGATATATTTTATATAACATAAGATTTGTTATTAAACAAAAAAAAAAAAAAAAAAGAAGAGATCCATAACATTAAAAAGTGATAACAAAAACAACAACCAGTTGACAAATTGTTTTCTTTCATTCAGTCATTATTTCATTCATCTTTTAAAACTCCATTTTCAGAGGTGTAGTGACAAAAAATTGAAAATCATACTGTCTGGTTTCAAATGTAAATTTACTGAAGCTTATATGTAAAATTTTGATGCTTTTAAATTTAGAAACATTCAAGCCCCAAAGTCTTGATTTAGGCTTATTAGAAAATTGACAAGTGGTAAAAAGATATGTCAACCTAGGAGGAATTCTAATTTGATAAGATTTTAGGAAATGACTTTTCTTTCCAACTTGAATCCATACTTAAATAAAGATTTAATTCGTCTTAGTTTTATTTATGACAAACGAATAGTTAAATGATAGAATAAGGGATTTTTCTGTTTGTCTGATACTGTGTAATGAGACAGGAAAAATGGTTTAAATTCCGTTCGACTAGTTCCATATATTCTCCTTCACCAATTGCATGAAAGTAATACGACTTTAATCAAACTAATAATTAATTAGGACAATACAGCTGCTTAAAATTGTCAAATTTATAAAAAAAAAAAAAAAAAAAAAAAAAAAAAAGTGATTCCATATAAAAGAAAAATAAACCACATGTAGGTTTATGACAATAAAATGCTTTTGGTACAAAAAACAAACAAAAAAGTACTGCAGAACATGGTCACTTGACCCTTAGAATTTACAAAATGCTGAATTTTAATACCTATTAGTAAAAGTCTTAATTCTAAAGTTAACTAATAATATTCAATCAAATTCTTAAAATTCTACCACATATCACTAAGGGAGGGTACTCAAAATTGTCCCGATCAAAATAAACCTCTGATGTTTAAGAAAATAGCCTGACCTGTGAACTTTTCAGCATCTCCATTTGTACATTTTGAAAGTACATAAAAAAAAGAAAAAAAGTGGAATTTCATTCACAAGGATGACATATGGTCAAAGATTCGCACAAGTCTGAAATATTCAATTGAAAATGAATTAATATTCACTGAAATAATGTATATAAAAATTAAAAATGTTTTCAAGTGAAAACCTCCATTTCAATGTTTTCTGCCTTTTTTATCCCATGGTTAAATTCCGTTAATATTACAATGAAGAAATTAAAATATTTTTAGAAGATATTTTAATGAAGATTAGCATTTTTATTTCAACAATTTGCATTTCCAAAAATATTCTTCGTTGAGGGAAGATGATATTGTAAAAATACTAACTACAATATTGACTATGATGCTTTTTTCTTTTTTTATTATTTTCTGTCTAAAGAAAGATTCTACCTACATGAATAATGCTTTTTTTCTCATCTTTGTTACAAGCGATTCCTTTTTAAGCGAAAGTTGATATTAAGAAAAGAGAATTTTTATTATCTTTTTCCCCAGTAGTATTGCACTTTTTTCTTGTTGGAAATGGGGAAGCAAAAAAAAAAAAAAAGTTCGCTACCCCCAGGGTATTCCTGCTCACCCCACCAACCCCCTAAATCGATTGAAAAAGAAAGTATCTTAGATAAAACATTAAAAATGCTTTAGAAGATAGTGATGGATAAAAAAGTAGTATTTCAAAGTTTAAAAGAAAAACAAGTGTAGAAAGAGAAAAGTGTCGATTGAAAGTGAGGGTCAAAAAAGAATACACGAAGATAGAAGATTAAACGATCCAGAGAGGGATGGGTATAGAATTGGAATAAAATGTACATTATTGTACGTACACTTGTGTTCATTTCCCTCTGATTTAGAGATGAAGTCTTTAACTCAATCAGGACTGATTGTCTTGCTTGACTAACCTTTTTTTTTTTAAAAAAAAAAAAAAAAAGCATATTTTTAGGCTTTACGAAATATATCAAGATATCTCAAGTTTTCATGAAATCGACGAGTACTCGTTAAGTCTTTTCAATAATTAGAAGAAAACGTGTTTTTCCCTTTCTCCGTGGGGCGGAGGAAGAGAGTGGCTATTGTAATGTAATAGAAAGAGGAGAGCAAAGCTTCTGATCATCACAGCTACCACTATGACAAGAAAGGAGAGAAGAAAGAAAAGCGGATGAATAAAATTGCTGCTCAGTGTGTTTTCTATGTTGAATGTTGATATTAGGGTTGCGCTCAATAATAATAGCACGATTCATCGTCGAAGTACAAATGATGTTCCCATCATAAGAGGGATGGTATCTTTGTATTATGATGGAAATATAGCACATTTAATAAGCACGAGACGGTCAACTAGATCGTGATTAATAAATAAAACAATGTTGTAAGCAACACTACTTAATCGTGTCCATTCTTTCCTGTAAATATATAGTTACAGGAAAGAATTTACAAATAAAAGAACAACTAATCTGAGAAATATAGACATGGAGAGGTTTTCTTCTTTTCGCATCTCTCGTAAGTGAGCAAGACCGATGAAAGATTTTTCGAGAGCAGATATTCACGACAGTCAACAAAACATGGACGACGACTAAAGGGAAGAGTCCATTGCAAATAGACTCGCCCAAAATGAGAGTGGGGGGGGACAAGGTAGCAAAGACGTGCGAAGGAAATATATGCGTGTATTATAAAAAAATTATATATATATATATATATATATATATATATATATATATATATGTGTGTGTGTGTGTGTGTATACATGCGAGTATAAACATTTCGCTTATAATTTTCATTATAACAAAAAATAAGTTACTTCAATACTCAATAGTGAACAAAAATAAAAATATGGAGCAAAATCTTTAAAATGTTTTTAAATTAGAAGCAATTGTAATATTTTAATCTCATCTCCAATAAAACGATTTCTTTTTCTAAGTAGCCGTTATGCAATATTAGATTTTAAAAAGTAGAGCAAGCAGGCTAGAAAGCTTGCCAGTTGGTGAACAACTCGTGCTTAGCTTAACAGAGTTAGTCGTTCCCAAAAAAAATAAATAAAAAAATAAAGGACGGAGGGGCAATAAGTGAATTTTACATGCATTGTTTGGTAGATATGATTTACTTACTAAAAGAAGCGTTCTGACTTCTCTTCCACCCCGAATTACAACAAATACCTCTCCACACATACACAAAACTAACAGGTTTTTCATACACACACACACACAAAAAAAAAAAAAAAACTCATTCCACACGGTAAACTACTAACGACCTTCCCCTTGTAATCGAGAGGAGATGGCGATTAATAGGAGACTAAATTTGACGACCAGCCAACAAGCAAGACTGGCTTTAGAAATTAAGATCTCCTTTAGAATTTTATTTTTAATGATAGAAAAAAAAAATACAGAAAGCAACCGACAGTAAAAAGTGGGCTAAATGTATTTTCTCTCCTTAAAACGATTTTTAAAAATGTCCATACCGTCAACTCTCTCTAGTCTTTTTTTTTTCTATAAAAACTAGTGTTCTCGAAAAAGGTTAATAAAAACTAAACGAGAGAAGAATATCTTCAATTCAAGGAAGGCGGCTTTGATTCTAACCTTGTTGAGTGACTACCAAATCCCATCACAATGGATTCGTTTTGGACGTTGACAACGAAACCATGTCTTTTTCTCAGCTAGAATTAAATTTCACTAACATACAACGATGCACTTTTTCGCTACCATCACTTCTCGGTTTAATTTGCAAAACGAAAAGAATGCATATTCGGCAACTCTACAAAATAAATAAAGCACCAGAACTGAAAAAGTAGAAGGCATGAGAAAACGTGAGGTCGATGATAGAAAGAAAGGTGGAGAAGAAAGGCATAAAGAAAAGGATGAAGTGAGGAGCTGATGGTGGCCATAAGGAAGGAAAGAGGAGGTTGGGTCCACTTGGCTCAATCCTTGTTGAAGTTTAATGGGAAAAAAGGAAAGCCCGCTACAAGTCGACCAAACGAAAAGTTCGCTTTTGTTTTTCTATTTTTGCAATGATTTCATAATACAAAAGAAAAGGGATAATTACAACCAGTGAAAGAAATTCCACGTAGAATAGATACAAAATTCGGTTTTTAGAGTGATGAAAAATTATATTCCAAGCTAGCAAAAACACTCAAAGCATTTTTTGGGTGGAGGGAGAAATTCAACTGAATGACGGTACGAGAAAAAAATTGAAAATGAAAACGTGTTTATGAAAAGTATCGACGATGTGTAAATATATAGTCAATAACTAAATAATATCTTATTTTGTGAAGAAAGCCACAGTATATATATCTTTGAACAATATAAAATAAGAATTGAATCAGAAAAAAAAAGGTAACGTAACCGACCAAACGAAGTATATACACAATAATGAGTATTGAATACAAGAAGTAGTAGTAGGACCTAACACTCACAGGTCAACACGACAAGGTACAATATCCTCAGCATTCTGTAATTCGGGACCATCATGTGAGCGAAATAACGCCAATGAAAAAATAATAAAAGATCTATGGAATTGAACAAGAAAAAATTACCTTTAAACATGAGATGATGACGGCGATTTCTGCCTCAATGTAAAAGAAGGGCAGCTAGCGAGAATCACCAGCGGCACCATTAGCTACGTATTCATCCAAACTTCTAACAACATTTGGAAATCCCTTACGTCATAAGCCTCGACCAATCAACATCGAGCGGCCATTTTGAACGCCAATCGAATAACATGGGTAAGTCTTCCGGGTTAGTCAGTCAGTTGGTAGCAGTGGAGGTTTAGAGTCGCTTGGCTCAGACTCAAATGTATTCATGAACATAAATGAAATACAACACAAACATAGTTTGACTTGAATTTTTATCTCGAGTGCACAGAAAACTTGGAATTAAAATGTTTCCTCAAATAAAAAGTCATCGATCCTCTTGAAAAGTAAATAAATCCAACCGAATAAGCACTCGTTGAGAGTGAAACGAAAAAGACTATGAAATAATTTTTGTTACACTCAATAATTGTAAATGCAAAGTGAAGAGAGCATGAGATGAGAATATAGTCATGAAAGTTCTCTTGCTTTTTTAATGAAAATAATCACGCTGAAGTGAAAAGTTTCCAACAAAAAATTGGAAAAATAATTTAAAATATCAAAACAGTTTCCCGTTTTGTGTAACACTAACAGCGTTAATGTTGATTGAGAATGATAAAAAAATAATGTTATTTGTTTTTCTATCTTTATTTTTACACCAAAGGATGAGATCAAATACATATCTTAAAAATTCTGGTTACTAATATTAAAAATTTAACAGAAAATAAGAAAAATAATTGGCATACAGCAACAGAGTTGCTTTTATCCCCGTCATCATCTTTGTTAAAAAAATGTTTGTTAAGTAATTGACTTATTTTTTTACGCCTAACTATTCTTTACAAAGATAAATCAGTTTTCAATTTTTCATGCATACTATCACCGAAATTTTGCCCTCAAATTTACTGTAGAACGGTTCTATACTCAAACAAAATATTCATGTTTATGGTTATTGATTGTTTTCAATCAGTGTAGCACTCTAAGCCTAAATGTTTTTTGTAACTAGTGAACTTAGCAAAAGACTGATTTTATCTTCTAAAACAGAAATTTCCATATAAACTTATGCTTAAAAATTTAATTTGTACAAAAACATACAGAAGGGTAAATTCTCATATTTTGAAATGTTGCATTTAAAAAAAAAATTCAAATATTTTCAATATTACCAGCATTAGATACAATGAGGCCAAACTGGTTTTATTTGCTTTATTATTTATTTATGAAACAAAAATTTGTTATGAAGAATAAATTAGAATAGTCAATAAAAAATTAGATCCCAAAATACATGAAGTATATGTTTATAAAAAAGTTATATTCAAAATAATGATTTTAGATAAGATCCCATCCATTTACTACTTCAAACAAAAGTGATACTTGTTTTGAAAACTTACAATCAGTTTTCCTGATACACCCCTGATTAAAATCTTAAGACCAGATATAAAAAAAAGTTAAAAAAAAATATAAAATACTGTTACTTTAATCACAATATATTTGCAAAACATTTACATTTAATTATAAAATGTAGTTTATCAACAAGTGAACATTTTTAAGCATTTAATTGATTAATTTAAACAAACATTGAAAAAAAAGGATTTGGTGGGGGTCATAAAGATAAGATCACGTAAATAAAAATAGCTAATACAGAACAAATAAGTCACAACGACAATTCTCAGTATATCCTTCATTTTTGCGAATTACTTTGAAAATTCGCTTTGGCATACTTGTTAACTTCTGCATGAAGGTGCTTGGGATGCTCGACCAGGATGCATAAACTGCAGCACGACGAGCATCCAGTTTCAAAATGCGATCCATGTTTATAAGCATCCTTTGCCATCCATCCCGAAATATTGTCGATTGGGTTTCGATCTGGAGAGCATTGTCCTGCTGGAAAATCCAGTTTTCTCCATATAGATGAGGGCCTTCAATAATTAGCAATGCCTTTCTTAACATGTCAATATAACTAGCAACTTTTTGATGGCTTTTTACCTCAATTAACTCAAGAGTTCCATTGTATGAAAATAAATCCCAGACCATAATTGATCCGCCTCCACTGTGTCATGTTGAGAAAATTTCTTTTGCATACTACTAATGCTGAAAACTGTCTGGGCCATCATTTTTTCTCATCTGAAAACAACACTTTCTTCCATTTATCCACATTCCAAGTTTGATAATCGGAAGCAAATTGTAAACGGGAGGTTTAATGGCAAAGAAGAAGGCGAGGCCTCTGCAGCCACTTCAACCCTTTCTTATTTAAATGCTGTGGAATTATTCGAGAGCTGCATTCAGCATCCATATTTGCTTTTATCTGATTTGATGTTAGGCTTGAATCTCTCTTAACTACTCACCTAGAAGCATACGCATCCAGATTTTTTATGAAGTTAGCAATGATAGTTCTGCTATGGCCAATTTCATTTGCAATGACTTGTGAAAGACCATATCTTTGAAGTTCAACAGTCCTGTCCTGTTCAAACTTTGTTAAAATTTTACTCTTAGCCATTTTCAAATCTGAAATTTAATACTGGAAATGAGCTATGTAGATATCTACACGCCTGAAGCTATGAACACACTGATTAGTTTTAAAATTTTTGTCCAGTAAGTAAGTAAGTAACAGTATTTTATATATTTTTTAAAGCCTTTTGTATCTGGTCTTAAGATTTTGACCAGGGGTGTATTAATGTTCTCCAACTGCATTGATTTGCTTGAACAAATTGAGCAAGTCAGATCAATTAATAAAATGACAACAATTCCATGATTCAAGTAAGAAGATTTAGAACCTTGAGACCCTATGTGAAGATTTTGTTTAATAATGGGACAATAATGAGCACAGGAATATCAACCCCACTTCACAACCATGTTCTACAAGATTAATCTGCTTGCTTTCACTCTGTAGCAAGCATTCACATGCATGTAGATGGTAAATGAAATGAGAATTCTAAGAGCTTTTATCAGGGCTATCAGCTTGGCAAAGGCAACAAGATAAAAAACTATGCATTTCTCTTTAAATTAAAAGAATGTAGTATGACCTTTTCCATGAATCATCTCAAAATGATTTTTTAAACGAATTAAGCAAAAATTATTTTTAAAATTGTTTTGGCCAATCACCAAGCAAGCAAACCAGTTGTTTTTGTCCACAATTATTGAAAATGTAATAGATTATAATTGTTATTTTGGAAATTTGAGGTTGCTCAGTTGCAATTAAATAGTTAATGTGGTAAAGCCAAATATTTCACTTGGAATTGGTTAAGTCTTAAAAACCTTATAGATATTAAGTACATCTTCAAAAATACAAATAAAATTGACTAAAAGTCAACCAAGAAATATGTCAAATGTTTTTCAGATTTTCACTGATGATTTTTGGGAACTTATATCTTTGTGTTCTATCATTAATTTAATACAATTTGTCCAACCATTGCTGAATTGTTTATTCTTTATTTTACAGCTCTGATAATGTTGTGAAAACATTGCAATTAAAAGTCATTTTATGTTACAAGTGGAAAAAAGGACTGAGTGCAATGGCAGTGGTAAAAGAAATTAATTATGTAGAAGGCCCTGGAACTATAAATGAACATGTAACATAAAACTGGTTCAGAAATTGACACCAGCCTTAAAGACAAACCAAAGTCAGGGAGGCTTTCTGTTGTGGAAAATGAGAACTTGTTTTAAATGGTTAAACAACATCACAAGCACTCATACATTTTTGGCAAAATTTGTTCCTTCACAAAAATCCATCAGTTGACACCTCCATAAGTTTGGCCTTATGAAGAGACTTTGTCAATAAGTTCCTCATGAACTGACATGTAAACATTTGCAAATTGCTGGTAAATCCACAAGATACCTGTTTTTGGAATCAAATTGTAATTGGAAATGAAAAATTAACTTATTTTCATAATCCTAATAAGAAAAATAAGTGGGATCATTCTGGCCAGGTTTCAGAACCTGTTATCAAACAAAGGCAATTTGAACAGAAGTTCCTGTTATATATTTAGTGGAATATCAAGAGGGCATTGCACTTTGAGCTTGTCTCAGATGATCATGACTTATGCTCAAAAACTGCAGTGCGTATATGATGCTTTGAAAGCCTGCTACTCAGTATTGGTTAAACAAAAATGTCTATGCCTACAGCATGACAATACATCAGTACACATTGCCTATGTGACCAAGTGTAAACTTGGGAGCCTGGAAGTGCTGCCTCAACCTGCCTACAGTCCAGACTTTGCACAATCAAATTACTACCTTTTCTGAGCCATGGGTGCATGGACAGAGATTCAACAATATTGATGAGGTTGAAAACAGATGCAGGGAATTTTTTTCACCTCTAAACCAGCCAAATTGTATAAGCATTGAAATAAGCTTCTGGCACAATGATGGCAACAGACAATAGAATATGATGGGATATATTCTGATGAATAAACTCTTTTTGTATATAATTTGTTTGAACTGTTAATTAAAGCTTGAAATATGAAAAAATATAACCTAGTATGTATGTACAAGGTGCGATGGATAAATTGTCATCTAAATTATGCAAAAATAATAACACTGACATCTCATTTTAACAGATATATTTACCAAAATTACACAATATTTTGAAATACTAAAGAGTAAATTTAATCAGTAAAATCACCACCGGCTTCAACCACAGCCCCCAGACAACTCTGGAATCTCCTACAATTCTTCTGGACAGTCTCCTTGTTTAAGTTGGTGAATGCTGCCATAATCCTTGCCTTCAGTTCATCTTTGATGTGGTTACAGAAATTGTCTGAAAGCCATAATTGGCTTCACCTACTTGTGTGGCATGGTGCAGAGTCTTGTTACCAGACATAGTGCTGCCCTTGGCCAAGAAGGTGACTGCTGGGAAGACCCTACCTCCTCAAGGCACTTGATATAGGTCTCCATGTTGAGTCTGAGGCCCTGTGAGAAGATGCATAATGTCACCAACTCTAATGATCTTTCCAGATACCATGATGTTGACTGGATATTTGGTTTTCATCACTCTCAGTACATCTTTTGGGGACACAGTATCCTCTGCACTGTCCTACCATAATGTGCAGTCAACAAAATCAAAAAAAAAATACACGCATGCACAAAATTAAAAATATAAAATGTGACAATTTACTTATCGAACTCTGACCCCAATAATCATTCTACAGTCAAATGGTGTTAAATCTTGTATTTATCCCATAGCTGCTACAGCTACACTACTTATCACATAACATATATCATCTAGCAGAGTCCATTTCTGTAATTACAGGAAGGCAAAATCCATCCAATATATTGCTGTTTGATTTGGGGCACTTCAGATATATATATATATATATATATATATATATATATATATATATATATATATATATATATATATATGTGTGTATGTGTGTGTGTAAGTACCTCCAAATATTCGCTAAAAAAGAGCATACCATGATAAAAACAAAGTTTTATCATCAAAATGTTTGTTATTATTGTGACACTGGTAAAGGAAAAGGATTAATTTAAAATATGAACTGGAATAACATATAAACTGAAAGAAGACAGACCTGAAAAGAATAACTTTATTGGGAAAGATATTATTAGAGGCCAAGGGCTGAGAAGGAATAGTGAAAGTACATTTGAGGTTAGTTTAGAATTTTGGAGAGTTTGGTTTGGTTCGTTTTACAGCATGGGTTATTTAATGCCGACAATTTTTATTGCTGGTACTTTTTTTTTTCAAAAATGTGTTGCTAGTAATATTTTTTTCATAAGTGTATTCTTCACAAATTTATTACTGGTAATGATATTTTTACAAAGTATTTCTGGTATCAAAACCTATTTTTACACTTTTATAGTGTTTCAGCCCCAGTTTGGGCGTCAAGTATTTGCCTATAGTTGGGACCATAACAGGTGCTACCACCCCGGGTCAGGGTGGACCTGGCAACACCAGCAATTAAGAGGTGGTTCCATGCTCCTTAAAACCTCCTGATCAGAGGCCTTGCTGTTGGATGTAGTTTATTGTCTTACCCAGGACGGTTTGGAAACAGAAGCAGAAATTGAGAAATTGAATTATGTCCGCTTAATTAAAGTGGAAGTTACAAAAACATGTCTCATGATTACCAGACAGAAGAAGGGGTCAATTGTGTTATAATATTTGGTAATTATGAAGATGAAGGCAGAATTGAGAAACTGATTTATGCCTGCCTGTCAAAGAGCAGAAATAGCTTCACCGATAATGGAAATGTAAACAAATCGTGAAATAGGACTTTTATCCTTCGCTTGAAGAAATTGAGATAAGCAATGGACCTGTAAGGTTCATGAGTATGATTAAGCAAAAAGATATAAAGACAAGTTTTACTAATAGTAGGTCAGAGGAAATGGTTGGTAAATCTCTGCTTGCATAAACAAGATCAGGGGCTGAGAAAATTTGTTGTTAAAAATTAAGATAATTACAATTAATGACTAAAAGTAAGAACTTCCTTTTCACCCACTTGGTTTAAAAATCAGATTTATCAAAGAGAC
This sequence comes from Acanthosepion pharaonis, assembly GCA_903632075.3. Lineage (NCBI taxonomy): Eukaryota > Metazoa > Mollusca > Cephalopoda > Sepiida > Sepiidae > Acanthosepion > Acanthosepion pharaonis. The sequence continues at coordinate 45,501 of CAHIKZ030000049.1, forward strand.
AGCCAAAGTGGTGAGCTTAGGTGAGATACTAAGAGAGGAGGAGGAGGAAAAAGAAAAAGAAATTGCCTCCACCCATTTGGAAGTAATAGTGTAAGGCATAAATGAGTTAGAAGGAGGGGGAGGGGCGATGCCTGCAACCACTACCGGTAATGTGAATTGATACAAAATCCTGGGGAACCACCAGATTCCCAAATACTGTCAGCCCCTAATCTGGTCTTGAGTTGAAGTCAGTATAAGCAGAGCACTTAAGCAACTCAGGCAGAGATGAGAGACAAGCAGTGAAAAGCAAACAAAGGTGCTACTAAAGTCTATGTGACTTGCTGCCAAGAGAATCCCCACCAACTTTGAGCCTTGTTTCAATAATTAGCACCAGTAGGCAAAGTGACACTATAGAGATTTTAATAGGAAGAGTTAATTTTGTTATACGAAAAACTACATAAACCAAATTGAAAACTGACCCCCAAATCTTTTGTTTTTATTTTATCTGCAAGAACATTTCTTTTTAGTTCTTCATAACACAGCTTCACTGTGGTCTAGTTTTAATAAAGAGAATTACATTCAAACATTTGATTGAATTTTCTGAAAACAGCCCAACTCCTTTTATCAAGTCAAAATCTGAGTCAACTAAAGAGACAATCTGAAAATTATGTAATTCTAGGCAATAGTTATTTGAATTTAAATATTTGATCTTACTGAAGCACAAGTAATTGTAAAGGGGAAATTTTCAACATACACAAATGGTCATTTAATGCCATTTAAATGTGTTATTTTGCCAAATAAAATATTGCTTTGCTTCTCAATAATTCTAATCATTTGAATACAGAACCTACAGAGTGGCATTTTCATCAGCCTATATTCAAAATCTGGCAAAATAGAAATAGCTAACAAAATGTAAGGAGGGTATTTTGCCATTTCAAAATGCAAAATCACATTATTTTTTGACAGCTTACTGAAAACCTATTTCTCAAAAGCTTTGCTTTCAGAATACTATTAATATAGAGACAAAATCCTGACATTTGAAAAAAAAAAAAAAAGAAAGAAAAGTATAGCTGTAGCTATGAGAATAACATTAACATTGCTTCTTGTCCACCCAGCAGCATGTAATGGCTAAAATTAAGCTCAAGATGTTATGATGATTAAAACTACAAAGTGTAAGTGATTAATTCAGACAAAAGATCAATTTGTGAAAACAAATATAAAATATGAAGACATTTAAAAAAAATCAATCTCATAAGGAACTAATTTGTTTAATATGATTCTAATTTTTGTATATATGCTCTAAATTGTTTTTAGATGTGCTAGCGATAGATCAAGAGAAAAATATTTTAAGCAGCAAAGAGATGATATTAACAATTTTTAATAATCTTAAGTAAACCTGAATTTGTGCTCATTTAGAGACTTAAGTCAAGCCACTTAAAATGGACAATAAGAAAAAGATACAAATAAGTATTAATTCCAAATATTGCACACATTCTTTTTTCATGTTTGATATGGTTAACACATCACTTCAGCTGTTCTATTCTTCAGTCTCTAAAAAAAAAAAAAACAACAACAAACAACAGGAGAGAACTTCTTTTTCAAGAGAAAAACATGGTTACAGAAAAATGTGGTCATTAATGTAGTGTTTTTTCTCATGGAATATACACTTGGAAGCTGAAGTAGTAACATAGTTAACAATATCAAATATACAAAAAAGGGTTTCAGTTGCCCAAACTATTTGGAATGTTAATGACTTCTCAAAGTTATAGACAATAAGTCTTTAATTTGATAGTTTCATCTTTAAATCTCATCAGATCTTTACATAAATTGCAAATTTTCATATATTTGCATAAGTTTTCCTTAAAAAAAAAATTTTAATAGAATTAAGTATCATGTTTATTTAAACTTGCTTGATTTCATTATTTTATGGTGACAATGTAAGACAACTAAAAAGAAACCAAATAAAAATTAGTGTGCTAAACAGGTTGATAGTTAGCTTTCCGAGTAGCAAGAAATTCAAAGGAAAAATATTTGAGTTTTGGAACAACAAAACACCCAGATTTTTATTTTATGTACATATCATTCACAATCTCAATATTCAAAAAACGTATTCAAAATTCACCACATTGTCCTTTCACAATAAATGCTTGATACAAAGTTGAGAAGAGAAGTATTTGGAAAGTACTCAAGTTTTTATGATCATTTTTGCATGGGTTATCATGGGAATTCATATCACTAGCTTAGATTAATATATTTCTTATGATTCTTAACTCATTTGAAATTAGTGTTTGATTAGCTCTTTTCATGCTTTATATTAATTTGAAAAAACAAGTTTAAAACTTGCCTAAATTAAAGGTGCTATATCTCTACTAACTTTTAGGATTCCTGTTTTGTTTCATTAATAATTAGCAGAATAAGAAGTCAGGAAAAAGGATTTAAAAAAGTGCTTCTTCATCTGTTAAAACAGAAAATAATTATTATTCTTTGAAATTTATCATTATCAAATAAATACAGTAATCAACTCATAAAAAGAAATTATACTGATTCATTCTTGGAAAGTATGAATTTTTTTCTATAGAGAATAAAGTGCACTAACTTGCTAAAAATTAAGTACAGCATGAAGCCTACAAAAATAAATTTTATAACAATGTCCTTTATAGAATTTAAATATACAGGCATCCCTTGATTAATGCATTTTCGATTAGTGTGCTAAAATTTTTATATACCAAAATTTGATTAGTGTATAGATAATACTGAATTAGTGTGGTAGAACATTCTTCCATTTAACCATAGTAATTGAAAATTCATTTTGTTATAGTTACAGATGTACACATTAGCTGCACTAATCGTGGGATTTCTGTATATGAAATAGTATATAATGTAATTTTATTTTCCCCTTTATGTACCAGTTCTACTCTGTCTGATGTGTTTTGGGTGCAGTGATTAGATATCACCAACAAATGGATGTTTTTTTTACAAAACAAAATGAAAGCAAAAAAAGAAAAAGAGAGAGAGATAAATAACTAAAAAATCCCTATCCCATTTTAAAATATTTGCCAAAATCATGGAATTATCAGGTTCAAACAAAATTTTTAGTACTTATTCATTAATGAATGAATTGTATACTGAATAGTTTATTTCATTAGTAAACTTTGTAGAAATTTTTTTTTTTTTGGAGTGGGGGGGGGTCATCACCTTCAACATCTCACGTGTACATTTTAATTGGGTGAGGGATCATCATATTCTTTTACAGTTATATAAATAAAAACCTCTGATGTTGTTATTTCAATAAAAATTTGTGTAATATTAAGGGTGAACCTACTGAAAATTTGTCACAAATCTTACCAAAAATAACTCAATAAAACTCAAAAACTCATTTTTTGAGCTTGCATAATTTGATAAAACATTATTTTCTTTCAGAATGAATAGAAAAATAATCTACCTATTTTTTAAAAGTTACTTAATTTTTTAGTGCAATTTTGAAGTTCATTCCATTACTGTTTGATAAACGAAACTCTTGTGCCAAACAAAGACATGTTGAAGAATCAAAAAATGTAATGTCATTTTTGAGTGTAAAACTTTTAGAAGAATTTTTTTCCTTTTAGCAACTGTTAGATTTTTTTTAAGCATTTCACCCCAAGCAAGCAATAGCACCACTAAGATTACTGAGTGTGAAAGAATATGAGAAAAACTTGGATGTACAAAAGGGAAATAATTCTGATTTTTTGTCTGACAATTCTACTAAATTTTATAAAAACAGAATAAAAAGCAAAAATTGGTTACATAAGATTATAATAATTTTATCGACAAAATAAAAATAAAGGCATCACTGAATGAATACCTGTATTTCAGAAGTAATTTAAATTGACTGGAAAGAGTTTGTTTTTTTTTTTTTTTGAAACAGAGTGGTAGCTGTTTATTTAAGGTGTTGACCTGTTAGCAGCTTGAATGACAGATGGAAGTTTATTTAATGTTTTTCTACAGTGAACATATCTGTAAAAAATAATTAAGAAATATAATGTGAATACCTTTTTTTATATAATTTTTAAGTACTTAGTAATCTTAAAAATTTAGGAAAATTTTTCTCTGTAATCTGTTTTATTGAATTTTATATACTTTGGCTTCAAATTTACTATAGTTATCACTCTAATTTTCTGATAAGATTTGGCACATACAAAAAAAAATTCAAAATTCTTTTAAAAATATTGGTGTTTGATGAATTGTAGTAAGCTTCTCATTTTATGATTAACAAATATAGTTTTTACTTAATATATAGCCTAAAAAGATTTAAAAGTTTTTAAATTATTCTAATTAAAATGAAAAAAAGAATTATTGTAAAAATTCATTATTCATTGAAAAAATGTTTTTAAGACAATAGTGTCCAAAATATATCTTATTCATAAAAGCAATTAAAAGCTTTTCTAATTAATCTTAGTTTTATTGCATTGTTTGTTTTACAATTCAGATCAAATTTTTGGTGAATGGGTTTTGTTTTACAAAGAATAATTTATGATTTAAATTCTCCAAGGTGTATTGCTTTTAACTAATATAAATATTAAGGGAGACAAAATTTAATTTTTCAAAATTTCATAAAATGAAGTGGATGTTGGGTTAATGGAAGTTTAAAAAAAAAAATTACCAACATTTTCTAAAAAATAGAAACATTTCTAGAATAATTTAATTATTTTAGAATTACGTGTGAATAAATCCTGAAAGCTTAATTAAAATCTGACAATTATTTGATCTTTGTAAGAATTTCCAAATCTATGTATTTTTTACCACGCACACACAAAAAAAAACCCACTAAAATTTCCTATTCTAATTCTCATTGCCCTGAAGATTTTTAACCAAAATTTGAACGTTCTAAAAAGGATAAAAAAATATAATTAAATAATCAGAAAATACTTTGATTTTTCCTTTTAACAATAAAGATTTTGATGATAAAACTTTGTTTTTATCAAGTTTGTGGCATTTTTTCATCATAAAATGCTTTTTTTTTTGGTAAGCAAATTAGTGGAGGTACCAACTCTAGTGTATAAAAAATAAAATTATTTATTCTATTAAATTTTTTAAAAAAAGCATATAGAATAAAAGGTCATATTCATATTGGTTATATAAGGTTAAAGATAAATTATTTTATTTCTTGATTTTTTTTTACAAAACTTTATTGAAAAAATTTTGAACTATAAACAATTTTTTTCTATCATCTGCTATTATGGAAAAAGCATTACCTCGAACCATCGCCAGTGAGACACTGCAAGAGCCACTCCGTTTCGCGAGGCTCGTCCCTTAATCGAGACTCAATCGCGCCAAAGGAACACCATCGAACGAGGGCTAATAACCCCTGAAGTCTCCACTGCCACAGGAGTAAAAAAAAAAATCTATCAGCAAGAGAAGAATATTTAACTATTTTTCCCGAGCGACCGACGGACCCCGGCTCAACCGCGGACCTGATCAAATTACCGGCCGAAAATGTATCCGCACAGGTCGCATCCCAAATCAACGATTTCTCCATTTTAAAATCATTTCTTGATTATTGCACTGCTAGGATTACGTATTTTATTAATATTTATTTTTAATTTTTCGCGCGCTTTTTAAGTCAGAGGTGTCATTACAGTTTTTTTGTGTTTACCCTTTGAACCCACAGTTTCATGTGTAAATAAAAAACGCTATTAAGTAAACATTACAAAATTTAGCTAATTAATATTTAATTATACTAAATGACTTCGAAACATATCTCTCTAGAACAAATATTGGACTTTTAAGATATTTTAAAAAATGTGTTGTTTACATTTTTCGTCTAATGGCAGTTCGATGTGACGAGAAAAAACATGCAAATTTTAAAAATACCCACAACATTTTTTAATTACATACGGAAAATAATTGTTCTTTTAATGGGGATTATTAATTTTTAAATTATTTAAAATGCGTTTTTCGTCATTTCATTTTAAAAAGTTCGTAACGGTTTCGTTTACGGTTTACTATTTTTAGTGATTGTTCAAACAAAATTTAGCGATATAACATTTCAATTCATGTTACTGATTATTAATCTTTTTCTCTGAGATAGACTAACAACTTGTAACCAAACAGGACTGTTAATAATAGTAGTAAGGTTGAAAAAAAGTAAATCTTAAAAAAAAAAAAGTTTTAGAAGCTCCTCATTTTTGGTTTGTCGGTTAGCATTTCAATATTTTCAAGAAATAAAAAAAAAATTAAAATAATTAAGTTGATCCGTTTAGCTTGATAAAAGAACTAAAATTGTTTATAAGGTTACTAAATAAATAATTAAGTAAACAAAACCCGCCAAACAACGTGTAAACTATCTAAAAAAACAAAAAAAAACAAAAAAAAACAAAACATGTTCACCGAAAAGCGGAAGCAACATTTTACAAAGCATTGTGGGTATATTATTTGGCTAGGGAAGGGATGTTTTCAAATACATATCGATATGAACATTATCAAGTAGGAAAAATAATTCATAATGTAAAAATTATCCTTTTTTTAAAGATTTGTTTCTATGGATAGAGTGAAAAAAACAAAACAAAAAAAAAAAAAAAGCGATGGTTAAAATTAAAAATGTTTAATAACAGAGCATACGTCATTCTCGCCGACGCGATAAAAGCAGCTATCAGCATTTTCTCTCCATTATTACATTCTCTTTGTCTCTCATTCATTTGTTGCCGAGCCAAGTTTGCCTTGTGTAGCATGTATTCTCCCTTGTCAATGATGACGGCTCTAGTCGTCTGCTACACTGTCAACATGGCGAATAGACAAGGTGAAGGCCACAAATCATTGTGAGGAAAAATAATCTGTTAATTCCTTTCTTTCAAACTAATTTATTTTAAGGTAATTGAAGAAAGATAATTCGAGTTAAAGGGAAGAAAAAAGTAAATTTTCTAACAGCATTCGCCTCTAAAAGTAAAACTAACAAGTTTGAAATACATTAGAAAATTTTTAGTTTTTTAACCTAAAAAGTATTTTCCTACTTCAGTAGTTTTTTTTTTACTTTTAAAGTTGCCACGCAACCAGATACTTTGACTCTTCCATGATTTTTTTTTTTATTTTCACCGAAATATACGCCGTTCAACGCGTTAAACTTAAAAGCTAGTAAAAAAGTTATTTTTTTTGCGTTGAGCAAAAGTAGTAGATTATTAAATTTAAGAATAAAACAAAGTTACAGAAAACATGAGAGGGGGCCTAGTCAACTGAACAATATCAGAGGGTGCTCATATTTAAAATATCACGTGGATATGAAATTATGATTTTTCTGAAACTGTTCGTGTATTTTTCTCTAATAATAATAAACAGCCAATAACAATGAACGCCATCCTTTGTAAATGTGAAATTTCTTTCTATTTTGGGGGGCGTTTCTTGACGCAACTTTTTTTTTTTGTTTTCAAACGCAGTGTTCACCGTTAATAACTATTTTTCTTTCGAAATAATTTAAATGCTTCTTTTTAATTATGCCCGTGTGTGTTAGTGTACTACTGTGTAAACACAGTAAAATGCTTATTTTTTTGTTGAGGAATCTAAAATAAAACGATTTACTTTTTATTTTAACGTTTTTACTTCCATTATTTTCACAGGTTCATACTAAAAATGGTCAATTTCGTCTCAATTATTTTAAACATTTACATTTCAAATCTATTTTCTCTTTAACTCCAATACAATGGTAGTGTACGTAAACATATGGCGATCGCCAGACTGCTGACCTATTTTTACACAACTAACCCAGTTTGAGTTGTAGCTTTTGTTTTTTTTATGACATGCATGATTGTTAAGTTTGATTGCTTTTTCAATTCAGTTTATGCAAAAAATAATTTTCCCTTAACTATTTTAAAACTTATTTTCTGTAAAGTAAAAGTATTGCTGAAATAGTGGGCTTTTAAAAATAATTGAAGTAAAAAAAAAAAAAAAAGTAAAAACTAAAACGCTAAAAACAATTGAAAAAAAAAAAAAAAGAAGAAAATATTAAGTGGAGAATTTTAAAAACATTAGTAACTAATTAATTGTTAATTGTTAAAAGTAAAACAATTTCTTTTTTCAGAATTTTTGTCTTGCTTTAAAAAAAAAACAAAAAAAAAAAACACCAAACAAAAACAAAAGTTTGTTTTTAAAGAAATGGCTCAACTGGTGGCGGACCAACAGTACACCGACCAGTCACATGCATAGACATTCAATTCATTGTAGTGAAAAAATTCGACCGAAACATGTGTAATGTTTGTTTTGTTGCAACTGCGGTACAAGACTCAAAGCATCGGACTGCAGTTATTCCTTTGGACTGTTAAAAAAAATTAAATGTTTGATTTCTTTCAGCTGAATCTTTTAGCTCTTAATTCGGAAAATTAAAAATATATAAACCAACATTTTTGTTTGTTTGATACCAAAATTATACAAGAAATTTTATTTATTAGTATTAATTAATTTATCAATATTAAAAATTATTCGGTCAAGACAAATCTAGAAATAAACAATGTCTGAATGAATCGTGGGGAAAAGGAAAAGAAAATTTCCAGTTATTTTTCATTTCAAAGAGCGCCACCTAATTTTTTTATTTTTAAAGTGGGTGAAAAAATAAAATCGAAACTAGATTCTTATTAAAACCCAAAAAAGAAAAATGCACGATTTTAAGACATGAAAAGAAAAAATGTCAAAGAAAGATCTTATAAAATAAGATTTATTTGATTTCGAGAAGGAAAATCTTTGATGGTGGTGGTGGTAGTAGTAGTAGTAGTCAGCTGTTTCAAACAAGACGGAAAAATGGTAAAAATAGAACAATAAAGTTACCTCAAATGATAACACTAGGTTTAATAAATTATAGGAAGAATTAAAAACTGCTGAGCACGGAATAAAAAAATATTGTTGCAAATTAGCCTTAAGATGGCGAAGTGGACAGCAGACAAACATTTCATCAATTGATAACGTCGTATCCTCCATTAATGCGTGGAACATCCTTAAGTGCTGGACGAGAAGAGGGCTCTACAGGGAAAAAAAATTACAAATTTGCCCCTTTTTCTCACTTGCAAATTACAAATTTGCCCCTTTTTCTCAGAAATTTGTATTTATTCGTGATAGACAACAAAAATCGGGAAATTCTCTCTCTCACTTTGTTAACGATATTTATTAGCCAAAAAGAAAGACAGGAGGTGTTGAAGAAATGGCAAAACAAAAATGTGCTTGGTTCTTACTGCTATATAATCAGAAATTTTCATTCCGTCGTTCTCTTCTCAACTTACCCGAAAGAAAAAGGTGAGGCTCTTCTGGTTGAATAATTACCATGACATTAAAAATACACACAGGAGGAAATTTAATTTTCTCTTCTGGATTTAAAACGTGACTGAAATGAAAGGTAAGTCTGGCAACAGATCTTAAAATTGATACAACGACATGACTACTTTGTTCTCCTTCTGGATTTTTCTTCGTTTATTTTAATATTCTTAAATTATTACATTGTTGTAAACAAATTACAAATCCCTGTTGTCAGACTTCTCTGTAAAATTCTGTATTTTTGTAAAAACAAACGAAAATGGCTAATAAAAAAATGATCAATTTTTAAACCATTCCCAAATTAACTATTTTTTATTAGTTTGCTTTTTTTTTTTTTTTATTCGTCTTGTCATTAAACCAATGCAGCTATTTCATAATCCATTTTTTATGATTATTAAAAAAGAAAGGAAAAGAGCCTAGCATTTAATCATGCAGCTATATATCAGAGTTTGGAAAACATTATTCAAGCTTAAAAAGAAAGATCAAATCCATTTTCTGGAAAGGGATTTGAACGTATGTTTAAGAAAAAAAAATTGCCTCCGACCTAAACTACTTTTTCTCTGCAGTTTGACGTATCTTCATTATTATGGGTGTTTTACGGTCAACTCACTTATCGCGTTATATTTTTCGCAATTACCGGCCGATCTGTAGTTGTATTTTTATATGATCGAATTCCTTACTACATAATTACTCATAGACAAGCTACATTTTCCTCAATGGATTCTACTTTGAATGAATTGAAAATATACAAAGAGACCAGATTCACTAGCAATGAAAACCATTTTGTTAACATTTCAATTACGTGAGTGTTTCTCGTGTTCTGTCATTGCTTCCGCCCCCCCATTTCTGTAAGAATTTGTAAATTCAAAATATTTCTATCCCATAATCAACATAATTATTAAGATAAGAATGGCGTTAAAAAAAACAAAAAAAACATACAGTATGGTCAGTGAGAGACTACATTTTTTTAGCTATCAGTCAGGCAGGATTCTGGAAGATGTGAAATGCAGTAGACAAATTTTACTTCACCGACAGAAAAAAAAAAAAAAAAAAAAAAAAAATGGACATGTTAAATAGTTTCTCTTCTTTCGTTGCGACACAATTCAACATGGCGTTCATTCGGTGACCATCGAAGTAAGTTGAAAGTTTTTCATCTCGCCATTCAAACAGTATAGTTTTTTTTTGTTTTTTGTCATCATTATCTCTCGTTTGTGATTTTAGATATTTTTGAATACGTCGAGGACACCGATTTCCCTTGAGATTTATTGACGGAGCACTTCCTATGTTAATATGGTTGATAAAAAAAAAAGCAGTAAATTTAATTAGATTCGCAAGTATTTTTTCTAAACTAATGACGACTCCCATTCGGTTCAGTGCGTTTTTGTTTTTTTTTTTTCCCCCGCAATGTTCACCCCTCCCCCATCTAAACGAATATGTAGGACATTCTTACTGCTTCTACAAGAAATATAACTAGTTGCAAAAATAGTCGATTTTTTATGAAAGGGAAGTTTTACTTGAACAAAAATTGTTTTTTTATTTTTATTTTATTTTAACCAAGTAAAAATAGTATTTTCCACCTAGCCTCTTAAGAAAAATACTTATCTACTCTCTCTGAATTAATTATCATCTACGTAAAATAAAATGTGGTTTGTCCTGAGTATTTTTTCATTTCATTTTCCCTTTGAAAGGAATTCATATATAAAAAGCTAGACGGCTATAATCTTTTATAGCTACCTTTCTCATAAAAATGAAGACTCGACTAAACTACTTTGTCGTCATCGTTTCGTTTATTTTTAAGATGACAATGGCGGCCAAGTTCGTTCATCTACCAAAGATAAAAATTTAGATTAGAAACATTGGAGAAAGAATGAGTACTCCATCTATTATCCCACCTCACCTCACTTCATTTGCTGAATAATTTTTATCATATATTTTTTTTTTTTTTCATCTATTCTCAAACCTAATGAGGAACTTGGTGAGAATCTTTCCCTTTTTTCTTGTGTGTGTGGTGGGGGTCATCGCCGTTAAAAAGAAAATTAACTAGTAAACTGGTATATTCAGATATAGAATTGATCTCGTTTGGCTAAAAAGGATGAATTATTATAGGAATAAAAACATTTTTCATTACAAATGGAATAACTTCTTAAAATCTAAACTTGATTGTCTTGCTCAAAAGTAAAAATAAACTGAACTTGGCTGCATAAAATTTTTCTCCAAGATGACTTGAGTAAAAAATTTTGTCCATTTTCATTTGTAAGCAAAAAAGAGAACTTAATTCTAATCAACAAATATGAAGTTGAAGCTTTAAAAAGAGGAAAATAATTTTGTGTAGTTTCAAAAAATAAAATCTGACATGCAGATTTACTTAGACATTTTTCTCGGGTTTTAGCTGGCTGACACTCTTCAGTTTTTATTTCGAGGAACAACTTGTATTATGCTATATATAACTGAGAATTCTGGAATAATCTATCCAATAAGAAGACGTTCATTTACAAACTTTCTTAAAAAGGTAATTTTTTTTTTTGTTCTCTCACCTTTTTCAAGTTCTTGCTTAAAAAAAAAAGAAGAAATCTGTACAAAAGTAACAAAACCCTTTGGAAATAATATCACACTTTCTTTCAAGATCAGTCTTCTTCGCTTAAGTCTTGGCAAATTGAGTTTTTTTTGAATAACCATTATCATTTCATTTAATTATTTTACGCTTTGGTGAATATGTCGAAATTGAAGTTTTTTGTTTTGTTTTTACTGTAAAAGTCTAGAGAGATCGAATGTTTTTACAGTTTTAAATTTACTTTATATAAAAATTATGATAATGGAATGCAGTACAAAATTTTGATTGTAGGTGTAGGACAACTGCAAAAATGAATAGAATTTGTTTGTAAAAGGAATTTGTCGTGAAGAGCTTGTTGAACTGTACCAAATTTAGAAACCCACTTTATGTGCGCTTATTTATCCGCGGTCATGTTGCAACGGAATGTGGGATTCCCAGAAAAGCCATACAACTAAGGTTCTATAGCCTAGAAATAATAATTTGGTTGGAAGGAGGCGAATAAATTGTATTCACTGTTATTACCCACGAACTATACTTGTTTAATAAAAACAAACAACAACAGGTGGAGAGGGATGCAAATAGTTCCTAAAATTTGATTGTTTCGATTTAGGTGGAAATAAGCCATTGTCATGATACCTACCTCAATCAAATTCAAATGTTACAAACAAGTTCACATTTACTTGAGCAATTAAGAATCAATGGTTAGCATTTGAATTTTTTTTTTTTTAAATAAAATCAAGTCTTGACAATTTTTCAGAATTGTCAGTTCAGGATCATGCTTACTAAAACAATAGTTTTCTTTTTAATTTTATGGCTGACCAATCCATGATACATGTTCCCAGATTATTGCATTGCATGTTGCGATGTGGTACATTATCACTTTTTGGCGGAGGGGTATCTAAAGACAGGTTTAATGCATCTTAAAAATGATTTCCAATATGCAAAATACAATAAAACTAAGAGATTATTAGAAAACCTTTTAATTGCTTTTAAAAATAAGATATAAAGACACTCAGGTAGGTACCTCCATTAGGTCGCGTAAAAAAGCAGCATATCACGATGAAGGAAGGCCCAGAACTCAACGAAAACAAAGTTTTTATCATCAAAATGTTTATTAAGAGGAAAGACCAAAGTATTTTTTTTTTTTTTTACTCCTTTCTAGCACGTAGAAAATTTTGCTTTTTTTTTTTTTTTTTTACGAGAAAAGAGAAAAAAAGGTTTGTTTTATTTTGTGCTTTTCCCGAGGAAAACACGTTGATTTGGAAATTCTTGCAAAAATCACATATTGTCGGATTTTAAAATGAAACTTGTTGGAAGCATGCAGAAATCTGCTCCGAATTATTATTTTTTTTTTAAAAATGTAAAAAAACTATGACATTAATTAATTAGAAAATCTTTGGCTGAGCGCTTTTAAATACGTTTAAGGACATTATTTTGTGAAGAAATAAAATTTTTCCGATGAATAATGTATCTTTATTAAAAAAAATTCATTTTTTAAAAATATTTTATTAATTCAAAAATTGTTTAAAATTCTTTATTGCTTTTACACGTAATTCAATGATAACGTTTTAATGGAAAAGTAAATTTACGAATCGAAATTTGAAAAGCCCATAACAGTCCCGATTATTTTTAAAATCATTTTAAAAATATTTTTTATTGAAAAAAAAAAAAAAAGTTCCTAATTTCTATCTATGGGGAACCTATACATGACATAACCCTTAAAAAGATCACGTTGTTTGATTGTCGTCTGAGGCAATGCAATTTTCCCTTCAATATCCAGTTCTGTTTCACATCGTTAACGACAACGTGTTTGCAAAAAATCCTTTAATTTCTAAGTTTAGTTTTCATTTTTGTGAATTAGTTTTTTAATACATATTTTTTATTTTAGGTATTTATTTTAGTTTGGGTCATATTTCATTGAAGTAATTTTTTATTTAAGTTGTTAAATAAGATAAAAAGATTAAGAACCTAAGAAACGAAATCCAGACTAAAAAAATATTAAATAAAAAAAATAAATATTACATAATTGCTGAACCTCGATAACGTGAAAGGCTTAGACGAAAAAATTCAGACACATCGTTAAGAAATGTTTGCGTACAATTTTTTTATATAATTTATTTTAGGAAGAAGTTTAAAATCAATTTTTTTTTTTTTTGTTTACAAATTTCTTAAAATTAAGAAAATGGCCGCTTTTAAGAAAATTTTTAAAAAATCGAGCATATATTTGACATTCCAATCTATATCATTTCTATCTGAAATACACCAGAATGTTACTTACTGTAAATAATAAATTTAATACTTTAGCTTTCAATTAATAACATTTCGATGATAAAACTTTGTTTTCGTTGAGTTCTGGGCCTTTCTTCATCGTGATATGCTGCTTTTTTACGTGAATGGAGGTACCTTGCCTTTTTTAGCTACCTAGTAATTGTTAGAAATGAACATATTTTCCGCAATTTTTATCGACTTTTATTTACCTTTCGAAGATGCAAAAATAAAATACCATGATAGAAGTAATTTAATAATTTATGAAATGGTAATTTAATTATTATTTAATCATTAAGCTTTTAATTAAATATCTGTTCCTTAAAAAAATTATTCTATTTGAGCATGACCCACACTAATGGAAATACAATACATAAAATAGTAAATGAAAAAAAAGAAAAATTACTTTAAAATTTAAAGTTTAAATTTTACACTTTTAAAGCTGAACGCAAAATACAACCTGTTATGAAAAGGCCACGTAAAGGGACAACACTCTTAGATCACGTGACCTTATTATAATAATGGCAATTTCAGTATATCATATGGGAATAAGGAATGTATTAAGTAAAAAAAATACAACATAAAAAATTATTTTTAAAAACAAATTAGCGCAACTAAGTTTACTAAACTTAGCAATTTTGGACTCGTTAATTTTTTTTTCCACTTAATTACTACATCACCTCGAGGAACTTGCCTAAACAGAGCTTTAAAAAACGAAAAAATTCTTGTAAAACTTAATTATTCATCAGAAAAAATTTATTTCTTCAGACAATAATGTCCTTAATATTACTTATTTACAAAAGCAATTAAAAGCTTTTCTAATTAAGTAATATCATAGTTTTATTATTGGATTTATTATTTTTCAATTCGGAGCAGATTTTCTGTTAGTTCAAGAAATTTGAAAAAAAAAAAGTATGGTTATTTACCATCTAAAAGACTTACTTTTAACAAAAAAATTCAGGAACCAAAAGGTTTTCTTCGAAATTTCATGAAATTTTATTTAAAAAAAAAGAAAAATAAAACAAAATTTTCTAAAAAAAATTTCAAAAAATAATTTCATTCATTTAAAATAAGTCCTGAAAATTTTCGGACAATCCAAGAATTTCCAAATCGATGTTTTCAACCAAAAAAATTTTAAAAATGTTATTTTCTATTGACGTAAAAGAAGAGATTTACCAAAATTTCGAACGTGTTAGAAAAATTAAAAATAATTAAAAAATTTTTTCTTTCATCTTCATAACAAGCATTTTTTTTCATTTTCATTACGCTATACTAAGCATGTCCACTGTTTTTTAGCGTAAATGAAAATGCCACAAACTTAAAGATTTGAAAAAATTATCGTCAAAATGCTTATGTTATTATTTAGAAAAAGAAAAAGTATTTTTTAATTATTTTTTGAAATTTTAATATTTTCTAACACGTTCGAAATTTTGGTAAAATCGTCTTTGTTTACGTCATCGCGGCGACGTTTAAATAACATAGTTTTTTTTTTGCGTTTTTTTACCGTTGAAAACATATTGATTTGAAAATTTTGTAAAAATAAAATAATTGTCCAATCTTAATGAAATTTTCAGGACTTATTCACAAATCAATGAAATTATTTTTGAAATATTTTTTTAGAAAATTTTAAAAAAATTATATTTTTTAAAATATGTTACCCCACATTTACTTAATTTAATGAAATTTCGCCCAAAACCTTTTTGGTTCCTGAATTTTTTTTTGTTAAAAGTAGGAGTCTTCGAAGATGGTAAATAATCTACTTTTTTTTCACAAATTTGAGCTATTTAAAAAATCTGCTCTGAATTGAAAAATAATGAATTTAAAACAATGATATTACTTAATTAGAAAAGCTTTTAATTGCTTTTGTAAATAAAATTTATTGTCTGAAGAAATAATTTTTTCTGATGAATAATTAATTTTACAAGAATTTTTTTTTTTAAGAAATTTTAATTATAATAATTTATAATAGTTTTAAATCGTAACTCTGTATTAGGAGGGTTCCTCGATATTATGTACTAATAGAAGAAAAAATTTACGAATCCAAAATTGCTAAGTTTAATAAATTTAGTTGCGCTACTTTTTTAAAAAATAATTTTTATGTTGTATTTTTTTTTTAATACATCTTTATTTCCATGTATGATATAAAAATTCATTATTATAACAAGGTCACGTGATCTAAGGGTTTTGTATTTTCAAAAATTTCGTTTATTAACAGATTGTATTTTCCGATCAGCTGTAAAAGTGTAAACTTTAAATTTTAAATTATTTTTCTTTTTTTCATTTACTATTTCACTAAATAAATTTTATGTATTGTATTTCCATTTAGTGTGTGTCATACTCAAATAGAATAATTTTTTAAAAACTCAGACTTAAAAAAATTATGTCATTTATGGTCATCAGTAGTAGCTGTCATCGGCTCGTCAATCAATCATTATCAGTAAGATCGAACAACTGAACGGGACCGCTCGTTAATAATTGGTTGTATATTATTTTTTTATGCTATAAGTAACAAAGATTTCTTTTGAAATCAGATTACTTTAACTTTAAATTTTTAATTTTACTAAAAATAACGTGTCAGAATTTTTTTAAATATTTTAAAATCGATAAATTTGTGTTTGTTTACAAATTTCTTTAAAATTAAGAAAATGGCCGTTTTAAGAAAATTTAAAAATTTGAAATTAAATTGACAATCAAACGTATATAGTTTCTATCTGCAGAATTGTTTAATTAATTCGTACATTTAATTATTAAACTTTCGATTAAAGCTAAAATGAAATCTTCAAGAATGTTTTTTTCGTTGTAAAAATTCATTTTAAACTTCGATATAGAAAATTTATGCCGAAATAGTGGAATTTTACGCTATACTGTTTTCCCCATGAAAACACTGGACGAGCCTGATTAAAACCTGTCATCACATTAAAAATTAAATAAACTGCTACCAACGTTAAAAAAAAAAAAAAAAATACATTTCTGCAATATTTACTTTAAAAGTAAATAAGGTTTCAAATCAGAATATTTACTTCAAATTTTAAAGTAAAAAATCTGATTTGAAACATTATTAGCTCATTTAAAGTTTAAATGAGCTAATAATAATTAAATAATTATTTAATAATAGTTATTCCTTAAAGAAAGTTTCAGAAAAATATTGGGCTGAAAAAATTTAATAAAAAGAATTAGATTGCAATAAACGGGTTAAAAAATGACACTAAAATAAAAAAAATAAAAAAAAGACTCTTTCCACTCAGTTTATCTTTGAAATAGAGCAAGGTATTTTGCTTATTGGACATTAAATTTCTATTAACTTAAAATAAGCTAAAATAAAAGCTTAAAGATTTTTCATTTTAAACCTTAGATAGATAAGCTAAACAGGTAGCTATAGAAAAACTTTTCTTTTTTTTTTTTTAAACATGGAGTTTTGTTTTGTGTTTTTTAATGAGATGTTGAGAGATTTATCAATAACTTAATGTCTGGATTTTAATGCGCCCGTAACTATAAATTACAAGATGAATACGTGAACTTTTTTTTTTTTTTTAACTAAGTAATAATTTTACTGAATTTTAGTTACTTTGGAAGATCCTTGTTGAGGAAAGGTTGGAAAATAAGGCGAATGTCACTGTGTCACACTTTTTTCAACTTTACTCCTAGAGGCTGTAGCCCAACATTTTGGAATCAGGCCGACTCTATGAGCAAATTAAAAACATTCTCGGCTGGATCCGGACCTGCAATCTTGAAATTTTGGTTTTCATTATTGCAATTGTTTTCGGCAAATTTTTTTCTAATGTGACCGTTTGCAACAAATTTTTTTTGTAGGACACTTTTTATAACTTGGAAATAAATTTGGGAATAATCAAAAATAAAATTAATTGTGAAATCCTGCAAAAAAAGTCACCCATGAAATAAAAATAATTATTTGTATGGAAAGTAAAAACTTACGTATATCAAATTATCTTTAAATTAAGTGGCAGCAGAAGAATTATCATAGAACTTTTAAAAGGTAAGCTTAATGCAATACTTAAATGCAGCAATCAAATTTTGAGGAGTTAGTCTATTGTTGCCTATCACATTTACTCCTCCCTACCTAGTGTGAGGAAGGCCCCATAAAGAGTCCTCTCCAGGAGCTAGCTTAATCTGCTCTAAATCATAAAAAAAATGAAATAAAACTAAGATTATTTAATTAGAAATGTTTTTAATTGCTTTTATGAATAAGATATATTATGGACACTATATTGTCTCATGAAAAAAAAATTATATCAATGAATAATTAATTTTTACAAGAATCGTTTTCATTTTTTTTTTTTTTTTTATAATAATTTTAGAATCTTAAAATTCTGTATTAATTTGTAATGGTCGAAGAGTATATATATATATAATATATATATATATATATATATATATATATATATATATATATATATATATATATATATATATATATATATATATATATATATATATATATATATATATATATATATATATCAGTCATAAGTAAAAGCTTACTACAATGCTGCTACCTCAATATTTTTTAAATAATTTTTTCTGTCTGTATAAACTTGGATGTCCATACACAACAATATCAGAAAATAAAAGCAGTTGTAAATTTTAAATTATTGGTGACTGGCTTAAAAGCCACCCTATTGGGTGGCATTTAAGCTAGCTCCTGCAGAGGACTCTTCATGGGGCCTTCCTCACACTAGGTAGGGAGGAGTAAAAATGTGATCGGCAACAATAGACTAACTCTTCAAAATTTGATTGCTGCATTTAAGTATTGCATTAAGCTTTGCAAAAAACAATTGATTTAAATTCTCCAATGACTTGTTCTTGTAATTAATATAAACATTAAGTGCTACAAAAATTAATTTTCTTGGAATTTCACAATACCAAATATGTGGGAAGGGGTTAACACACACACACATATATATATATATATATATATATATATAATTTTTACCAAGAATTTCTAAAATTTCATTAATTTGTGAATAAATCCTCAGTTTCATTAAAATCTGGCACTTTACTGATTTTTGCAAGAATTTGCCAATCAATGTTTTTCACTGCAAAAAGACACACTCAAATTTCTTATACTAATTTATGGTCACATGCTAAAATAAGAAAAGCAAAATTTTTAACCAAAATTTCAAAAGGTCCTAAAACAGATCAAAAAATATAATTTAATAACTAAAAAAAAAACTTTTTATATATATATATATATATATATATATATATATATATATATATATATATTCACTTAATTAAAATATTATGAAAGTGTCCTTTAGAATATAAATAAAACTTGTTAACTTGAGAATGATACTTCATTAGTTTCCTCTCAATCCCAAATACTTCTGACACTAACTTGAGAATTTAAAGCATTTGTTGCTCTTTTGGTAACTAATTCAAATGTGAAAAGTTTAGCAGAAACCAAGACATATCAAGAAGTCATACTCGTCTTCCTCTTATTTTTAGTTTTAATCAAATATATATATATATATATATATATATTTTTTTTCAAGATTTGAATTGTGCATCTGAACCTGTGTGGAAAATCAATGCATGAGACGTATCAAGTTGGCCACCTCCAGTTAAGAAGTATTAAACTTGTACTTTTTAGTTTTTATGTGTACACTAACTTTTGCTTTTCAACTATCTTTGTCAAAGTTTAGATGTAATAATTCAAATATATTGGTAATATTCTGTATAAACCTTGATTTTTTTTTTTTTTTTTTTTTTTTTGGTAGTCTTGTAAAACAAAATGAATATTCTAAATTTCAATGTATGCAAATCATGTATATAATCTCATTTTAAATGACATTTCATAAGAAGCTTTGTTTCAAGTTAACAGGAGCTTTGTGCTCATTCAAGCATTATTTGGCAAGTTATTTTTTCTTATTCTACTTAGAAGATTGTATATTTACTTTGTTTTCATTTTAATTTCATTCTTCAGTTTATTTTTTCTAACTCTATAGATAAAGAAAAATATTTCACAGATACACTCTACAAAATTTCTATCATAATGTATGGCTACAGATAAACATTTTAATTTTAACAGATTTGCAATTTTAACAATTTTTATGGAAAAAACTAATAGTCTTAATATTGGCTAATTAAAGAATTAAATTTAAATTATGAAGATAGCTGAAAACCCATGAATATTGAATAAAATGAAAGATTACATCCCTCCTTGGACAGGCCAATTGCAGCCTCCTGTAGATGATCATAACCATGCAAATGTCATTATATAAACAGTAACATAACCACTCAGTCAAAATTGATCAGTGTGCTCCAGTTAATTATTTTTGTAAAAGAAAAATGTTTTGCTATAAATTTTATAATTGCTTATATGATTTAAATCTAATAATACTTTTACACAATTTTTGCTATGATGATTATATAAATTCTTGTTGTGCATAAACACTAATGAATTGTGTTAATTGGAATAACATTTTTAGCTATATAAATCTAGTCTAGACCACTGAATGCTTTAAAAAAGTAAACAGATTTTAATATCAAACATTTATTCTTTAATTTGAATATGGAAAATTTGCATTATTGCTCTTAGTATATTTTCTATTAAGTTATCAGTATGTTGATATAGATTTTCACAATTATAAGAGTAACATTGATTTACTAACTACAGTTTACTTTATTTTACATAATTGTTTATTTTTGAAGTAGTCACTTGTTTTACTGCTGTGATATTTAATCCCTACCAAATTACTAAGGAAAAAATGTTACAATGATAATTTTACATAGGTACCTTCATGAGATTGCTAAAAAGAATCAAAGCAGAAACAAAGCAGGTCATAACCTTTCGCATCACTTGACAAGGTGATGAAAGACATTCATGATAGCATGATGAAAACAAAACTTTACCATCTAAATATTTATGTTATTATTAAGAGGAAAGATCAAAGTATTTTTGGGGTATTTTTTTACATTTTTTAATCGTTCCTAACATGTCCAAAATTTTCATTAAAAATCTTTGAGTCAGCAAAATTAACAGATAATCGATCATGTCAGCCATTTTTTTCCAATTTATAAAAAAATGAAAATCTCAGTTTGAAATTCTTTTAAAAATCAATTATAATTTTTTCAAAACTTATTTTAAGAAAATCAGAAATTATAATGTTTATTTAAAATATTTTGAACCAAGCTTAACTTAGTTTCTGCACCGAAAAGACTGTAGTTTGAAAATAAAACAAAGCAGGTCATAACCTTTCGCATCACTTGATGAAAGACATTCATGATGTTTTGATAGCTTACGTGAGGATAATTCCTTCTATGGAAGGAGAAAAGTGAAATTATTTAGATTTAAGTGAACAAATTATTTACCTCATTATTTTTAAGGAAAACTTTCAACAGCGCTCTAATTTTTTTTTTTTTTTGTACTTAGCTTTCACCTTTACATTTACGATGCTTTATGGAAAATATATTATAAAGAAATTAAAATAAGACTGTTAAGAGTGAGATTAAATTTCATAAGAAAGGTATCTTAATTTATAGGTACCTTTCTTATGAAATTTTATCAGAAGTGTACATAAAATACAAATTTAAATTTCATACAATTTTACTGATAATTGTAGTTACCCTTCTCAGTTGAAATTGAAAAATCAAATTAACTTCTCCACACGTGTTTTGCAAAAATAAATCTATCTCAAAAGGACTTATGAAATTTATGAAACTGAATGCGGCTTTTAACTAATTTTTTGTATATTACAATTCACAGATGATTTTCATGTAGAGTTGGTCCAACTAAAAAAAAAAATGCTGTTTGGTTTCCTCAAAGCCTTGTGCTTTTAACTAATATAATCACTAATCTTCCCAAAATTGAAATTATAGAGTTTTCATACAATTAGTTTTTTTTTTGGGGGCAAATATATATATATATATATATATAAAAAAAAAAAATTTTTTTTGACATGACTTTAAAAAAGAAAAACACATTTATAATAAGTTCCATCATTTGTGAATAGCTTCTGAAAGTTTCATTAAAATCTGACAATTATTTTTATTTTTGCAAGATTTTCAAAATTAATGTGTCATACAGAAAAAAAATGCGCTAAAATTTTATGTTATTTTACTAGTTCCAGTGACACAAAGAGAAACAAGATCTTTTTAATCAAAATTTAGAATGTTCTAAAAAGAAGGAAAAATTTTTTAAAAATAATTTAAAAATACTTTGATCTTTCCTCTCAATAATAACAAACATTTTGACGCTAAAATTTGTTTTCGTCAAGTTTGGTGTCTTTTTTTATCATGCTATGCTCTGTTTTTAGCGATCTCATGAAGATACCTAAACATGTAGAATCAGTATGACACCAGACAAATTAATCACAAGGATGATTGCATTAGATCAAAGGCATGTGGCATAGGCAGTTTCTACACAAGGTCTCCAGCTATGGAATATTTGAAAGTTTTCTCAATTATCAAGTAGGTCAATGAAAATTGTTAATGATCTGAAGCCCATATTATCAATGTAGGTGTTTCCCTTTTAGGTCCTACTCTCTTTCTTCTCCATATTAATTATCTGTCAAAAAACATACTCAGATCTTTAGTAAATATCTATGCAGGAAGGACTGACTTGTAACATTCAATACTTTCAAAACCTAACTAGTAACCTTCCACCTTAAACACCTATTGGAACCTATTCATGCTCGACCTCAAGTGGAACTCATATATACAAACCATTGCAAAAGATGCTGGAAAAATGGTTGGTTCTTTGTATTGCTTCAATAAGTACCGGACTCCACCTGCTATGAGACCAAAAATGGAGTATTGTTGCTATATCTGGGCTGAAACTACCCAGTTCTCATTTTCCAGCTTTCAGTTCAAAAGTGTAGAGGAATAAATTTTCTGAAATTACAGAATCTGGGTTTTTAATGTAATTTTCAATAATAAATAGCAAATTAATTATTTAATTTATTTTTTTATTTTTTTTTTCCTTCTTTCAAAACTTAACTGTCTCTCCAATTTTGTTAAACATTTTAATACAAGAATAACAATTATTTCATTAAAATTTATTTTTACAAATCTTTGTAGGTATTTTCCTTTATAAAACCCAAAAAATAATTAAGAACAAAAATGTTTACATAAAGAAAAGTGGGTTCTCGATTTTTGAAAATATATTGGCTAGTCTATTTTTAAATATTTTATAACTTTTCTAAGAAACGAGATGAAAGTCAGAAGGTCATGGCCACTGAAATCCATTGCTATAGTGGAAATGGAAGACAGACACTAGTTAATGTCAAAATTGGAGGGGAGAGAGAGAGAGACGAAGATCAAACCAATAAGTTTAAGAAATTAATTTCCTTTAGGCCTCACACAATTTACAAGTAAAAGATTCCAAACAAATTGTAAGCTTGTTTTATAAATATTTAAAAGTAAATGCTATCACGTGCCTACCATACAATTTAGAAATAAAGAAAAAACAATTCTCCAAAAACACCATTTTATAAAACAACTGGCTTGTCTAAGCTTACTGTCACACAGTGATTCTCCTGAATTAATAATTGTATCATCCTCAGTGCTTCACCATTATAAAAAAAATTTAAATTGAGCAAAAAATCCTTTAATAACATTATCAATGATTATTTTTTCATATTTTATTTATATTTTGCAATCTAAACCAGTTGTATGAATAAAAAGTGGGCTCAACTGAAACAAGACAATCACAACTTTGTTGAAGAGTAAAGAGGTAAAAGATGATTTTGTCCTTGATTTTTTTGGAAGATGTGCACTGTCCGACATTCCCCTACACAAAATTGACAAAATGAGGTCATTCATATTAAAACATTGTAAAGATGGTGTTGATATTCCAAGTGTCAATTGTGTTAAGCAACTTCATGTACCAAAATTGTTTGCTTGTCACTTTGATTAGCAAGCTTGGCTTTTAGGGCAGCAATCAGTCAGCATCATAAGAGATGAAACAACTGACTACCATGACCATAGCATTTTGAATGTAATTGCAAACATTTGTGGGGAGTCATTTCTCATTGATGTTGTAACCTTGGGAGAATGCAATCATCAAACTGAAGTCAGGCATGCTTCCAAGCTGTAATTCATGTGGATATTGAATTTGAGGATATTGCTGCCTTTGTAACAGATTCTGCAGCCTATTGCAAAAAAAAAAAAAAAAAACTCATAAGGAAGTGATATCAAATATCTTTAACAGTTCCCATGTGTTGTGCTTAGCACATATTTTAAATCTTGTTAGTAAAGTATTTCCACACTGGCCAGCATTTGATAATGTTATCCAGCTAACTACTTTCATCAAGTCGGCCTTTTTTTAAAAAGCCTAGTTGGAAAAAGCAATACTTAAAATGGCTTGAAGTTTCCTTGCCTAAGGAACAAGTTAAATTACCCCCTGTACCATTGGCAACCAGATGGAATTCCTAGTTTAATGTGGCCAAATATCACTCATCATTTGTACAGTTTTATGAAGGATTCTTTTAGCAAGAAAAGAACAATGGCCTTGCCATAGATAGGATTCTAGAATTAGTAGATGATTGATTACATCATACCTCTTACCATAATTTGTGCCAAAATCAGCATTTTATGAATGAGAACTGCACTTGTTTAATAACAGCTTTGACAAACTTAGAAGAAACCAAGTCTCTGCTTGCATGTGTTGCATATGACATGATGGAGGATGTAAAACAGTATTTGCATACTGGTACATCAAAATCAACATTTGGCCTACAAACTGATTGTCTTCTGTCTGAACTAGAAAACACAGAGAGGGAAAGATTTATCTAAAATTTCCAAGATTTTTCAGCACATCTTTTTTGAAACTGAATAAATATCTGGATACCCACCCTGTGTATAACTTTTACAAGGCAGCTTACCTGTTCGATCCGAGACAGCTATCTTGTATAGGCCATGATTTAAACAGTTTTGCAGCTATCAAGGACTTGCAATGTCTTTCTACTGATCTTCTTGAAGAATTCCAAATATATATGAATTAGATTAGATATTTCCCAAATTAAGAAATTAGCAATTTTAAATTTGCTCAGTATTTCAACTTGGGATAAGTTGTTTTATTTAAATTTTGAATTAATATGTCTAATTTGTTTTGATGTTTTGTTACAAAAGACCCAGTTATTATGGTTTAATTACTGTTTTGTAAAATTTTAGTCAAAATGTTTGACTTTATTCAAATATTTATTATTGAGATTCAAGTTATTTGCTATTGATACTCTAAATGTGATTTTTTATATTATGAATCAATTAGAGTTGGCCGGTTTGGCAATTTATGTTTTGGTATCGATTTCCAGTTTTGTTTTCCTTGATACCGCAGTTTTTGGTTTGGTTCTTAATTTAGTATTTTTGCTTTCTAAGGAAGCCATTCATTTTCTTGTGTAATGATAGCATTTCCAGTCGATATCTGATTTTGTTTGAGATTGATAATACTTAAACTGTTCAACTTGCAATATCTTGTGTATTTCTGGTCCAATCTTAAAAATATTCATATGACTGGAAAGAAAATAATATAATCTTTCTAAATATGTAATTTGTATGTGCTTTTATTCATTGAATTATTTATTTATTTTTATTTTTTTTAGAGCGAGTTAGAACAGTACTGCTTCAACCAGCTGAAAATGTAAAATGATTTTTTTTTTTTCCGAGACTAAATTTTACACGTTACTTTTGCAAAATCAAAGTGACCAATCTTTATCAATATTCTTGAAAATGTACTCTCAATTAGGTGACAACTTAAACTACAACCAGGAAGATGTTCATTTCTTCTCTGACCTGAGGATGCGATTTCCTTCAAAAATTATAAAGCAAGCAAAAAAATAAAATAAATATGGCAATTCTCTTTTGGTATGCCAGTCAACTATTATTGGAGTTTTGCAAATAAATTTCTTCTAAGCAAGGAAAATCAATGAGTTATTTCCCCCCTAAATAAATGTTTTTATCTAGTGAATACACCTAAAATTAAATATTAAAAATAATTAAAAGCTTTTAATTTCATTTTTAGAACGTGTAGATTTCCAAATCTGTGAGTAGCACCTGTTCTTTTTTTTAGATACACATTTTAAAACTGAAATTAAAAACTATTTTAATTATTTTAACATAATCTTAAGTGTATTATTTGCCAGATAAAACCATAAAGATTTTTTAAAAATAAAATGAATTAATTTTCCTTGTTTAGAAGAATTTTATAGGGAGAACAGTAACAAACACCCACCGAACACTAGTGGCTAAAAAAAGAATAATTTTTACTTTGTGTTTAAAAAAATGATTTGCAGTTTTGAAAATGTACACATTTTAAAACTAAGATTGAAACTTTTTTTTTTTTAAATATCTAATTTTATGTGTATTTCCTAGATAGAAACATAATTTTATTTGTAGAAAACAGAGACTCGCCTATCTGGAAATATACCCATCTTAAAATTGAAATTAAGAACTATTTTAATTATTCTTAATATCTAATTTAGGTGCATACGAAACAAATTTATTTATAAAAAAAAAGACCTTCATTAATTTTTCCTGATTACAACAACTTTATTTCATGATTGGCATAATGGCTTACTAGAAAACCCTTACAAAAAAATTTAACATTAAGAATGAAATTGGCACCTTTTTTTTTTTTTCCTCACTATTTTGTTAACTTAATTTTACCGCAAAAAGTTTTTTTTTTTTTTTTTTTTAAAAACTGAAACAAATAGATTTCACTTTCAGACATGTATTTCCTTTGCTTTTCTTCATTTCTTTTGTAAACAAATAGATTTCACATTTATTTCCTAAAACTAGTCAATTAAATGTTTTTAACATTTTTGTTCAATCTTTTTCTCTTACAATGGTATAAATGTTGGTAAGATTTAATTAATTATTTTTATTTAGTAATATAAAAATGAAACTGAAACCGTTTGGTTTCGCAAAAAAATTTGATGCGGTTTCACAGTGTGAAGATGAAACCAAAAAAAGTCGGTTTTCCATTTAAACCTCACATCTCTAGAATCAATAATTATAAATCAATCTAAATACTTTTACTTAAAAAAACAAAAATAATTTGAATGTGTCCTTAAAGAAGGAAGCTCTGATTAAAAGTTCTACCTCAAAGATAATGTAAGATTCCACTGTTCTATTGTCTTGTCATGTTACGTTTTTTTTTTTTTTTTTTTAAATTTTGGGACTTGGTTTTTAACATTTAAAAAAAAATTTGTAGATATTTGCTATTTATTTATATGCAATAAAACTTTGAATTATATTTTTGTTTTCAGTTTTAATAATAATTATAGCATATTGTATTGCAATTTTCTCATAAAATACTATAAAAATGAAAAAAGTGGAAATAGAATCAAGGAAAATTTGAAAATGGGAAAAAAAGTGTCTTTGTGACCTTGTGATCAGTTATTTTCCACTCTACTACTGCTATCCCACAGATAAACCCTGCAAACCTCTCATAACTATATCAAAATTTCCATGGTAAATGTTGCATGAAGCTAAATTCCTTTGTTCCACCAGCCCTAACTTTCACCCACTCATAAGAAAGTTCCATTCAGATAGCTTCTTCCCAAGAATTGCTGTTTTGTGGAACAAGCTCCCAAGGGGATGCTCCCCTGATTACCTAAAACCTCTTTAGATCTAGAGGTTAACTGATATTTTCATACATATCCTCTTAAACTGTATTCCTCCTCCTCTTGCATGCAATAATCTCAATTAATAACCCTCTACCGCAAGTGGCTTGTGAGCCTTGTATTGCGTAAACAATTAGTTAAGAAAATTGGTTGATACAAATTTAATGGTTTATATTTGTCTTGACACATTTAATTAACAATAAGTATTACTAATTGTTTCAAACTGTTATTATAAGGCATAGGAATGCCTTATTTAAAAATATATTAACACCCATAATATTATCATTGTTTAGCTTTTTCTTCTTGCCTAATAAAACAAATCAGCTAAAATAAAATGTAAGAACCTCAATTCATGTTTTTAAAAATTAATTTACAAATCTTGACTATCAATTATAAAAACTATATTAATACACTTGTAATAATTTATTTCAAACAAGATTAAATAAAGGTGTTTCATTATCACTTAATATGCTGAAAGGTGCATAGTACCAAAAAATAATAGCTCAAATGTATAAACTAACAAAACTTTAAATTTTTATCAATTAGTTATAATATGCCAGCTTAAAATTTTCCATTGGTGAGAATTTTATACTGATAATAGAATTAACTTGTTTGGAATTTTTTTTTCCAGGAGCTTTTTAAATAGATTTTTTGTAAACTTTAAACATCTTTTGACTTTTGTAAAATTTGAATGCAATTGGTAGCAATCAAACTATATATTAAAGCATGAAAAATTAAATGTTTACTATTCATGACAGACATTTCAGTTAGAAATATTTGATATGCAGAGAAATTAGTAGTTTATTGCTTAGATGAAAAAAAAAAAAAAAAGAAAAAAAGGGGGTCAACGTGTATTAGGAATGGTTTTATGAAAGAACAATTTGAATAAAATGGATTATCAAAAATGATTTTTTTTTTTCTTTCTTCAATTTGACAGTCTAGACCAGCATTTTTATCACATGCTTGTGTGTTAAATTAAGAAAAGTAGATAATGTGCTTATGTATTAAATCAAGAAAGCATCAATAAACAAATAAAAAGAAACCTATTAAAAGGTTTCTTTATATTTATTTATTGATGCTTTCAATAAATTGTATAAAATTTAAAATTGTTGATTTAAAAAAAAAAAATGCATCATAAAAACCTTTTATGCCAAATAATTTTTTTCTCCCAATTTTATAAATTTTTTCCTAGCACATCAACATGTTTTATGCACGATTGTTTTCGTCATTGTAAACAAAGATTAAATGTTGTTTCATCAAATCCTAGTTATAAATCAAAAATAGTAGATAGGTAAATAAATGATGTTTTAAAATGAGAAAACTGTACACATTTCATGTGAAAGTAACTTTCTAGTTTTGGGGTTAACTTAATGTGTCGAAATGAATATATTTTTAAGTAGGTACCTTCTTTTTTTTTACAAAAAAAAAAAAAAAAAAAAAAAAGAAAGTGAAATCTAAGGTTTAAAACGAACTTTTAAAAATGAAAAATCTTTCTTGAAGCTTTTATTTTTGTTTTAATTTCAAGCTAATAGATTAAATTGAATATTTCCAATAAGCAAAATACTTTGCTGTATTTCAAAACTAATTTCAATTGACTGGAAGGATTTTTTATTCTGAAATCACTAAAAAAAAAGTCACTGATTTTAGCCATCTGTCAGCACAATGTAATTCTCTTAATTAAAAAAGATCTTTCAAAAATAAAATATACTTTTCTGAAAGTTTATTTGACATATTAGCTGATTTGAAACAAATATTACAGAAATACATATTTTAACATGGCAGCAGCTGTTTATTTAAAGTGTTGACTGACAGAAGTTTATCTAATTTTTCTTCTGTGTTGGAAATATCTGTAAAGATTACTTGAATATAATGGGAGTGCCCTTTTTTTATATATAATTTTTAACTACCCAGTAATCTTAAAAATTTATGAAAATATTCTTTGTAAATGTTTTATTGAATTTTAGTTATATTGGCTTTAAATTTACTACAGTTATCATTCTTATCTTCTGATAATGTTGTGTATGGACATCTGTATTTGCAAAAATCAACACATTTATATGCAGACAAAGAAAAATTCAAAATATATTTTTTGCTGTAAGCTTTTTCATTTATGTTTAGTAAATATAATTTTTACTTAATAACAATATCACCTAACCAGTACAAATTAATACAGAAATTTAAAACATTATAAATTATTCTTGTAAAAATTCATTATTCAGTGGAAAAATGTTTTTCTTAAGACAATAGTATCTATAAATATATCTTAGAAAATTTTTTAATTGTTTTTATGTCTAATTAAAACTTAGTTTTATTGAATTTTTTCTCTTACAATTCAGAGCAGATTTTTGATAAATGGGGATCGGGCTTTACAAAAAATAAACTGATGATTTAAATTTAGTTCTGTGAATAACTAATATAAACTTATTAAAAAAAAATTAATTTCTCAATCTCATAAAATTAAAGTGTGGGGGTAACATGTAAAAGAAAAATGTTTCTATCAAAATTTTCTTTAAAAAACATTTCTAGCATAATTTAATTCATTTGTGACTAAATCCTGAAAGTTTCATTAAAACCTGACAATTTTTTGATTTTTGCAAGAATTTCCAAATCAAAAAAGCACTAAAATTTCCTGCACTAATCTTTAGTCACCCTGCTGACACAAGAAAAACAAGATTTTTAACCAAAATTTGAATGTTCTAAAAAGGGTAAAAAATATAATTTAAAAAAAAAAGAAAAAAAGCAGCTGAAACATTTATAGTTTGAAAACAAAATAAAAATAAAGGGAGAGCTGTGTGATTATCACAACGAAGATGAGCATACTGGTCCAAATAGCAAAGAACATGATAACGCACACATTCTGCCTTTTTATAGATAGATTTATAAAGCAGGATCCCCATTATGGAGAAATTATTTTTTGGCATATTGATAATATTCATATTTGAATTAAATAACTTCCCTTAATCATTATTATACTTAAAAGCTATACATTATATAGAAAATAAGTGTAAATGTATGATTGATATTATTTAGGCCCCAAAACAACACCTATGTAACTGAAAACAAATAATTCTAAGGACAAGTGTCTATTGAAATGGTGGCATGTATTTGAGCTAACCAATAACTAGGATAAATAAAGCCTTCATTTTCTTAAAAAAGATAATAAAATAGAATCATTGACCAATTCAGTACTTATTGAAGTATGAATTTGTATTTTCAATTTGTATTGCATATTAAAAGGTTTCATTAAAAAAATAAAATACATGAAACGGTTTACTCACCTCACCAAAACACCAGGATGCAAAAGTTCTCTAATATTTGGATCTAAACTATTGTAGAATTCATTAGATTATATTGTAGAAATATTCTGCAAGAAAACAAAATTTTGGAAAATTGTTATGAAGTTATATTGATATAGACTATTAACAGTTTCAGACAATTTTGACATAATAGGTTTAATTTCAATACATTTTATCACCCAGCCTGTTTAAGAGATGAAATTTATAAAGAATGTCACAGTGAAATTGCATTTTCTTTCTTTTCAAAGTTAAAGAAAGAAAAATTGATATTGGTAGAATTAAAAAAAAAAATATTCAAACTCAATTGTTACTGAATGTATAATATATAAGAGATACTTTGAAAGTAATACTTCCTATTTATTTTCACAGATACAGGAAGCACAGTAACACTTGTATAAAGCAAATAAAACACATCAACCACTGTTGAAATATATTACCTACTGTTTAATTGTGCTCTCATTCACTGCTTAGCAAACCTCAATGAATGTCAATGTGAACCAACATAATAAAATAAAATAGAAGACTTTATTTTTGGAGCAACCTAATAAAATCTACTCCTCAAATATTCATTTTTTTTAATAGATTCCACTTCCTTAATTGAACATTTTGAATTGTAAATAATTCAATTACAATTTATGTGCTGATTTGCACAAAAGTTTCTTTAAGATAGTCATTTAAGATTAATATAAAACATTTCAATCTATTCGTTATATGGAATATTTAATTCATCATATTGCCTTTGAAATTTAAGACATTAATTACAGCAGACCCATAGAAATGTGAAGATGGAAATTCACACCATCTGCAGTTAATGGGTTAGTGTAAATAATCGAGTCGGTCTGGCAATTTATGTTTCGGTATCGGTTTCCAGTTTTTATTCCTTGATGCCGCAGTTTTAGATTCACTTTTTCAGTTTTTAATTTCGTATTTTTGCTTTCTAAGCCATTCATTTTCTTGTGTGATGATAGCATTTCCAGTCAATATCTCGTTTTATTTGAGAAATTTGAAACTCAGTCTGTTCAACTCGCAAATTCTTGTGTATTTCTGGTCTAATCTTAAAAATATACATATGGCTGGAAAGAAAAGAAAATAATCTTTCTAAATATGTTATTTTTATGTACTTTTATTCATTGAATTATTTTTTTTTACAAGTTAAAAAAACTATTGCTTCAACCAGCCAAAAATGCAAAATATGATTTTTTATTTTTTGAGACTAAATTTTACACATTACTTTGTTTCGCAAAATCAAAGTGATCAGTCTTTATCAATATTTTTGAAATTGTACACTCAATTAGAAGACGCATTAAACTACAACCAGGAAAATGTTAATTTCTTCTCTGATCAAAGGATGCGATTTCCTTAAAAAATTATAAAGCAAGCAAAAAAAAAAAAAAATACAGCAATTCTTTTCTGGTACGCCAGTCAACTGTTGTGGTTTTGCAAATAAATTTCTTCTAAACAAGGAAAACCAGTTATTTTTTCCCTCTAAATAAATGTTTTTATCTAGTGAATACATCTAAAATTAAATATTAAAAATAATTAAAATTCATTTTTAGAATGTGTATATTTCCAAATCTGTATTACCTGTTCTTTTTTAGATACACATTTTAAAACTGATAATTAAAAACTATTTTAATCATTTTAATTCTTATTGAAATGTATTAACCAGATAAAACCATAAAGTGAATTCATTTTCCTTGTTTAGAAGAATTTTAGGCAGAACACCCACTGACCACTCATGGCTAAAAAAAAAAAAAAAAAATTTTTACTTTGGGTTTTAAAAAAAATGACTTGCAGTTTTGAAAATATACACATTTTAAAACTGAGATTAAATACTTTATTTTTTTTAATATCTAATTTTAGGTGTATTTGCTAGATAGAAACAATTTTATTTGTAAAAAAAACAACTTTCTGAGTAGAAATTCGCCTATCGGGAAATATACACATTTTAAAAGTGAAATTAAGAACTATTTTAATTATTCTTAATATCTGCATTCCCTAGATAACAAAAAACAAATTTATTTATAAAAAAATCTTCATTCATTTTTCTTGTTTACAACAACTTTATTTCATGATTGGTGTACGTACCGGCTTACTAGAATTAGCCTTTCTTTAAAAAAAAATCCGACTTCACGAAATTTAACATTAAGACGAAACTAGCAATTTTTTTTTGTTCAATCTTTTTCTCTTACAATGGTATAAAGTAGTTAATTTTATTAACAACTGAAAGTCTTTTTTAACAGTATTTCTTTGGATATGGTCACTCAGTAATGACAGCACTTATTTCGGTGTTGTAAAAAATTTTTGATGTGGTTTAGTGTGAAGATGAAACTGAAAATGTCAGTTTTTTTTAGTTAAACTACGCATCTGTAGTAAATAATATCACAAAAGTAACAATGTCATAATAGAGACATCCAGACTAGATAAAAAAAATCCTGCAAAATATTGTATTACATTTCTTTTTTAAAGACTGATAGAATAATTATAAATAAATTTATTCTAAAATACCTACAGTGATTAATCTTTATAAATACATGGCAACAAGATATAAAAATTTTACAAATTTGTTTTAAAATAAAGGTTCAAAAATTGCAAGATTTATTGGGGGTTGTTTGTACTCCAGCCTACAACAGCAGGTACAAAGTTTTCCCCATACTATTGAAATCAATCCTTGTTACCTGGTAACACATGTCTACATCTGAACATAAAGTGGTTTCACATAAGAATATTAATAATACCAACTGACTAATAATTGTATCACCTACCATAAAACTATAATTGTATAAGTAAAATTTGGCACTTCCCATAAATCTTACTTTCATAGTCAGCTGTTAATGTTATCACTTGTACACAAGCCTAAAATATACCAAACTCTGGCTCCAATTTTTACTATATTTACTGCATTTTGTAAACTCTAGCCATGTTAATTCATTATCCAAACTCAAACTTAATTCAAAAACTAGTGTTCACTGTGGTAAAACAAATCATTATACCTTGTTTTAAATATGTTATTACTCAAATATCACAAGCAGTGGAGTTATAGCTTTCAACCAACTTAAATCATCCATCAATCAGAAAATTATTATTCCCAAGCAATTCACAATAGATTTAATCTTCAGCTAAATCCTTATTACAATCCCCAGTAGCTTCATGCTACAAAAAGCTTTCTATAGTGTCGACTTTTTCCCATAAATGTTCATACTCTTTTGATAAATTTATACAAGCAGCTTAAAAAAGTATAAACCTTTCATTTAGAGAAATAAACTGTAACACAATATAAGTAGAAATGCATAAATTTTGTCTTTAGAGCTTAACTAAAGTTAAATTTTAAGAGAAAATCTTAATGGTTGATTAAATAGCATTAATTGGGGGGGGGCACTCACATCAGATAAGAAATTTTTCACAATTCTGTTTATGGCTGTGTATAGAAAATAGGACATTTACTTGACTAATTATAAAATTTCTTTAGATTATTTTTTTTTTTTTTTTTTTTTATTCTGCTTATCAGTTGATCTATGAACTTATTTGTGTTCTTAATAACATTTTCAATTTTTATAAATTGTTTTAAGGTTTTAAAAAAAAAATATGCAAAAAAAAAATAATCCTCAAAGCGATTTCCATACTGAAATAATATTCTTAGTTCACAGCTTTCACATAAAAGTGTGGTTAATTTTTGTTAAGGTGAATAAAGTTGTAGTTAATGAGATAGGTACCTCTATGACTTTTCTTAATTATTAAAAGTATATTGCAATAGTTTAAATTTTGGTTTGAATTAAAAGAAACTATCACAATATTAGTTGTAATAGAAAAAAATCCTTTGTAAAGGTTTTAGGTTTTTTTCTTTTTGCTGTGATCCAAAATTATTTAGATTATGCCAGGATTGATGAAAAGCCATAAAAATCTAGGAGTATCTCATGAGAAAGTCGACATATGGGTGACCAAAAATGACAAAAAATCCGTGTACATGAATAGAAGCTCATATGCAAAGTGTCAAAGGTAAACAAAAACAATTTTATTTTCTGGATGAAATACTTACAAAATACAGGTCAGTGCCATTAAACAGTGCACCAGTAAACCATAAAATTTTTTGTCATGTTCATATTAGAATCAATCATCAGTGAATCCCAATTTGTAACAAATTCAAACTTGATTGTGACATTTTTTTAAAGTCTGATATTTTTCCTGTATAATCTTTTATTTTAATAAATTCATGAAATCGAGTTTTAATACCTTCAGTATATCCGTATTTTCCCAAGCATTTACTAATGTTTAGGCTTTGGCATTTCACACTCACGATTGTGTAGTGGTTTGGATTGGCACTTTGGACATTTTGAGTGTGGAATCTGCAGTTTACAACCTTTATCTTAACCTAAAATTTTCACATATTTACTCAACAGGATTTGCTTTAATATCAAAATGGTGGCTGCCATTGCAGCCAAATAACCTTTCAACACTTTCAAAAAGTCTTGCAAGGTATCTTTCTAGATATCATAATGAACACATTTTTATACCTAGATATCATGAAATGTAAACACACCTCATACAGTGTTCAACAAAAGCTAAACATTGAAGAAAGCATAGAAAAGGCATAGCTCACAGCAAAGTCGCTAAAGAGATGAGCGTACCAGAATCTACATTGAGAGGTTGGATCAAAAATGAAAAGCTACAAAGTTTTTTTGTTTTTTTTTTTAGATGACAAAGCAGGTTTGAAGAGGAAAAGGGCCAGAACTGCCAGGGATCCTGATTTTGACAAGGCAACATTTAACGTGTTCTGTGAAGCTAAAAATAATGGGATACTCATTATACAAGCCCAGGCTGAGAAAATACATCAACTTCATGGTGAAAATGCAGATCCTGAATTCAGCATATCTAGTGGATGGTTGCAAAGGTGGAAGCAGTGCCATAGCATAGCACAGGTAAAAAATAAGCAGTGAAGCAAGGTTGACAGACACAACACAAGCAGAGTTGTTCATACCAAGGCTTCGAAATTTCCTGAGATGATATACAATGCAAATGAGATGGCCCTTTCATATTGTATCCTACCAGAGAAAACTCTTGAAGTAAAGAATGACAAGATGAGTAGAAAAGACTTCAAGAGTATGAAAGAAAGAATGACACTTCTTTTCTGCTGCAATATGGCAGGAAGCCACAAGTTAAAACCTCTCTGCATCAGTAAGTTTCGATCTCCAAGATGTTTTCATCATGTGAATTTGAAGCACCAGTACCCTACAACAAAAATGCCTGGATGACATCAGCCATTTTTGAAGACTGGGTTAAACAAGATTTTGTTCCAGCAGTCTGCCAGCATCTGAGAAGTTTAGGGTTAGAAGAGTGATCCTGCATGCTGTTAGATAACTGCCCAGCTCACACACCTGCTGAGATCCAGAGATAGGAAAATCTTTGCTATCTGCCAAAGAATATGATATCAAAGATACAGCCACTTGACCAGAGGATCATCTCCACATTCAAGTCCAACTTGAGTTGATAAAGGAAGACCCCACAATCCCAGAGTATCTGAAAAACCTGAACATTAAAGATGCTATGTATCTTTGTGGTGTAGCCTGGAAAGTTGTCAATCAAGAGTGTCAATTAGGTGTTGGGATAAGGCACTGGGATCAACAGAAGTAGATGAAGAAGACCCTGTC
The DNA here is from genome assembly GCA_903632075.3 of Acanthosepion pharaonis. Lineage (NCBI taxonomy): Eukaryota > Metazoa > Mollusca > Cephalopoda > Sepiida > Sepiidae > Acanthosepion > Acanthosepion pharaonis. The sequence continues at coordinate 82,087 of CAHIKZ030000049.1, forward strand.
AGCCCAGAGTGTGAATTTCAAGGCTTTATAAAAAAAGTGAAGGCAAGCTTCACAAGGTGGTGATGGAAACTGCACCAGTTTGTGAAATCCTGTCAGCCTGGTCGACTATTGATGACTGCCCCCATTGTTGGGTCTCTACTGGCAGAAGAACAAGATAAAGAAGAGGTAGAGCCAGATACCAGCCCACCTAAGCTTGTAGAATGTCTGTAATACAACCTGGAATTTTATGAGAGTGTTGATGATTCAGTAAAGGTTTTACAACTACAGGTTATACTCAGAGATACCAAGAAAAGAGAAAACAAGAAGCAACTCTCCATTACTAACTTTCTTAAATAAAGTGTTATTACATACTTTATTTTCCATTACATACATGTAAATTTATTAAAAATGTTTTGTATTAATTTCACGAAATTTGTATCATTATATTACATAGAAACCTGTGCTTGTATGTAGATGTTACTACATTGTATTGTTATATTATTTTTATTAATACATTACAATACAATGTATTGTAATGTTTTTATACAAAATCTTAAAATTATTAAAAAAATTCTTAATTGTTAATAAAATTTTTTAATAATTTTCAGAAGTGTCCAAGGAAAATAATAAAGTAAGGATTTTAAAATGCTTAAAAAGGAAAAACAAAAAACCTTCAGATTCAGACATGTTTTATACATTACTACTTGAAGTTCCAAAATAAATTTCAATTGATTTAATTTCTTCAGGGTTTTATCTCCTACAAATCTAAATATATTTAGTGTTGAAAAGATATTTTGAGATTTCAGGAAATGTGGGTAGGGTGATTGACTTAAAAATATTTACAAAATATCCTTTTCATAATACAGAATATTTTATTGAGATTCATTAATTAGCAGATTTTTAAAATCTGGACATTTAGCATAAAAATTCTCTGGTAAATTATTACATCACTCTTTTATAGATTTTGAACAATTTTACATTAAATCACACTGAATGGTGCAGTAATGTGATATGCACCTGAATACACTAGGTTCTTTGACAAATTGCTATTTAAATGATACTTTAACAATGAAAAATATAAGTTTTGTTTATTCTAAAGGTTTGAGAATTTTAACTGTCATTCCAACTTTTTGTTTGAATTAAATATTTTTGTTTAATGACACAGAAATTAAAGTAATTTTTTTTTCTTCCAACAGCCCTATATACTTGAGATGTTGTGGTGATTAGTAGCTTATTCTGGCAAGCTATTTACTTCTTCCAGGATACTTTATTGGTTCTTGGCAAGACTGGGCTAAGTTTAGTAAATTTCTAAACTTGTGAAAATTAAAATCAATGCTAACTGTTCCTTAAACAATGTAAAACTTGAAGTTATTAGCAGATAATCTACATTTTTGCCTATTTAAAAATTTTAACATGTTTTTATTTGCAAAATATAGTTATCTAATATAAAATTGAAACTTAAATTCCTTTAAATGATGAATTTTTCTTTAGCTCATGTCAAGCAGCTGAATTGCTATAAACATTGTTCAGAATTTTTAATAAGCTCTAGTCAAATATAAAATCCTATTAGCAGCTCATCTCAAAAGAGAAATTCCACATAACATAGTGAAGGTTAACTTATTTACAAGCACTGTAAAGCAGTAATGAGATTATTATTTACACTAAATCTCAATTTTTTGAGAAGTCATTTAAAATATATATATATATATATTTTCATTCAATAAAACAACAAAAGTTCAATTAACTTATCTGATTGACAGATTCAAGAATTTTGTGTAGACTTATTGGACATTTGGCCCTGATGAGCATTTTGATGTAAAACTCGAGTTGCTCAGTTAGTTAAGTCAATTGAACTTTTGTTGATTTATTATAGCTCAACACTTTTTGGTAAAAGTTCTGCTGGCCTATAAACTACATTAAATTTTTGTAATTTTCCTATATTTTTAGTTGTATTATTACACACACAATAAGCAAAAGTAACATTTCGAATAATTGAATTGAACAGACAACCACATAAGTTATTTACAAGTTTCACATGTTGTAAAAGCTTATTTAATCTAGAAAATTGGTATTTTTCTTGACATCAAATTAAAAGCTCAGATAATGCCAAGCTATGTTATAAAGTCTTATATGTAAACTTATAGACATTAATAATTCTAGTTGCTCAGCTTGAAAACTATTGTACTGAAGCAGAATTAATATTTATACGAATAGACCTTGCTCTTTAACAATTACATTTTCATCTTGCATACTCACAGGTTCAAGCAGGAGTCAAAAAACTTTGCAATTCTCTCTTCATAAAATAGACATGCCCTTATTAACAGTATTTCATTCGTTAGATCAAAATTTTCTTGTATCTTTCATTATATTTTGCTGATAAATGAAGTCATAGTTTATAGACAGAAATTTAATTATTTTTGAAGTTATAAATAAATTTTAAAGAATTTTTTAATGAGCATTTTTTTTTTTTTTTTTTCATTCAGCTTTTCATATTTTTACTTCATTGCCAGCTTTAAAATTCGCAAACAGTAGACATTTTTATTTTTAACATTTTTGCTGTTGGGTGCTAAATAGTCAAAAATAAATTGATCACTTTTAACCCGTGAAATATTTATACTGACATGTAGTAAAATAAATTTTATATTTTCAACACCTTCAACTCACAATCTGAATTCTTAATTTTGAACTAAAGTTATCTGCCTAAATATACTACACCTAAGGCATTATTCTCAGATTTGTATTAAAATTAGTTACATTTTGTGGTATATTAAAAAAGGTTTCTTTAGTTTATTAAAATAAAAATAGATTTTATATTCTTAATATTCACTTCATCAAACCATATTTGCCATTTTGTTATCCAATCCTCAACCATCTTTCAAACAACATAATTCTGTCATCTCATTTTATATATTTTTTTATATTTTTAAGAACTGCTCTAACTGAAGTCTTCCAGGGAATTAGAATTTTTTTCAATAAGAAAATTATATAAAAAGGTCAAAATGAATCAAAGCTTTCCATTTAAGCTGTAAGAATTTTTGCCTAGTTACCAAAGATACATTCACTTTAGCATTATCCTAATGGACTATGATGCCCTTTCACTTAATTCCAAATGCTTTTTGTCTCTTGCTGCCTTTAATTGGTATGTATGTATTCAAATTCATCAGGTTTAGATGGAACCCCCAATAGAATAATCCCTTCCAATCCTGCCATGTAATATATATATATATATATATAAAATGATATATAATTTTATATGTCAACAGTATTTAAAAAAATATGACAAACTGGAAAGGATTTTTGTGGTATGTTCCATCCGTTATGATTTCATTGTACTTGGCTTTGATGATGTTACCACGTCTACATGTGCACAAAACAGGGATACAGGTACTTTCAAAATCTTTTGAAATAATTTTTTTTTTTGAAAGAATTTATTTATATATATATATATATATATATATATATATATATATATATATATATATATATGCGTGTGTAGGGTACATCAACAAGTCCAGAGTCAAATAATGAAAAAAAAAAAAAAAGCTACAAGTATTTTTCATAAATTTCTTTCTTGACAATGTACCAATTTAGGGGTTAATATTAATCATATAGATCAAACCTCATGCAGTGAAATCAAGATTCAACCACTGAGGCATAAAATTACCTTTGGACAAAGACAAATTTTTAATATATAGTTAGTGGTGGCTCATCATTTTGCTTGTCCTATGATTGATTGATTGAATTGTTTTCTCTAGTTTATCAACAGTTTACAGGCTGCTTAAAGCCAGAAAATATTTTTAGATTGTAAGTTTTTTTTTGTTTTTTTTTGTTTTTTTGAGATAATGATTTAGAGATACAATTCTTACTAATTAACCCATAGCTGGTGGGAGAGAGAAGTAGTGGATTCATACCTTTCCCAAGGGTATTTGCACATGTGAATATAGAGAACCCAAACAGAATTGGAACTCAGCTCTCTGATTAACAATTCTGAGCCATTATCCATTACAACACCTGTACATCCAAGCTTACAGCACCTGGTATTCCCAAGCAGTCACCCATTTAAGTACTTAACTGGTAATCATATGGGGAACCAATGTTTCAACATAATATGGCCGTAAGCCCCTATGATTGCATTCCATGTATGTATACCTTTATCATTGCCCATTTCAGCTTCTTTCAAAACATTGATATATAGCCCAATAGACATGGGGGGGGGGAGCATATAGAAGCCATATATCAAAATAATTAATATAATCCAGATGAGAATTTTCCATGGATCCCAAAAATTCTATTGTCTTTTTTGTAATACATAGTTTGGTTAATTTTTCGAAATTGTCTAAATCTGGAGAAAACTTGGAATTATTGCAATAAGACAATTTCAGAAAAGTAGGTATTTCAAACTGCCCTAGTGTGAAACATGTCGAAATAGTGAAATTTACTTCCATTTCAACTGCTGATATCTTGCTTAATTTCAAGGCTATTTTGATAACAAAATTTAATCTTTTCTCTTTCTAATTTGTGATGATTAGTTTTTATTCTACATCTCTTTAAATTACATTTCCTTTTAGAGCAATGTCTATTTTTTAATCAGTTGATTTCATATCTCTGCACCCATACAATTCAAGGTACACATAAATCAAAAGGAGGGTATATCACTTTCATTTTGTGCAAAACATTTGGGTCCAATGCATTGAATTTGTATTGCTGACCGAGTGAATGAACATCACCAGCTGACCCCCCCCCCATTTTAAATCAGACTTGTTTCATCAAAGGATATTACAGTTTAAATCTTTCTTGTATTATTTTATGATGCATTTTAAAACTGTATATAAAGTAGTTATTGTATTTTGTCTAAACTGTCACGCTTGAATTCCTTTTGACTCAGTTTTCATGCATTTTCTTAAAAAACTTAAACAGAAATAGAAAAATGATGTATAAACTAGATATATTCTTAGTTCTTTAAATTTCACATTCATGTTTTCCATAAATAATTAAAATAAAAATTTAAGTGTCAAGTTTTCCTTTTAATTAAAAATGACACGATGATTACAATGTAAACGTCCTTTTTAATGTAATTTTTTTAACTACCCCAAAATCTTTAAAATTTTACATATTTTAAGCATTCTAATATTTTATTAAATTTTAGGTACTTTAGCATAGTCTTATAAAGATATTTGTTGAGAAAATTACTAATTTTTAATTCATTATTGTTACTGCTCTTATGTTATGATAATGATGTGCATGGACATCCGTATTTACAAAAATTGGCATGTTTATACACACAAAAAAATAAAAATTCTTTTTAAAAAACTGGGAATCACTGAATTGTAGTAAGCTTTTCCATTTATGATTAGTAAATATAGTTTTTATTTAATAACAATATCACTTCACCCCTACAAATTAATACAGAATTTTAAAAGATTTAAAATTTTATAATTTGAAAAAAAAAAAGACGACAATTGTAAAAAATTCATTATTCAGCAAAAAAAATTGGGGGTGGGGGACAGTAATCTCCATAATATATCTTTATTCATTAAAAACTTTTCTAATTAAATAATCTCTTAGTTTCATTACATTTTTGATTTTACATTTCAGAACAGATTTTCTGTAACTGGGGGTTCTGTTTGGCAAAAATATTTCATGATTTATATTCTCTAACGACTTCTTATAACTGATATAGACATTAAGCGCTACAAAAAAGAATTTCTTGAAATTTCACAAAATTAAATTTGGAGGATTTCATGGTTGGAGGTTTTTGGCATGCAAATTGTTTGTTCTCAGTACAGGTTATGGATTAGTTGATATCTTTGGTGTAGATCAAGTTTGTTCTTTTTGTTTTTTTAAACATTTTAGTAAGTTTTTTTTTTTTATGCTTTACTTTATGAAATGCTTTTGCTAAATCTATATGAAACATAGCTGTAGATCTTTCTGCACTTCTATTGTTCACTCAGCATTCTTAATGAAAATTTCATTTCATGTTCCTATATCTTGAATAAAACAATATTGTTCTGGCCCAATTTCCAGTCTAATTCTGAATAAGTTCTATTCATTAAAATCCTAATTATTAGTTTGTCATGTGGCTTATCAAGTTGATTGAGGGATTTTGCATTCATTTAAACTTAGTTTTTTGGCAGTATTAAAGTAACCTGGTATTTCATTTATTCATTTGTCTATAACTTTGGTTACCTTATCAATCCAAAAATGTTGAAGGCTCTCAGCATCTCTATTACAATCTCATCTTTTTGTTACTCTTCATTTTGACCTTTATTGGACTAATATCAGATTTTAGTATGCAAATTTTTCTCCTTTGTTGCCATGGGACTATATATTCATTCTCTGTATATGACTGGCATGTGATCACTCCCACAGTCAGTACTTTGGTACAGTTCTTAATTGTTTATTGATAGATAAGTGTCTTTTAAGCTAAATATTGATTACTACTTGACCATTTGCAGTGCACTTTTTCTCTGAGAACTGTATTTACTAACCATTTCACCATTTTGTCCCCCTCCTACATTTGCATTTAGGTCCCACATGATATTGATGACTTCTTGATATTTGTTTTATTTCATGCTGTAGAACTTATTGATTTCATGTTTAATACTTTGACATAAGTGCATATACTACAATCATTGCTATATTGAATGGCTTGCTTTTTTAGTTTCACCAAAAGAACTGACAATTGTCAATATCCCAAATAAAACTTTCTCTTGTCTATATAATATTAGTCTGACGTCTCTATCATTTTCCTCTCTTTCCTGTGTATATGATCCTGTGATTGTCACTTATAAAATACCTATTGTCTTTTCAGTTTAGTTTCACATACACCCAGAATGTTAATATTTAGCCATTCTGTTTCCTGTTTGACATTATCTAATTTTCTTTGACACAGTATTCTAACAGTCCATATCCTGATTCTGATCAATGTTGCAGACAGTTGCTGGATGATGGGCAGGTGACATGTCACCTTACTAGTCAGGGAATCAGTTCCAAAGCACTGACACTCTTCATTCCAATATTTGTGAGTTATATATTGAATGAGTGTTTTCAAGATATTTTGTCAATTTTTTTTTTCTTAATCATTTCGCTCCATTCAAGGCGTTAGTGAGTGAAAGGAACTGAGAAAATGTCATTGAGTAGAAAAGTCAATAAAAGAACAGGATTAAAAAAAGTTGATGATTGATGTTGCATTTAAATTTTTGAAGATCATAGTTGACAGGAAAGCAAGAAATCAGAAAAGAGAATAAAATATCACAATAGAACTTAGTTATATCTAGCAATTTCAACAGTAAAATGATTAGACCTAGCTGACAAATACTATGCTTAAATTCATGAAATTGAGAGAGTAAAGCTCATCAGAAAACTCACCATTGAAAAGGCACAGGGAAGCTATATTATTTAGATACATAGCAGAACACCAGGCCACATGTCCCAAACCCTGGTTAACTAGCTACTGATTCTTGGAGTTCATCTAAGTTTCATTCTTCCAACTTAGTTACTAAGCTTCCTACTCTCACCCCCCCCCAAATCAATATACTTTGGTTTGACTTCATAAAATAACTTTAACCATTTCCTCCCCTTTCTATTGTAAGAGATACATGCAAGCTAGCACTAATGTAGGTTAAAATTTGTGTGCAGTGTGACTTGTATCTAGCCAGTTTCACCATTTACATTTAAGTATGAAAGGCCCAGTAAGGAGAGACATTAAGCAATATGGTCAAGTTGTAGGATTTCAATAGTATGGCTGTAGATGTTATCTTCACTTAATTTATAGTTTCTATAACCTTGTTTTTTTGTCCTTTCAACTTTCTTTCAAACCCCTTATCATGCTAGTATTTAGTATTGCACATTTGATGCCTGTTTTTTTACTTAATACAAAAAGTTTAAACTACCAAATATTTCAAGAATATTGTTACTATTTCTCGGTCTTTAACATAATTTGCTGAGAAAAAAAGTTCAGTTCGAATTCTAAATAAAAATAAACAAGAATGAGTTTCACATGGGAATTTACTTTAAAAAAATTTTTTTTTTCTGTTAATAATTGTGGTCCTAGTTATTATGAGAAGTAATGATTGGCTATTGTAAAAATCTTAATTGACTTCGATTTTGTTCCTTAAAAAAAAAAAAAAATTACATCTCTTCTTTCTGCTTACTCCCCATGCTTTTTTAGAGGAATGCAGGGGCTGAAATTAAAACAGCCTTTAACATGTTAGTCCTTCATTAATAAAACAGACCCAGTGAAACTTTTTATAGCAAATATATTTTTTCTTGCAAAACTTTAAGGCATCAAATAAGGTAACAAAAAACAGACAGACATCAATACTTAATTTATGTAGACATCTTAATTTCTAGAAGTGGCTCATTTTTATCTGTAAGTATGATTCAAAGCTGCTTATATTGAGGGAACTTGTTACTATATGCACTCTGTACAATGATGTTTTAGAAATTTTTACATAGATCTTCCAAACAAATGGAGGGGTAGTAAAATGGAAAAAACATTAAATTATCTGATTTCTTCTTTAGGCCTTGTTTGTAATCAACTTAATATAAATGAAAGATTACTGAAATGACTATGAAGCAAAAAATCCATTCTATAATCCAAAAGATTGGTTCACTTTTTCACATCAGTCATTAAAGCAAAATAAATTTAAGTTGTTGAATTTATAACAGGTTTTCAATAATCTAACCGAATTCTAAAGTTCCTAAGTCTAAATTTAAACCATGTACATCTTTAAAGAGTAGATTCTCTACCTCACCTTATTCTTTCATTTTCAATGTTTACATAAAGGAATTAATGTATTCTTTACTCTCTATGCTTACCAATTACTAAGTACATTTGTGTAATTACAAAATCTATACTAATCTCAAAGTTTAAAGTCACTTTCTATTCAATAACAAGCTATATCAAATTCAAATGACCGAAAGGTTTTATCATTAAACTTCATTTTCTATTAAATTTAGAAACAATTCCATAGATTTTCAAAATGTTTTTTTTCACTGACATTTAAAAATAATAAAAAAACTTTCATATAATACAAGATATATAAACAAATAAAACCTGACAGAGAAAAAAATTAGTAATTGTTTTTTTTTTATATACATTGATTTTAATAGAAAATTTAATCATAAGAAGTAACTTAGTTTCAATATATTGTAAGCTGTTGATAAATGTTATAAAGATATCAGCAAGATTTAAATTTTTATTGCTCTCAAAAAAATTATATTTTAAGTGCTCAAGTGTATTGTTTTCAGTTTTTCTGGTTAAGTTAAATACAAGTCAATGTGCTGTTTGCATACTTGGAAATTATAATATCCACACTTTATTATCTTTATTTTATCTCTACTTCAAAGTCATCATCTACTAAGAAACAACAAAGTTTTACAGATTTCAGTGAAATATTGAAGAAAAACTTGTTTAGTCACACGTCAAATTCAGTGGACTAAAAGGTTTATTTGCAGGCTGTTCATTTCTCAATATTTACTTAATTCATTTTTGCTCAAATGCATACAATTAAAAAAAAAAATACTTAGCATTTTGCACCATTGCATATTGAACATATAACTGTCTTAATCTGCCATTTTCTTTATTTTCTTCATTCATCAATTACCTCTATGAATTTTATATACTCCATTTTTTCAAATTCTTTGTTGTTCATCATTTTTTGTTGTCTTTTACTGTTTCCAAATAAATGTTTAAATTTCAATCATCGCTTTCTGTAAGTTATTGTTTGGATCCAAATAAAAGTTATTGAAAACCTTTTGAATTGCTGTTTTTGTTTTTGCCTTTTCTAATGTCAAGATTTTTTCTCCTATGATTTTGTTCCTACATGCAAACACATACATATTAAAACATGCATCATTATTTGAATAGTTATATTTTTCACTAATAAAGCTGTAAGATGGAGTGCTGACAAGTTCTCAGCTTTTAGTCATTTGATCAGATTTTGGGAAATGAATCACCAACCTCTGAATTCCAAAGCTTATGGTTCAATGTCTGCATAAATAAGCCTACTTTTTTATTATGAGATAAACAAGAAATTTTATATTTTCTAATAAATTATAATATTTTTCTATGTACATGGTTTCTATGTTTTACAAAAGGTAAAATTTCATTCTTCACTAAATGCCTAGTGGTTAGTGTTCAAGCCTCAATTATAAGACAGAATTTCAAACATTGTTTTTTTTTTTTTAAAAGTCAGACAAGCTCTTCCCACAATATCCAATTCTTGAGCCATATTAAGTACAGTTGACTTTATTACTCATTAAAGTTTAAGTGGCTGTTTCCAAAATTTTGGTTAAATTATTTCTATTTATTACAAACACCAGATAATCCTTGAAATATTGAATTCCCATCAACCACTGAAAATGTTACTCTGCAGTAATAACTTTCATTTCTTACTGCTTTAAATCAAGTGATATTAAGGAGAATGAGAAAAAAATATTTATCTTAACGCTTTTATAAATCTTGTCTATGGCTTATTAACAAATAAGCCTTATTGAGAGAAGAAACCAGTTTATGTATCTTTTACTTTAGTGAATAAATATCTTTCCTTGAGCAAAATTGTTGCATTAAAAATTCAACTTTGAAGCTAAAATAGTTGATGTTTTTAATTATAGTTCAATTCAGAATTTGGCAAATCCAACCAGTCCAACAATTTTACTTTTTTATTTTTTTTAAATTTTTACTATGACTATTCAAGTATATCAAAGACATATTCTTTAATTAATAATATAATGCAATTTAACTTAAAACTCACTCATCTACAATAAAGTTTTAAAAAAATAATTCTATCAATGTTGAGAAAAAGGTTCCCCTCCCCAGATTATTTTGGTTTTGAATGTAAAAGATTTTCCTTAATTGAAGTTTTGTAAGATATAATATTTAAGATTTTTATTAAATAATTTTAATTTAATAAAAACAATGTAAATGGTATTGAAGTTTCTTTCTAGACAGAATTCAAGGTTATTAAGTTTATTGAAGAAAGGTGCATTTAATTTTTTAATTAAAACTTTACTACTAAGACTTTTCCTCACTTCTTTTTTCATGAAAAAAGCTTTATTCAACCACAAAAAAGTTGATAGATTTATATATTTTATAAGGGCGTGCAAGAGCAAAAGATTTATGAACATTACAATCTCAACTTCAAAAAGAAATAATACAACACAAAATAAATTTAGCAATTAATTAACAAATTTGTCCAGTTTGGTTCATTTATCATTTTTGGTTTTCAGGGGACAAAATCCACTTAATGAGCAAGTCTCTTGGAGTGCCAAAGCAACACCTGATCTGGTGACAAATGTTTTGTGGTAGAGATGCACACTTTCAGATTTAGGAGATTTTGAACAAAAAGTACAAGGCACAGCATCTACACTGTTTTCTGGGGTAGTCACAGGATTGAGAGTCATGAGTTTTTCTTTAGGTACTGGAGTACATTCCAGTAAATCTCTAGCAACCTCTTAAATGAACAGCAGATATGAGGATACTGAGCTTTTGAGCTTCACTTTATCTAAAAATGTCATTCTTATTGAAATGGACATGGCACAAGAGTGCAGTTCAGGGTTGGGAAAGCCAAGAGGACAAAGAAGTTCCTGTTGTCATTCTGTGATCAAACGTGCAAAACCCTTCATGAAGGTACATAAAGTATGGCCATGTTCAATACTTCACTAAAAAGAGCATATTTTGATGAAAAAAAGACCCCAAACTTGATTGAACAAATTTTTTATTGTCTAAATGCTTATGTTGTTATTATGAAGAAAGATCAATTTTTTTTTTAAAAAAACTTTGTAGCATGTGCAAAATTTTAGTTAAAAAGGTACCTCCTGAGATCACTAAAAAGCATAGCATGAATAAAAATGCCTTAAATTTGCGGAAAATAATTTTTTTATTGTCTAAATGTTTGTTATTATTAAGAGGTAAGATCAAAGTATTTTGGGGGTAATTTTTTTTTTTTTTACATTTCTTAATCATTCCTAGTATGTCCAATATTTTCATTAAAAAACTTTCTTTTTTTTTTTTGAGTCAACAAAATTGACAGAAAATTGATCATGTCAACCATTTTTCCCATTTTGTAAACAAAAATGAAATTACCCATTTAAAATTCTTTTAAAACTCAATTATAATTTTTTTCAAAATTTATTTTAAGAAAATTGGAAATTATAGTTTCTTTAAAATATTTTGAAACAAACATTACTTACTTTCTGCACTGAAAAAAAATGTAGTTTAAAAATAAGACAAAGCAGGTCTTAAGAATGGTGTCAATTGACTAGTGATTTCATCACGTATTGACAGCTTACATGAGGGAAAGTTATCGTACAGAAGTGACATAATTATTTAGTTTTAAACGAATCCACCTATTTACCTCATTATTTTTAAGGAAATCTTTCAGCACTCTAATTTTTTTTGTTTTTAATTTTGATATTTCATTTATGGAAAAAAATGTTACTTGTAGGTACCCTTCTCAGTTGAAATTGAAAAATCAAATTAACTTCTCCACGCCTGCTTTGTAAAAATAAAGGCCGTAACAGCAGGGAACAACACTTATAGTAACTCAAATAACGTGACGTTTTATTGTTTTCATGCTGCTTCCGGTTTTCCATATATTTGAATTACAGTTGTTTTATAGACACAAAAGCCGTTTAAAATTGGATTTTTAATATTCTGATAGTTCTTTGATTGTAATAAACTTTACAATTTATAATCTGTAAAGATAGATCTACTTAATAACACCATTTTCACCAATTTTAGAATTAGTAACAACTTTAATGTAAAATTGATAAAATAATTTAAAAAATAACTAATAATTGTTTTAAAAATACATTTTTCATTGGAAAGTTTTTTGCTTTCAGACAATTATCCATATTCGTAAAAGCATTTGAAATGAAATATCTTTGTTTTATTGAGTTTTGTATGTTACAATGTAGAGGTGGTCCATTGAAGAAAAAAAAAAAAAGCATGATTTGCTCTCGTCAAAGCTTTGTGTTTTTTAATTAATATAATCACTAAATTATACAATAATGAATTTCTAGAGTTTTCATAAAATTAGTAGTTGGTGGGGAATTAAAATATATATATATATAAAAAAATTTTGCCATGACTTTAAAAAGGAAAACATATTTACAATAATTTCCATCATTTGTGAATAGTTTCTGAAGTTTCATTAAAATCCAACAATTATTTTTATTTTGCAAGATTTTCCAAATTAATGTCACAAAAAAAAAAAAAAAAAAAGTGCTAAAATTTGCTATGTTATTTAGTACTTCGGCTAACACAAAGAGAAATATGTTTTTTGGGTGTTTTTTTTTTTTTTTTTTTAAATCAAAAGTTAGAATGTTCTAAAAAAAAAAGGGGGGGGGATTTTTTTTTTTTTTTTTTTTAAATACTTTGTTCTTTCCTCTTAATAAAAATTTTGATGATAAAATTGTTTTTGTCAGGTTTGGGGTCTTTTTCATCATGCTATGATTTTTTAGCCATCTCAGTTAAAAATCTTTTTTTTGTTTTTTTTGAGTCATCAAAATTTACATAAAATCGATCATGTCAGCTATTTTTGACAGTTTTGTAAACAAATGTGAAATTTTCTGTTTAGAAATCTTGTAAAATTCAATTATACTTTTTTTTCAACAGTCATTTTAGGAAAATTAGAAAATTTAAAGTTTACTTTACATAATTTGAAACAAACATTACTTAATTTTTTAGCAGAAAAAAAATTTAGTTGGAAACAAAATGTTTAGCCATGGTGATTTGGGGGGGGGGGCATGACTTGACATTTATGTCAATGTATCGACAACTGACGTCAGGGCAATTTATCGGGCAGAAGTGACAGTATTTTCAAATTTTAAGTGAACCAGCTAAAAAAGTAAAAAAGTAATTCTTAAAAATTAAATACTTTCAAGAGTCTAATTAATATTTTATTGATTTTTTTTCTTTTTTAGATACTTCTTTAATAAAGAGATGTCCAAAGCCTGCACTGTTTTCATCCCTAAAATTGAATCTAAAAAAGGAAAAAAAATAATTGCTATATTTTCTCTCTGAAAAAGAAAAAAATTGATTATTAGAAAAAAAAAAAAAAAAATGATGAAAAGAAAATATTTGAAATATGTAAAATATAAAAAAAAATTTTTAAAAATTACAAATTTTGAAAATGTGATGATGATATTCGGTCAGTCAGAGAATTTGATACGAAATCAACACAATTTATGAGGCCGAGGCCGGATCCTCGTTCTCAGGAGAAACAACTCTTAAAATATGTGTCATTATTTCTGAATTGTGCCTCCATAGTTTTGCCAGAAACGTTTTTAATACATTTTTTGGCATATTAAAAAATTATTGAAAAAAATAGGACACTTTGCAGATCCGACAACTAATGCTAAATATTTCGCAATTGCTGACTTTAAAAAAAAAAAGAAAAAGATTTGCAGCCAAAATTTCAAGTGTGCTAGAAAGGAATAAAAATTTTTTTAAAAATAATAAAAAAAATACTTTGGTCTTTCCTCTTATTAATAATAAACTTTTTCACGATAAAACTTTGTTTTTATTAATTTTGGGGCGTTTTTTCATCATGCTATGCTGTTTTTTGGTGAATTATTGAAAATACCTAATAAGGACTTTCGCAATAGGTAATAGGATGATTGTGGTTTGCAGCAGCCAAGTGTGATATTCTTCCACATAATGCCATTATATCTCATACATTGTCCAATACCTTGTGAGTTGTATAGCTGAGAGCAAACCCATGGCCCACTAGAAAATTACAAAGTTCGCAGCTCATGAACAGCATCAACCCACCTGCTTGTATGGACATACAAAGGTCTGCAAAAAAAGAAAAGAAAAGTAAACAGCTGTAATAGATACTGTCAGATACTTCCAATCATATCCTTGCAGGAGAAAGTGAACAGGAAATCTCATCAATCACAGTTAGTAGGTAGTGATTCCAAGTGTTGGACAGTAGAGTTTAAAGTTAATGCTGAGGTATTCCCAGGGTCAAATAGCCTTTATAAGTGGAGCAGTTTTTGGTTTGCAGAATAACTTTTATTGAAAATAGCAGATTTAAAATTTAAATAAAATGAGAGAACAAAGGGCATCATAATTGTTTGTGTATTCTGTGATTTCAGGAATGTTGAAAGTAGCAGAGCAAAAAGCTTGTGAAAATGCATCACCAACAGAGTTGTTTCTCCCAAGTCAATACCTAATATTCTACTAGTCACTGCTTGATTTTATTGCTTTTGATTTTTGCTTGAGTGAACAGAAACAAATATGAAACATACTAACTTCTGATCTATCTTGAGGGTAAAATGTCTACTTGTGAGATAAAACCCCTAATTACATACAGCTCAATGTTAGGAGTTAAAGATCTAGAAAAGAAAGACATAGGTCTTCCAGCTTGAACGAGTACAGCTGAGAGCAAAGAGTCAAAAGCATTTTTCCACAGTAAAGGGTAGGATTCATCAATAACACTCAGTTGCTTTCATTATCTTCTTCAAGGTTATGGAAGGATCAAACTGCTTTCTGAGAGGAAACTTCTAAGATTATATAAGTGGATGCTTTTTAAAAAAATAGTTAAGAATCCAATGAGAATAGTAATCAAACAACCTGATTACTCAAGAGAGTCAATGTTTCAAGATACAGAAAACTCTTAAGTTTAAGGTGCTATAAACTTTGTATTTATCCTGGAGAGAGGGTGGATGTCAAGAAAAAGGCATTTTCTAATAGTTTGTAGTCAATTACTAATATTTTCTTGTGACACGGGTTGGAAGTCACCAAAAATTGAGCTTGCCAAGGGGGAGTAGTTACTTTATTCAATCACTTCCAGTCAATATGCATTCAATCTCTGAGGCAATAAAACTTTTGTCAGTGACAACAATGTCTACATTGATTAGTGGCAGGGCAACAATTGGGAGCCAGATCAGAACACAAGGAAGGCAGTTCAATTTCCGCAACATTGCACACGTGGCAGGAGCCAATCCCTTACTCCTTCCAAATTTGAGATAGTGATCTAGGCTCAAAACATAATGGCCTATTATTGCATCACATCCTATGTGAACCCTAACCTTGACGCAAACAAGAGAGCATGGGGTGCCTGAAGTTATATTTTCCTGGAATTGGATAGAAGCTGAACATAAATTTCGATATAGAAGGATCTGTGCTTTCAGAGTCAAAGCATTAGCTACATATCCATCCAGTAATACAAGAGTGGTTGCAGAAAAGAGACAACCAAGAATTGTAAAGTGTAGGGAAGTGAAGGCTTATCATTCTGCATAGTCAGAGCTGTGGATTTGCAAACATTTGAGGTGACCTTTCTTTTTGCATCTGTGGGTTGACATTTTGGGCAGAGCAGGAGTACTAAGGATGTGTTAGTCCACCACAAAAATAACATGACCTACTTGATTTGGGGAGTCTACCTCATCATACAGCCATGGATATGCATTCCTCATTTTTAGCTTCAGAGGCTAAACTAACCTGACACATAACATTCCAGCTCATACTGTGCTAATTTTAAGGAGGAGGCCTAGTTATAAGCAGTCCAGAGTCTTGTGCTTTATATGGCACTGACAAGGCTTTTTTTTCTTTTTTTTTTTTAACACAGTAAGGTTCTCCTATACAAGGCCCAGAGGCCACTCAAGGTAGAGAGTTACATTAGGAGGCAATTTGGGTGGATAGGAGGGGGAAGATAATGGAAGGTAAAGGTTTGAACAGGCAGGACCAGGGAATGTAGGTCATCCAAGAACTTTCCATGGAAGTAGCAGTAAAGCAGTGAAAGGTTTGCCACATCACGACAGTGATAAACAAGCTGGAGAATAATTTGTTGGAGATGCTTTTGGACTCTATTAAAGCTGAAGTGAGAGGTCTGGGCAGCTTCTGCTCAAATATAACAAAAGTACTTCATTTTTGGCCTGATGTAATGGTAGGAGGAACAGGTACTTACTGGAGCAGTACACGGAGCCAACAATTTTACCTGCATCTTTAGCAATGGATTGCATGTACATTTTCCACTTGAGGTCAGGTGCGAGTTTGAGGTTCAATAGTCTTTCAAAGCACAGTGCCTCCCTGAGGGAACATCCATTCATCATGACTGGTGGTAGTTTGGGGTCCAATCAGTAATGATGTAATGTTACTAGTTTTCAAGGCATTGAATGTAACCAGCCATTTTTTACCCCAATTGGTAGTTTGTACTAGGTCAGAAGTGAGTTCATTTGCCAATCTCTGACCATCAAGAGTTTTAGAGATGCACCTGTATATAGTCATATCATCAGCATAGATGTTTACTAATAACCTGAGTATATTTATTGATCATTTATGTAAATCAAAAAATGAGGGTTGGTCCTAGAAGTGACTATGGGGGATGCTTGTATTGACTGCTATGGTTCCGGAAGACAAGGACCTACTTGTTAGGAAGGTTTTTATGTTTGAGAAGACCCTTGCAGTGATTCTATAGCTGGAGAGCTTGTGTAATAAACTTTTGTGCCACACCTCGTCAAAGCCTTTGAGATATCTAATGCTATGGTCCTCGAGGTGTTTGTTGTCAAGGTTACCCCAGTTATAAAGGTATCACACAGTCTTGTTGCTACACTGTTGTGCATTATGATCCCCAAAATTACTGTTCCTCCTCAGTTTATCCAATTCTTTAAAACCACATTCAATGATATGTCTTGGTAAAAATCTCATAAGGTGTTTTTACAGATAGACTATCCAGTCTATAAGGCTGATTCAAAATCTTTGTATTCTTTGATATATATGAAGATGCAATAGCCCACACAGCTCAACAACACAATATATTCATTGGATATTTTTTCTTTATAATGCTGAATTGTAAGACTGTACTCCATTGTCAATATTCCCTGATGACTGTAGATCAGTTTGGGTCAAGACACTCAGGCTTTCAAACTCACTCCCAAGTTTCCTTTTAGTTACTTGAATTGAAATGAGACAGAAAGAAAGGCTTTATTCAATTACAGAAGTAAACAAACTTGTACAATTTATAAGAAGTAAATATAAATATGCTGTAAGGAGAAGGGTACAATGACAAGATTTATGGACTATTGCATTACACATACATTTTGTAATATGAGCATACAGTTGCACCAAATTTAGCTGCTACATTCCATGCCTGGATGAATTTCAATACATTGTTGTTTCAAAGTTTCAACTATTTGAAAAATCATGTTTAATTCCTTTTAATCAATTTCATTTATAAGGATGAAAGTATGTCTTCATTTGAAGCATAAACTGCAGTTTCATAGGATCTTTGATTTTCTAAGATGTGGAAATCATTGTCACTAAGCATTTATTAGTAGGATTCTAATTCTTTGACATTTTCCTCTTTCAATTCATTAAAAAATAAGGTCCTTTCCAAATGTGATTTACTGAGAAAGTTCTTTCATTTGTTTAGAGAAACCAACAAAAGCTTCAGTACAATATAGAAAGATATGCATCCAGACAGTTCTTTTTTAGCAAGTTTGAACCATGAAATCACAAATGTTTTGTTTTTTTTATCAATTTTTCTCAACTACTTTAAGAGAAATGTTGTTCTCTTAATTTGATACCTTGCCTGTCTAAAGTAGTCTGTAAAGAACTTGTATTCCAGGGAAGAAAACTTTCATTTTCACTCAGATTATTAAGAGTACAGCCAAAGAGTGTTGTCCAGAATTACCAATGCCTTAGAGTCAAGATTATTGTTTCACAATGATATTTTGAATTAACCTATGACATGCTAATCAAATTTTTTAGCACACTGTACACTATTTTGAGATAAAAAAAATTGTTAACTGAAGAAAATGTGCTAACTGAAACAGTGTTAATCAAGGATTCACTGTATTATGAAAATTGTGAGTTATTTAATTAAAGTAGTGGCAATTTTATTTAAACTGAAAAAAAAAAAAAAATTCTTCAATGATCAAATCAACTATTTACAGAGAATCATATAAAGCACAGATGAGGTTTAAAAGAATAGTGATCAAGCAATTAACCTGTTCATGGATCTCAAGATGAATTCCAAAATTTTATAGAGATTTACATTTATTTCCATGTAAATAGGAACACTTAAAATAAGCTGCTTTTGGAAACAAAGCCTAGTTTTCTTTAACATCACTATTGGTAGATAATGTCACAGCTATATTTGAATTATTACAATACATTTATAATTTAGAAATATTTTAAACTTTGGCTTTAATTACAAGAAATTATCAAAGTCATTAAATATATATATATATATATATATATATATATATATATATATAATGTGTGTGTGTGCGCACATGCATGCATACATATAAGCAAGGTTCAAAAGTCTTTTTTCTTGTCATCCAAAAGTTACAATCTTCATGATTGAGGAAGGTCCACCTAGATTTAGGAGTGTCTTGTACCAAGTTCAGGTCCGATTGAGGTTAGAAAGTGCTTTCATTTTTGTGTGTGCAGAAAAGTAGTGTATGCAGAGGAAATTTATTTATTTTCTTCATAATCTTCCATACATTAAAAAAAATAAATCTATAAATAGAACATGGAACCTCCTTTACATTTCTTCATTATTAAAACACTGTTTATGATGGTCATTTCATAGGTAATGCCTCCTACTTTATTATGTTGGCCTACAACATCATGTGGATGGTAATGCAGTAGAGGCTGAGCTTCCCGGACTCATTTTTTTACCCCATTAGTGTTACAGAGAACAATTGAGTGGCATACTGGGAAAAATGGCATCTCACGTAAAAGTCTGTATAAAGCAATGATGTATCATTGACCAACCCCCAGGTACCTATTGATATTTATCAACACTTGCTGCATGTTGGGATCAAACAGTAGATATGAGGACAGTGAGTAATGCATTTCAACAGTGGCAAATCACGTTTTCGACAATCCTGCACAAAAATGAAGAGTGCCTTGATCAGTTCATCTGCCTTTAAACAAATATTTTCACAAACATTTTTTAGAACATGCATAGATATTTTTTATTGAACTGAACTCAGCAAATTTTAGGTAATTTTTTTAAAACAATCTAGATACATTTTGCCTAAATTATCTATGTAAAATATTACATTACACCATTTTATACAATTTGAACAACTTTTCTAATAAAAATGCCTTAGTTCTATATAATGAACAGAATTTTCATATACAAATTTTCTCCAATCTTTCTTATTAATGGTATAAAGATTATGATAAAATAAACCGTTATACAACTTTGGGCCATTTTGTCATCATATATCACTTTCTCATCAAAAACTGTATAGAGGTAACTCACTTTTAGAATGTTGCTCATTGTAATCCACTATGTACAACTATCAGCACCATCTGAACTGAACAGACAACAAGCTATGTTGAAAAGTTCAGGAATTATCAAAAATAGCCAGAAAAAATGCAAATTAAGAAAAACAGTTCAAATTTTTGGAGCCCATTTTCTAAATGGATTAAAAAAAAAAAAAAGAAAAAAAGAAGAACAACCTACAAAAGTACCAGTCATGAAATTTGAGCAGAACTTAAGTGAAATATTACGGTATTTTCATACAACCAAGCAGATTACAACTCAAGAAACACCAGAATTAATAACAGTCATTTAAAACTTTGGCTACTTTTTTTATTTTACATGTTTTTACCCAAATATTTAGTTTATTTCATCCATTTTCTCTCTTATGTCTCTTCTCTGCTGACAATTTTCTCTTCATAAATCTAACCACCACATACAAGCATTCTCAACATAAAGTACATAAGATAATCAACATGTCTTGGCAGCAAGCATTGGTAGGAGAGGCCATTGCTCGTTTATCATTAGACCAACAGATCAATACACCAAAGAATCAATATAATCTCTGCAAATGAAAAGACAAAATTTATTGCATGTTTTTGTAAATTTTGTTTGTATTCATTTGAGAAAAATGTGTATTTCATTGGAATATTCCCTACATTTTGATGTTGTAAGTTTTTCTTATTTTAAGGTGTATCTAGAAATTTAAAACTAACTTCTAATTATAAATTAGATTGATACTGACAATCAATTTACAAATAGTAAATTTATTAAATTTGATTTCCTCACCAGGACACTATAAATCAAAATGTCTACTTTGGAAAATAACAGAGCCTTTAAAGTTTAATCAGTATCATTTATATTTGTTCTACCTATTTTAAACTTAGATGATCTGTGAATATGTACAAAAATTATAACTCTCGTGACAAGTTGATTTAGTCTATCACTTTAGCTACAAATATGATTCATAAAAATGAATATTGTTTCTTTTTATAAATAACTTCATTGCTCAAATTCCTTTACAATTGAACAGCTTACTGTTAAAGGTATACCAATATGTGAAAGTAATCTTGTAATATTTCACCAACAAACCAGGTTTTCTTTGAAATGTGAAATACATTAAACTTGAAGATTTTTATAGCTAGTAACAAGACAAAAATGCTATTTTTTATCAAGACAAAGTATTTATTAATGAACACAATTTTAAAGAACTGTATACAATTACTATTTCTTTTATTTGTTAACAAATCTATCAACTTACAATAATCCTCTGCAAGTCACCAATGCCCACACTTCAATAATGACTTGCTTAATTCTTTAAGACTTAATGGATAATATTTTTTTTTATCACTTCTTGACAATTCCCCATAAATTTTCTACTGGATTTGCATCCAGGCTATTTGAAACCTATCCAGAATACTTATCCTTAAACCATTCTTTTGTATATTTTGATGCATTTAGTAGAGCGTGGTCATGTTGGATTCATTGTCCTTAACCTTGTTCTCAATGTAGTCAATAATCTAGGACATTGTGATAACATCATTAACTCACCTGTTCAAGAAATAGAACTTTCCAACACTGGTAACAGATGTACAGATTGAAAATTTTTTACAGTTTTTTCATGCAGTTGGCATTGTATCTATCATATGACTTCCTCCAGATGTTGTGTGTGTGTGTGTGTTTTCACCGAAACTAATACAGAATTTTGATACATCACTATAATTAACTTGATACCATTGATTAACAGACCAACTTTGATGGACCCTAGCCCAGATTAAAGACTTCCATTTTTGCTTAAAAGTTAATTGTAGAAGTCAAGTGACTCACCTGCTAACATGGCTGCCTTCTTGTGTCTTACTGGAAAAGCAAGCCAGCTAATTTTACCTCATTTATAGGTAGTACCTAATTCACCAGTTGGGTGGGTCCATTTTGCTAGAATGAAGCTAACATGGACAGTTTGATTGCACATGTGGAGTTTGACCTGCAGACAGGCTCACTGGATGGCTCATTCTATACCACATCAAGCCAGGGCAAGCAGTTGCTCCAGGTTGATATCCATCTGCAGAGAAATATTTCAAACATATGGTGCACGTGAGGAACTTAGTAAAGACAGTGGGCCACCCTTCTCAGCTTACTCATTCCAACAGTTCCTAAAAACCTGGGCAGTTAAACAAAGAATTTCATCAGTGGCCTATACCCAGTCTAACGGACGAGCAGAATTAGCAGTCAAGACTGCAAAAAGAATCATAAAAGACTGCACAGGACACCAGGGTTCCTTGGACAAGGACATGGCAGCACAAGCAATCTTGCAATATAGAAACACCCCTATCCAAGACATTGGCTTATCACCAGCACAACTCCTGCTTCATAGACATCTTCGGGATTTTATCCCATTGCACCCACACTTATATAAACCACACCCTGAGTGGCTAGCTGCAGCCCAAAAATGTGAAAAAACATTATCCAAACGCAATGCAGGCCTCATCGATAGGTACAATCGTACTGCACATGCCCTATCCCCACTTCATAAGGGCGACACAGTCTCCAATCAAAACCCAAATAGCCATTGATGGGACATATCTGGGCGAATAGTAGAGATGCTTCCCAACCGTCAATATAGGATTAGAATTGCAGGGTCAGGTAGAATAACCTGCAGAACCGTAGGTTCCTAAGGAAACTTAAAGTGCCCGTAATCAATACCCCATACCAAGAGCTTTGCCCGTGTCCCCTGAACAGATGATTACAAATATGTGTAGGCCACATCAATCTGCCAAAGAATCGGGAAATGGTGACATTACTTTACGAAGTGACCTGGCATCCCAGGGCCCTGCTCAATAACTGCAAACAAGAACCAGTATTCCCAGGGCGCTATCCCAACTACTCCCGCACAATCGGCCAGGCAATAAGGAACTGATTCCTCCCCAACAGCCACTATGCTTCCGCAATGGGGAGAGGAGGGAGATGTAGAAGTCAAGTGACTTACCTGCTAACATGGCTGCCTTCTTGTGTCTTACTGGTGTATTTATTGTGAAAATTACACAATTGTGACACATGGCCTAAAACAGGGGTTGAGGCTGGTCGATACTATCCTATACCTAGCTAATCCGATTCACAACCCATTCACTCATTACAGTTTTCACATTCACTATAAAAACTAGCCAGTCACCAATCAATCCTACATACACCACAATACTACATCCTCTCAAGGGGGACCCACAAAACGTGCCCCATGCCATAAAAATTTAATGATAATAAATTATTATATATAAAAATCTAATAATGAAGAATGAGAGGGGAGGGAGATGAACCCAATAACAAACTAAAAATCAACACAAAGTAAACTAAACATAACTAATGTTAGTAGGGCCCGTCCAACACTCAAAAAGGAGAGGCTGCTGTATTTTGTCCATTGGACAAAATCAAGAAGCTCTCTCGTTAAGGGAGTGGGCAAAGGATAAGAAACTATATGGCCATTGGAAAATATAAAGCTGACCCAGTCGAGATAAAAAGGGGCCAAAACAAACTGGGGAGGTTGGGGATCTCAACTTGGATCATAACCAAAGATGTGGCCAGGAACAACACTTACTCACATTAACTAGGTACACAAAGATTGTCTAGCCTAACCAGGGGAGGGCTCCACAGGAAGCCACCCCGATGTGACATAGGTAGACCTAAAAGAGAAAATCAAGGAAAGCCCCATTCACACGAACCAAGCTTGCCTCAGTCACCCACCTTTCGCTAAAGACTGTTGAATGCAAGCGTTTTCTATCAGTTCTGATCTTGATGCTCAAAGAATCGGATCAGATCCTGATGATAAAGATGGTTGCCTCACAAGACTTCTTGATGTTGCGTTGTCCAAATCACCATTCAGGCTGTGGCCATCACCGTCAGAAACACCATTCGTTTCACCCCAGAATATGGGGGTGACACATTGTCACACACGTATGCGCGATTGATGAAAACGTCAACTCGCTGACAGTCCCATAAGGGGCGGACCCGGGGACAATGGTAGAAGGCGTGTGAAGCCGTTTCTTCTAAACCAAGGCCACACCGTTCACAGTCAGACAAATCCGCCAAGTCCCTTTTGAAGACTTCGTCATCAAGACGTAGTCGAGCCTGAGTCAATCGTCAGGTAAGTGAAAACTCAGGGTTATGGAGATAATCCGCCGCTGGTGCCCAAGAACAGAAAGAGCAAAACTCCTCCTCTGACAAGTCGAGCTGCTCATATAGAGAATCCTTCGCAAGCCCCTGCACTAGATAATGATAGAAGACCTTCCTAGGCTGAGAAAGGTCACTGGACCGAAGAACAGCCAACAGGGCCGACCGACACTCGCGAAGGAAATCCGTTTGATCCCGGGTTTATGATGGTGCTCAACCATGGCGTTCTATACTCCAGGCCAAGTCATGGCGCAACTGATAGCCAGAACTGGAGGCCTATTGAAAAATGTAGGATTTTCAGAAATTTTAGAAGAAAATGAAGTCAACCACTTTATGAAATACTTAGAATAACATTTTTATTCACACCTGAGGATAATAGCATGTGTTGAAAGATAAATAAATGAAAATATGCATTTTTGCTATGAACACTGATAATTATTAAACAACACAAAGGGGTAATTATGATTTCTGGTAAAAGATATATTGAATCAGAAATTTATATTATTTACAGGTGTCACTGAATCCTTTATTAAATCTATTCCCTGTGAGTGAATAAAGACTTTGGTTTAAATTTACATTACAGTTACTGGGTTTGACAAACAGAACCCAAGAAGGCTGGAAGACATCAGCCGAAGTGTGTATATAACAATCAATCATCACAGAAATATAGACAAATAAAACAAAATCATTCTAGGAAAGTTTCAAAACTTTTAGAGCTGGTTCTTTTCTGATCTAGGTGTGCCATGTTTGCAAAAATTTTTCAAAACTATATTTGCAAAAATAGAAGCATGCTTTTTTTCTCCATGTTGAAAAAATGAAACTCAGAAATAAGCATAAAATGTTACTTAATGATTTATAGCAAACCTTTTCCTTTATTGTTTGGAAAAGGATGAAACAAAAAATAACCATTGACAAGTGTGGTCAGAAGGAACTTTTAGTTTTCCACGGTCAATTAAATTGGTATATTTTCCATACTTTTCATAATAAAATGGGTTTCACATTCACTGGGTTGATTATCATTTCTTGTAATATATCCAGCTATGTACACAAGAGCCATTTTTATTTCATTGGAAAGAGATGGTTCTAAATTTTCCAGATTGTCAAATATTTCTGAACCTTCCTCACAAAGTTTATAACCACAAGATGTACATTGGTGATCTGGATTAACATCAAATTCATCAATATTTACATTTTGATTTAAAAGTAAAGATGTCTGCTTAATATGCAGCTTTTCAATACATTGTTGAACATTTATAAAATAAGTGCCACCTGATCCTTGGCGAAGTTTACCAAATTCTTTTTCTAATGGATCAGTTGAAAATTGCCCAAGTAGTACATATTTATGACTTGTAGCTAAAAGGTGTCAACATAAACTAACAATTCCATTGCAAATATGATGTATGGCAGTAGGAGTGTTTTGGGATAATTGTTTTTTACGATTACCTTGACTGCCAGCCATATTAAGAGCCATTTTACCAAATTCAATGATAAAATCAAGTTGGGTGTCATTTGGAGATTTGATTTCAGCTTGTAGAGGATCATTATGTAATTTATCAATTTGAAGGCATTTAACATTTAAAATTTTCCACCATGTCAAAACCTTGTTTATGAAGAGGGCAGTATCATTCTTACCTGCACTTATTTCAGACTGAGCGAGAAGTGCATTATATGTTTTTTCAGAAAACACTCTGAGGCAAGTAAAAACCCGTTGTCTTTCATTGGCTTTGGAGCAATGGAAATTTCATTTAAATCTGAAAGTTTGACTAGTCTTTCAGATTCAAAACGATATAACTGTTTAAGATGTGTCCATTTCGCAACTCTACTTACTCCATCATCAAAGATTAGTTCTCCTGTTTTTTTCTGTCAGCCACAAATTGCAAATATTTTTCAACAGATGCAAAAAAAAAAAAAAAAAAAAGCAAATGTTTATTATCTTCAGTTAACCAAGGTTTTTCAGGAAGTGTATGATATAATTTTAAAAAAAAACCTTGATTTACGTGGTTGCCATCACAGCTGGTACAGATGTGATGGCTTGGACTGTTAACTCAATTTGTTCAAATAAAAAGGCGGATGTTAATTTTGAAATTGGAATCAATTTTGTAAGAAAATTTGGACCCCCATTGAGACATATCAACATTATACCAAGTACTGTTTGAGCAAGTACAGATGGATTGTCAACTGATTTACCAAATAGTTGTTGATATAGCAACATCTTTTTGATATATACTTCATCATGGAAAAATTATGCACCCTTTTTGACTGGTATTAAGAGTATTAAATATAGATAACAAAAAAGATTTTTCATTAAGTTTTGAAACTTTTGACATCATCCTTCATAATGTTGCTAATGAGGGTAATCGAAAATCATATCTTAATTCATTATACAATGTCCGTGATCTTGCATAGTACCCAAAAGCATGCACAACTATATCTGAGCTGTATTTTATTCCAACCATTTTGGGAGCCATTGCTAAAAATTGTTGACTCAGGATATTTTTCTTGTGATCAAAAGCCATAGAATTTAAATATCGGATGATTTCTTCCAGTTTTGACCAAGTATCAACTGTATTTATATGATTTTTGGACAGGCTGCTAATATAACACTTAACTCCATAATGAAATGTTTCAAAGTGCAAATTGTTATAAATTTTCAACATAAAGAGAGGAATACCATCAATAGATTTTGATAATTGAACAGTTAAAATATTTTCATCCAAAAATGCTACAACTGGACATATAAAATCTTTTTTGTTGTTAAGCAGACTTTCTTTCAAATTTATATAATTTTATCTAATTCTAAAAAAGCATTAAGTTCATCAGCAATTTGATTTCTAACAGTACTGTTTTTTTTTTATATTCCTTTGAACAGCTGAGGGTGTTGATATTTGACTACTTGGCACACCTGGCCATACAAATGGTGGATTTTTTGGACGTATTTTTCCATTAACTTTTATAGTATCAAAATTTGAAGGCCAATGTTGTTTACTTTAAAACTTCATATTAAATTTAAAAACATTCATAAGTAGCCTTTAGTTTGGTTATTTTAATACGCTTTAAACTATATAAATAGGAATATATATAACTTTTTTATATCATATCTTAATGCAAAACAATTAAAAGTAAAGTAAAAATAATGCATTTTGTCCTTTAACAGTAATATCAGAAAAATATTACAATAAATATAAATAAAATGGCATTATTATTCTTGTCTTGTAAAATAAATTTTGTAGTCAAAAGGCGTAAAAAAAGGAGACCTTTCTAAAAAAAAAAAAAAAAATTTTAAATATTGACATTAACTGCATGTAATAAATTTATTATTGTTATTTTTTTTCTTTAATTCTAATAAGTAAAAAAATACTTACAGTTCACCAATTGGTAACTAATGTAGTAAAAATAATCATTTATTCTTTAACTTCGGAAACAAAAGCGCGAAGAAATTCGTTTGTTTTTTTTTACTTTTAATGGAAATGGTGGATAAAGTTTTAATAGAGAAATGTTAATGAACATTTCTCTATTAAAATTTTATTCAAATTTATTATTCAAACTTAAACTTTTAATAGAAAAATGTTGACTTATGCTAATTTTTTATCATGAGAAAATTAAACTTTAATTTCGTTGACGTTATGTTTTTTTTCACTCATAACAATGTTTTGTTTTAGCGATATCAAAAATAAATATCAAATTAAGTAATGACATTGAATTTATGAAAAAAAAAAAAAAAAAAAAAAAACATTTTTAATTCATTTTATAATAAAAATAGTTTTCTTTACGTCTTTGAAGAAACTAAATTAAATTCTGTTCAAATTTATTAAACGTTGTTTTGGTTTGCTTCTTTAAATAACACAAATTTCTCAAAAAGAATTGCATTTTATCAATAAATAATTCTTTAAACTTTAATCAAAAAATGTTGAACAAACTTCAAGAGGGAAAATGCCGAAAATGAATTAAACTTTAATTTAAAAATGTTAAGGCTTTTTAAACTTAAGTAAATCTTTTTGTGCGAGTAAATTTAAGCACCAAAGTTTACTTTTTTTTTTTTACAATTTAAATATAAATAATGTATGGACTCAAACTAAAATAATCAAATATACTTACTTCAAATAAAAAAGTTAATTCCAACCAAAGGTAAAATTAAAAGATTCCTTTGAATTTCTCGAGCCAACAACATAAGAGTACACAGTACGCAGCAGTTCGCTCAAACTGAAACTAAAACGATCTAATTGTCAGCCGGCCTCCAGTCTAACAAGATAGCAGCGCTATGCAGAGGCCTGTTAATATAGAACGCCATGCGCTCAACCCATAACAATCCCCGCCATAATTGAATCTCCTGTCAATGCACGGCGTAGGAAAGCCAACCTCGAGATGAGTTTGTGGCTTGCCAAGAGTGGCATTCCCAGCTCCCATGACATGGACATTGTGCACAGACTTGTCTGTGTTCCCTCCATAAAATGGAGGATAGCGATAGCGAACGCTCAAGCGACTTTACAGAGAAGAAGTACGGACAATCGATAAAGGACAATCAGGAAAATGTAAGTGGCACACACCTCCACCCTGCCCTTCATGGACAACCTCCGTCGACACCAAGTCTGACCGACTGCATCGACCTTTGCTGTACTTCAGACCAATTTTTCTCCAGTTGGAGGTCAGGTCAGTACCGTCCATCCAACCGAAAGGCCCTGGAAGATCTACTCCCTTCCAGACACCTTACGCAAGCTGGATGACTTGTCGCAGCTAATCTTGGCCCTTGTCACCTTTTCGTACCGATCAAGTGCCTTCAGTACCGCCTCAATGTCGCTGCGAGATGACACGAAAGCAGATACGTCATCCATGTACGTGGAAACCCTGGCTTGAGCCCCTCCAGGAACGGCGATTCCACGTAGGGCCGGACTGCACGCCCTGTCTCTTAGCCGGCAAAGGAGAAGCTCCAACGCCAAAGCATAGAGTAGGGGCGACAGTGGACAACCCTGATGAACCAACCTAGACAGCGCAAAAGCGCGCAACAGCTTCCCGTTCACCTGTACCACAGCACCGGGGGAGCGATACAGCAGACTAAGTTGGATGCGAATCCGGCAGCCTGCAGGACAGCTTCAACGTAGCAATGGTCAACCCTATCAACTGACTGCAAATGCTTCTGCAGCATCTTGGCCAAAATCTTTAACTCTGTGTTTAGCAGAATTATGGGCCTATAATCATCTAAATCCCGCCTAACACCCTTGACCTTTTTTAACAGCATGATCACATCCCTGGAAATCCGGTTGGGGATGGACCCCTGCTGGAACCAGTTGTTGAACACCACTGTTAAAATCAGGACAAAGATGTGCGACAGCCTCAAGTACAATTCATATGGCAAACCATTCCGACCTTCTTCAATGCCGCGTAGACTTTGCCCTCCGTGATCTCTACCTCGCAGCTAGTCGCTTCAGTCGGTGAAAGCCGAGGAAAGTCAGCCAAATAGCTGCGAAACTCCTCCTCACGGTAAACCGGCCGGCGAAACGCCTTGCACATGTCATCAGTGGCCCGAAGGGGAATTGACCTCACGAATGTAATGATCAGAACCTCGACGGATCTCTTCCTTGCGCCTATGTTTAATTACATGACCCATGTAGTGCTTGCTAGTCAAACGCTCCAGAGCCTCCCTAGCTAAGGCTATTTCTAGGGGATTCCTCACCCAGCCACTGCTCGGGACTAGCTCCTGCTGCAGTAAGCTAATTAGCTGCTCCTGGAAGTCCCGCCTGTCCAGTAAGGACAGATTGAACTTCCAGTAGCCAGCCATTCTAGGCCTACAATCTAATGCCATCTGGGCACAAATAAGTTTGTGATCCGAATAGCCTACCCAGTGGAACATGGGACAATCTAACAAGTCTACGTCGGCTCCTCTAACATCCTATCCAGGTAGCCAGTATCTATCAACGAGACCAAAATCATTCATCAGATCAACCAGGCTACGATCGCCCCCTCCTCCCACTAGCTTCCCGCCCCATCTAACTTGGGGGTCCAGGATGGCATTCCAGTCCCCCATTAATACTAGGCGTGTTGAATCCACCAGGAACAGCCCCAACTGCTGAAAAAAATGAGACCCGCTCCTCCTGGTTGTTGGGCACATAAAATGCTACAACTCTGAACAAACCACTTTTCACAGCAATATTGACCACGATCAACCGACCCTCGGCATCGGTATGCACAAGATCCACCTTCACATCCAGGGTACGTCTAACCAGCAAAGAAACTCCTCTAGCCTGTCATTCCCCAGCACACGCATCAATGTTGCAAACAAAGTGAGTCTCTTGGATCGCTGCAACATCCACACCAAGAGACAGAAGATCCTGGAGCAGGCGGGCTGCCTTACCCAGATCTCTCAAGCCCTTCGCATTCAGACTGGCTAACTTGATTGACATTAATTAGGCTTGCAAAAAAAGAGTAAGAAAAGCAAAAACCTACTCACATACGGGACAGAAATGTGAGTTAGTAAGGATCCCGACGGATTGTCCTAGGCTCTCTACACCTAGCTCTGACGTCATTCATACTTCCAGGAAAATTCTGCCGACATCCGTGGGATAGGTTAGTTTTAGACACCTATATAGGGAGGGGTGGAGAAGAACAGGGACCCTCCCAGCACAGTATTGTCGCAATTTCCTCAAATAAGGAGAGCCCATTTCAGCAACTCTCATGTTGGAAAAAGTCTTCTGACTGAAAAATGACTCCAGACCTTCAAATAGGTCCCAGTGTCCCTTATGCATGTAATGACTCCCGGGGCATTTGGAGAATTCCGGGGATCTTGCACTGAATTCCCATCCATTTTGTACAAGAGACCTAATTGGGCCCTCTTTTGGCTGGACAGGCCCTTCTTGAATTCTTCCCTGTCCACCCTACAAATTGCTTCCAGTCCCAAAAAAAGTTTTTTCTTTATCTTCCTTGTAGCTTTAGAGTAGTGGGGAGGGGAGCAAGCGAAGGGGAAAGAGGGAGGCTCCTAGTTTTGAGTGCTTCAACTGTTTCTTTCGAGGAAGCAGGGACGGAAAGGGACCTGGTTTTGTCCGTGCCCCTCTACTACGCCCAGAGAACTTCTGTGATGTTGTCTCTGCCTCCTCTTTAGAGAAGGCTACTCTAGGTGGAGGCATTTTGTCCACCTCCATTTGCTGCTGCTTTTTTGGTGACTGCTTTTGTGCTACCTCCTTTTCGGGCTTTTTCTTCTTTTCATTCTTTTTATTTTCCTTCTTCGCCTGCTGCTTTTGTGGTGGTTGAGGTTTCTCTGTAGTCTCCTTTTTGGGGGAGATGGTGCATTCTTTGCCCTCCTACTACTTCCCACCTCCTTCCAGGCAGCATCGGGGTCTTTGTCCGCTACCCCCTTTACCACAGTCACTGCAACTACTGCTGCTTCTATTGTAGCTGTGGGCCGAGTTGCAGGCTGAGGACGTTTTGCGTGGCAATCTTTTGCCATGTGTCCCAAGAGTCCACACGACCAACAATTCAGTCTCCTGCCCTCCACTACGACCCACATTTTCCTCTCTATGCATAACAAAATATTGGGTATTTGCCCAAAATTTGTTTGGGTCAATGTGACTCATATTTCGACATCTCCTGTCGCGATGCTTGACTTGCCTAATAGTGCCTTCACCTCTTCCACTTTTCTGAATTTCGAGAAGAAGGCCCCCATTCAGTCTTCCGAAATATCCATGGGTACACCGTGGACTGTCATCTTTGTCCTACGGGTGCCCATGTATTCTGTCTGCAGTCTCAGGTTTCTTGTGGTTAGCACACTGCCTGCTAGCTGTTTAGCTTCCTGTTCCGTGGGAAGGAGGATGTCCCATATGGCATTCGTTTGTCTAGCCAGCACCTTAGGATTGATTTTTAAGGTATTTAAGACCTCTTCCATTGTTTCCCTGCTGACTCCAATTAATTTACGGCTTTTGACATCGGAATTCATCACGGATACTATTCTGGTAGTCACGGCCTCCAAACGCCTCTGGGATAGTGAGGAATTCATTTTCCTTAAAGAAATTCTCAAAAGTTTTTCTTTGCTCTGCATAATATTCTGCGTCTTTTTCCTCAACCTATTCTCCGACAAGGCCGTTTTTACTGAAGACACCAGCGGTGTAGTATCTTTATTGTTTTCGCTTATGGTGGCCCAGCACAACCACCACAGCCGAATAGTAACCGGTTGTTTTTCTTTTTAAATTATTTGAACAAACAAAAGAATGTGGACAACCAAAGACAATAAACAATTCCAACAAATAAATACGAAAAAGTAATGTAAGCAAAAACTGCGCGGAGGGTAAAAATACAAGAACGGAAATAAACAAAAAGGAAAAGAACAAAAATGCACAAATATATATGCACAAATAAACGGGAAAGCAAAACTGAAAAATTCAAAAGTTTTTAGAAAATAAAATCAAAAACTTAACAGTTCGTACGTAAATTTCACCAATGCTCGTCAAATGCACTCGAAGAAACCACAAAACCAACAAATGAGTTGTGTCTTATTGGAAAAGCAACTTAGCTAATTTTACCTCATGTATAGGAGAGTACCTAATGCACCAGTTGGGTTGGTCCATTTTGCTAAAATAAACCTGCCCAAAACATTTGCATGAGTGGTCTATTCACTCATATCTCTCCATTAAATGACTTGGGTCAGCTTTAACTTGTGAGTACAGCTTAACTTGGTGTCTTTTTCAGGCCTTGTACTGACCTTTTTCTGATTGGTGGTTGCTACCCAACTTTTTTCTGTCACTACGGTTTTTCTTTGAGTTACATTTTTGTTAAGTTTTTGATTTATTTTCTACCGCCTCTCTTGCATTTTTTAGGACTGTTTTGAAAAAGTTTTTTGATTTTTTTTCCGTTTCTTTTTAACCTCCCCTTTTATTTTTGCTCTTTTTCTTTTAAATTCCTTTTTCGTTTTTTCTATCTCGTAACCCCTGCTAGAGTTTCTGTTTATTTTTCTAAGACACACTTTAATTTCTTCCTTACGTGTTATTTCTTTATTTGCTTATCTCCTTTTAAAAAGCCTTTAATTTTTCCATGTTTTATCTTAAAACCTTTTTGTGCCATATTTGTTCTAGCGTCAGCCATTTTTTTTTTTGTGATTAGCTCTGTGTATTTCGTATTTTTTTGTATAAACATTTTCCTTTTTCTTTGTATAGTATTTTGTTTTTTTGTTTAGTTTCCTTTTTGTGATTGCTTTTTTCTAAATTTTGTTTCACCTCTAGGCAAACCATGTTCTTTTGTTTATCTTCTAATTTTTTTTTTTTTTGCATGCTTAAACTTGTCTCGCCTTTAGGCGAATTTCTTTTCATTTGGCTCTCGTCAGTTTTTATACGTCTACTCTTTTTGTGGTTTTGTCTTTAGGTGAAGCTTGTTTCAACTTTTCTTTTCTGTCATTTAATTTTTGTAAAACCTTTGTGTATATTTACTTATCTGTTCCTCGTTTTTGTACCTTTTGACTTGCTGTCTCGCTTTCAGGCGAGCCATGTGTTTTTCTTTTTGCTTATTTGTTTTTTGTCTGTCACCTGTTTTTTGTCTGTTTATTTTGTGTTGAATTTTTTGTTTCGCCTATAAGGCTGAACTTATTAACTATTTTTTTCCCTTTTTCACCCATCCCTTTCCCTTTAAAAATGGAAAGAAGGGAAAAAAATTACCTTCTTTCTTGGTTGTTGGAAGTCCCCCACCTAAACGCATTATTGATACTGCAGAGTTCTTAGAGCATGCCAAGAGTTACACACACCTTGTGGTAGAAGGTGGGCTCTTGGAGGATCCAATCGAACTAAAGAAGATCGATAAAAGAATAGTGTTGGTCTTTGTCGTCGTCAAGCGTTCGCGCAAAATTTGTCATTCAACGAAAGACACAGTGGTTAAAATACTAGAGTCCCTGGGGTTTAAGCCACTTCGGATCGTAGAGGATAAAAGCTTTTTATGTGAGACGTAGTGTTACACACTGCCGAAGACCAGGTAGAAGCAACAAGTAGAGAACTAAGCACAAAGGATTAAATTTTCCATACAGATTACAAAGACAAACAAAGGACCATCGTAGCAGTATATGAGATCCCTCCTCAGGATATAAGGGAGCACCTGGCAGCTTTCTTGCCCCAGTATGGAGAAATTCTGGGTGCATCCTGTGATAGCCTGACTGGGGGATGGAGTTTCGACATCACGTTGGATCGGAAAACCTTCATCTCCATCCTGAACTGTCTTGATCATAGTGACCGGCTATAAACCAGGTTGTTGGAAGTGCGGAGAGACTGGTCACATCTCCTCTTCTGTCCAGAGAAGAGGCAACTGGAGGTCAGGCCCCAGTTGACCAAACTCCCCCTCTGACAGAGTCTTTGATTTTTGTCTCACCTGTAATGGGCATGCCGGCTTCTGGGACTGGAGTATTGGGCTATCACCAAAGCCCCCATTCCCCAGAGCCTTCTCCTGCTGCTAGTGCAGCTGTGGAGGAGGGAGAGGGGGAATGGCAGGTTGTTGGCAGGGCCAGAGGGAAGCGTCAGACAGCGGGTCCTCAGTCCCCTCAAGCCCCTGGAACAAAAGGCACTTACAGTCCCACTCCCTGTTTAAACAGTAACGGCAAGCCCCTGCCTCTTTACCAACACTGAAAGAACTCCAAAAAAAGTATGACCCTGCATAGAAGACAGAGAAAAATCAAGGATTTAAAAAAGAATTTAAACCTCCAGCGTAAAAAAAATCCCCCCTATTAAGGAAACACATCCACCATCCAACATTCAGTACAGTCTCCACAACCCTCTACATCCAGTCTGCCCAAGTCCATCTCCACAAAGAAGGCCACTCCCTCCACAACCTCTGACCCACCACTTTCTTCCCATCCCTCAACCCCTCTTTGTAGAGAGAAGTCCTCACCTCCCTCTCCTTCCCATCCCCTCAATCCCTCTCAATGGAGACCCCAGCCCTTTTAGGCAAACATATACACCCCGCCACACCCCCAGTCCTTCTCCCATTAAAACTCCAGAAATGCCCCCTCCCCAATACAAAAGGCTTAGAAGCCCCACACACGACTTATCTGACATTTTCAACTCCAGAGAAGATGTGTGCAAAATATCCCCCATACAAGCAGAAAAAGCACTAAGCATAAAAGAACGCTCACTCAGAAAAATTTGTAAGATGTCGTAAACGAATAACGGTGATTTCGACTTTGAAAGGTAACGAACTTTAAAAAAAAAAAAAAAAAAAAAATTTTTTTTTTTTGGGTTGCTCAACAATATTTTATAAAGCAAGACATAAAATAAAAAAATCGTAAGTTGTTTCGATTTTTCTGGTCAGATTATATTATATCCGTAGATACACAAATTAAAAGTATATTCTTTGTTGCATGAACACTATCAGCAAAAGATGGATGAATTATCCAAAGTCATATCTGAATTATTCAAATCCCAGCAGTTGAGTCAGCAACGTCAAAGTGAACAGTTTATAAGGGAACAACAGATAGCACAGCAAAAATATCAAGAAAAGCAAGAGGAAAGTCTGGGAAAACAGGAAGAAATGCAGATCAAGGTTTTAGAAATTCAAAAGTTAACACTGGAGAAATTAAACAACAATCAGGCAAATGAAGGAAATTCTTCATATTCTAATAACATCATATTTAATTCGCTGGAAACTTTCAACTATGGGCCAGACGAAGAAAAAATGTTTGAAGTGCACTTTAAACAATATGAAGACATTTTCTACACAGACTGTGAAAACTGGTCGAATTCAAGAAAAGTCAGTCTATTACTAAGAAAGCTAGGTACAGCAGAACATAGCAAATTTGTAGATTTTATTCTACCAAGAAGAACGAATGAATTGGAATTCTCGGAAACAGTGAAATTGCTAAAGGAGTTGTTTGGAGCAAATATGTCGCTTTGGCATAGCGATGGTTATGCATGAATGTTGCTAAATCCGACGATCAGGATTACTTAACATATGCATCTATAGTGAATAGACATTGTGACAATTTCAGATTGGCAGAGATTACGGTTGAAGAATTCAAGTGTTTAATTCTTGCTCAAGGACTGGTATCCAGTAAGAGTGCGAAATAAGGCGTAGAGTTTTGGCTAAACTTCGAGTCTGAACAAAACCTACCCTACAAAAGTTAGCAGAGGAGTGTCAGCTGGCCGTAAGTTTAAAAGAAAGAGTCTCAAAAAATCAAAGAAGCTGGCATTGCTTATATTAAAAAAATAAAAAAACAGTCAAATTACCCATCAGCAAAAAATTGGAGTAAAATTTTGGCGTATTTTAAAAATAGACAAGAAAAGCTAAATGAAAAGAACGAGGAGGAAAAAAAGGTTCCACCATATAATTGTAGACGTTTCAACGAAAGACACTGGGAGGTAAATTGCCCATATAGAAATAAGAAATGTTTCGTGTGCCACAAGAATGGTCACAAAGGATCGTGTTGTAAAAGCGAAAAAAGTCAATAGCGAATTAGACAAACAAATTCAAATATAAAATCAGATAGAGATTTGAGGAAATATGTGACGACTGAAATATTTAAAAAGAATATCAAATTTCAACTTGATTCGGGTTCAGATTTAACAATAATGAACTATAAAACATGGAAAATTTTAAAAAGGCCTACAATAATGAAGTCAACAAAATGCGCTCGAACGGTAACTGGAAAGGAAATTAACTTCGAAGGCGAGGTTGTACATCCGATGAAATTGAACAGGATAGTTAAAAAAATAAAAGTTTTCATTCTGAAAAATGGGAAAACTTGATGGGTACAGATTTTATTGAAACATTGAATTGTGGGATAAACCGTTAAACTCATTCTGCAGAAAAGTAGAAAGTCATAAACAAGACAGGACATTAAAGATGAATTAAAGACAAAGTTTCGGAAACCTTCACACCTGGTCTTGGAAGATGTAACAAGTTTGAAGTTAAATTTGAATTAAAGGAAAGTACTATGCCAATTTTTAAAAAGAAACGTAACGTGCCTTTTCATGAAGTGTAGAAAAATTAACGAAAAAAGAACTTGATAGGCTTGAAAAAATGGGAATTATTTTGAAAGTAGAATCTAATTCATGGGCTGCGTCGATTGTGTGCATAAAAAAGAAATCAAACCAAGTCAGAGTCTCGTTGATTTTTCGACAGGGTTGAACTTCGGTAATGGGACTACCATTACGAGTCGGAGGAGATTTTAACAAGCTAAATGGTGGAGTTATATTTTTAAAAAATCGATTTATCAGATGCCTATCTCCGAATTCCCGTCGAAGAGGAATGTTCAAAGTTACTAGGGATAAACACGCATAGAGGGTTATTCAAGTACAACAGGCTTCCTTTTGGTATTAAAGTGGCACCAGCCATTTTTCAACAAGCTATGGACGTCATGTTGAATGATTTAGACTTTGCGTGCGCCTACTTAGATGACATCATAGTAAGGAGCGAAACCGTCGACGAACATCGAGAGCATCTCAATCATGTATTTTTAAAAGATACAGGACTTTGGTTTTAAAGTCAAAGAGTCAAAGTGTGAATTTGGTTTGGAGGAAATTAAGTATTTAGGTCACATAATCAACAAAAAGGGCAGATTTCCAGATCCGGAAAGGTCCATTGCGATTAGAGACATGACAACGCCCACTAATGTGGTGATGCTACAGAGTTTTCTGGGACTCGCAAATTATTATCAAGCGTTCATTAAAGGAATGTACAATCTAAGAGCTCCATTGAATGAACTGCTAAAAAAAGACAAGGCATGGGAATGGACGGTAGAATGTCAGAAAGCCTTTGATGAAATAAAGAGAATATTTGAGGGAGCTTTTCAACAATAAGTAAAAGTTCATTTATCGTTAAGACTTTAAGCAATATGGCAAATTCTACACGCAAAATGCTCTCTTTTGAAGAAAAAAAACAAAACAACTCATTATCACCAAGAAAAAAGTCAATTTCAGAAATTTCTGATATTGTTCATAGGTCTAAAAGTGTCGTTCATCGTGTAATTAGCAGGTATAAAACTGATAAAACGTTAGACGCAAAACCAAAAAAAGGCAGACCTCCAAAAACATTGCAAAGAGAAGATCGAAGAATTGTTAGAATATCTACAAAAATACGTTTTGAAACTGCTACATCAATTGCCTGTAAATTTAATGAAGAGACAGATAATAAAATCCCAAGGAAAACAGTTCCTCGCAGGTTAAAAAATGCAGGATTGCATGCCTGTATTCCAGCCTCGAAGCCTCTCATTTCAAAGCGAAACCAAAGGGCACACCTGGAGTATGCGAGAGAACATGTTGTTTGGACTAACGCACAATGGGATACAGTTCATTTCAGTGACGAGTCTAAGTTTACTATATTTGGTTCCGAGGGCAAAACTTACGTACGCTGTAGAACAGGTGAAAGACTGTCTTCTCAATGTGTCAAGAAAACCGTTAAGTTTGGTGGCGGCAGTGTGATGGTGTGGGGAATGATTTCATCTGCAGGAGTTGGCCCTATCATCCACGTACATGGCAATATCAATGCTGAGATTTACAAAAGGCTTCTTCAGCAGCATGTGGTACCAAGATTACACCATAATCTTTATGAATCTATTTTCATGCAGGACAATGCACCTTGCCACAAGGCTCAGAAGGTTATGGCTTTATTTGAAGAAGGAATCGCCCTAATGAAGTGGCCAGCCCAGAGCTCCGACCTGAATCCAATAGAAAATGTTTGGAAGATAATTGGAGAAAAGGGCTCAGAAAAGAAACCTGAAAAACCAGGATCACCTATGGGAGTTATTGAAAGATAAATGGGAGGGAATTATTGCTGATTTTTGCAAGAAATTAATTAGATCATGTGATTGACGATACAAAGAAGTCATTGAAAATAAGGGGATGTTTACCAAATATTAAATTTTGTTGATATTTTGTTCACAATCAAGTATTAACAAGATCGTTCCTTAACTTTTGTCCAGTAGCTTATTTCTTTTGTTCCATTTAATCTTTATTTAAAAAAAAACAAAAACTATTATGTAAATTTTTGTAACTTTGTATAATACTTATGCATTACACCCTAATCTTTATTCAGTAAAAATTTCATTGCTAATCATGCATTACTTTTTAAGTAATACACATATTTATGTCTTTGTTGTTTCCGTTTCTTATATTATGGCCACTACTGTATATATGTTTTACAAGCTGCACAGAGACATACAAAAAA
This sequence comes from Acanthosepion pharaonis, assembly GCA_903632075.3. Taxonomy (NCBI): domain Eukaryota; kingdom Metazoa; phylum Mollusca; class Cephalopoda; order Sepiida; family Sepiidae; genus Acanthosepion; species Acanthosepion pharaonis. Next base: position 121,569 of record CAHIKZ030000049.1, read on the forward strand.
GTATAATACAAACTTCTTAAATGCTGGAAAGCTTGCCCTACATGGAAAGTAAATAGAAATCTGCAATTTGTATTGAAAACAAAAGAAGGGTAACAAATAGAGAACAAATTCACTGGATTTAACTTGTACAGAGATGGGTCTAAGTGGATTTATCATTGGTAACTCTAACCATAACATATGCTATACAGATGACACTGACCGATTCAAAGAGAAAATTATTAGGCAAGATAATCAATTAAAGAAAGAAGAATGTAATGTTTAGTTGTGAACAAAAAGAGGTCAATCAAAAATCAAGCAAGTGTGAAAACTTAACTATCTGGGTAGTGTAATAAACAATGGAAAGTATGTCACAGAAATTAAAAGAATAATAAAAGATTTTTTCCAGAAACTGAAGAAAGTATAGTATTATGGGATTGAAAAATAACTTTACAAATTTAAAAAAAATGCTATGTCTACAGCAGCAGGGAATGTTGAACAATTTTATCACAAATTAAGAAAAAGCTTGAAGAAACTGAGATATGGTTCTATCAAAAAATATTGAGAATAGTAGAACATTTGAAAAAATAAAAATAGGAAGTACAAAAAACAAAAACCGTGGCTAACAATAAAATGTTTTTGGAAATATATTGAGGAAAGAAGTCATGGAGAGGACATTGAAGGCAGAGAAGTAGAAACAAACAAGTGAATAACCCACTTGAAAAGTTTGAGCAAAAAGTGCTATATGTGCAAGAAAGGTTGCATAGAAACAACCATTGCTGAAAGCAGCAAAAGACAGGAAGCTATGGAGAACGATAATTGCCCATGCTCTAAAGGAACATGAATTACCAGCACATTTATCATTTTTTATATAGGTAACACAATGCTCATGAATTTGTAGAAAAAGATGAGTGGAGAAAAAAGAAAGAAAAAAGAAAAAAAAAGAAAAGAAAAAAAAGAAAAGAGAAGAAAAAAGAAAAAAGAAAAGAAAAGGAAAAAGAAAAGAAAAAAAGAAAAGAAAAGAAAAAGAAAAAAGAAAAGAAAAGAAAAAAAGAAAAGAAAAGAAAAAAGAAAAGAAAAGTAGAAAACACAGTATTTGTTGTTTCATCTTTGATGAGATTATATAAACTATTAACATTTGGAAAAATTCATGTTTCATAAATAATATCCAAATGTCAATAACTTATAATCTTGTCAGGATTACATGCCCAAATTTATTACACAATGTATATGATATATTGAATAAAAATAATAAATAGAAATTGTTGACGTTTTTAGAGCTAGATGATAAAATATGATAGAATTTCACTTGGCAATAACCTTTTTTCCTTTTAAATAGGAGCAGAATTTTCCACTTATCTTCCAGATATTTTTTGCCTAATTTCAATTGAATTTCAAAAAAAAAAAAAAAAAAAAATCACCAGGAAAATCCTTTGGAATAATTAAAATTCAGGAATGGCTGCCATATAATGAAGTGCTCATTACTGAGTTATGCAAAACTGTTTATTCTACCTTGTGAAATACATGCATGATTTGATGGTTTTATGTTAAAGTTGGTAATATCCAACAAATCTTTAAAAAAAAGTTTCAAAGAAATCAACCAGTCAACTGACATTCAATCAAGACTTTGCATAAAAATTGAACCAGTAAGTCTTAATTTATAACATGTAGAAAAATGCATGCACAATAAATTAGCTAACTTATTTAAGTATTGAAATTTTTTCAAGAAAGTTGTTGAACTCATGTATTTTGTGTGGTTTGAACTTTCAATAATACCAGTAATTTAAATTAAATACTTGTGCCTCCACAATGAAAATTATGATATACCTCATCCGATAATATTCAAAGAACTTAAAATTAAACTGATATCACAAACATTAACTCACAATTGATACAATATGACCACAAAGTTCAAAGTTTTGTTCCTTAAAATTGGTTGTTCCTACAAGATCAATAAACAGTTAACACAGTTTTATTTATTACAAATTGCTGCTCAAATGAAATTCAAATAGATCAATTATAAGTTTGAAGCCAAAGCAATAATTTCTCCTTCCCTAGAGCTAAGTAGGATCTTCAGTTACATTCCAGGGTACATATAATAAGAACATATAAACAAAGTCAGTTATGAATGGTTTATTTTGCTTCTGAACAAAGTAATTGTCATCTGAATTCACTGGCAGAACAAAACTGCCATAAAATGGTAAATCATATTGAATACAGATAAAGATATATTTAGAGAAAATCAAAGTACAAAGCCCAACTTGCAAAAATAAGAAAAGCAGCACCATTTTTGGAGAATACATTTTGCATTGGAATTCTTTAACTAATTCTTAAATTGCTATTCCAGGTTTCTAGACATTAAGAAACATTTTTATCATAACCAGCAAAATTCTATGCAAATAAAGTTGCCTTGAAAAATATGCAAATAAGGTAGGGCATCAATTTGTTTCCATAAGAGTGAAAATGATTTAAATGCTTTGCGACTTGAACGAACAAACTGAAATAATCAGACAATTTTCAAAGTATCCTTAAATTTTAAGTCAAACTAGCAATCCACCCCCAATCAAGACACAAAAAAACAATTAGTTATTTATTTAGGTTATAAAACAAGAGGTTGTTGGAGAGTTTACAATTTCTACTCGTACTAGAATAGATTTAATGACCTGGAGAAAATTATGAACATTTTCTAATAATTCCAATCAGGCATAAATAACAAGGTGTTGCTTTATGACCACGAAGAGAGATTGTTGAGTGTAGAAATCTGGAAAGAACACCAAGTCTTGGCATAGCATTACAAAGAAATCAGTTCAATATCTGTAGACTGCTTTTATAAAATTAGCAAAATGCAAAGCAAATCTATATAAAATATCGGTGTGCATTTCTCATTTAAATTGCCATAAGAAAAAAAAAAAAAAAAAAGGACCAAGAAATTTATCACAAAACAAAAGGAAAAGGAGTAAGTTTGGTTACGCCACTCACGAAAACATTCATTCGAATCACCTATACCTAGAAAACAAAAATTCATACTGTCGGTTTAAAAACATTTTTTTAACAATAACATCACTTAAAAAAAAAAAAAAAAAAATTAAAAAAAAAAAGATTAAATTTCAGGTTAAAAACTTGAAACTATTCCATTGTGAATGGAAGTCTAAAAACAAAAACAAAACGACTGAAACAGTCGCTAGTTGAAAGTTTAATTTATGATAAGTGGAAAAAAGAAAAGCTGCGCTTGCAAGTTCCCTTTTCTTTGTTTGTGAGGAAAGCACTGCTACTGTAGCAGAAGTCTCAAGTGAGTTCGACTGCAGACACGACTTGGTGTTATTTTCACAGCACGTGACTGACGGAAATGGTCAGAGGGTTAAAAAATTAAATACAAGCCTAAATGTTGTACAATTAATTCCTGAAGGAACATCAGGAAAAATTTATATATATATTTTTTTTTTATTTCGATTCACTAATGAATATCGATATTTTTTTCTAAAGTGTTTTTTTTTTTTTAATTATAGAATGGAATGCATATCCAGACAAGAATCATTATTCTTTAAATTTGGAATTGGGTTGTTGACTAAGTTCATTACGAAATGGAAAAAAAACATTTCTTTTTTTCAGTCTTACATTGAACATTTTCAATTTAAAAATAAAGAAAATAAGTGGTTAAAAAATTAATTAAACTCTAAAAATCAAGTCTTAAAGTTAAAAAAAAAAAAAAAAAGCAAAGGAGTTTCTGTTTTAGTTGCTTGACAGTGAAGAACACAAAATAGTGTAAAATGTTTAATTCGGAATTCTGTTGAATTTGGTTTGATTTATTTATTTATTTATTTTTACAAGTGACTTAAAAAATATGTAGACGTTGAATTAATGATTTGTAAAAAAAAAAAAAAAAAATAACCAGCTTGAAATCAGAAATCTTCAAAATAAAAAATAAATAGTAAGAAGCCCTATTATCGTAAAAGACAAATCTTTTTTTCTGTTGGTGTGTGACTGAATTAATAAAGAAAGCGCCATTTAGATTGGATTAACGTAACCCAAGAAGATAGAAAGAGAGAAAATATGAAAAGACAAATTCACTGATGAGGGAATTTTGTTTCTTTTCTGTAAAGTAAATGGTAAAGACATAGGGAGCAGTTTTTTTTCTTTGTTGCATATGCCAGCTAAAATGTTGTCTTAAAATATAAACTAGACGAGCCACTTATAAGTTTAAAAAAAATTTTAAAAAAAAATAGTATTCGCAACTTAGCATTTATGGTGAAGAGCAGCTGACATAAAAAGTAGGTAACGTTCACATTTAGTAAACCAGAGACCTTGAGGAAAGAAAGAAAAAAAAGCTGGAAGGAAAGAATGCAAATAAAAATTCGTTTATGTAAAGCGCTCAATTCTTCTGTCATTCTATTGTCAAAGAACTGTAATTAGAACAAAATACTAAAACAGTAGTAGTAGTCTTTACTATTATTATTATTTGGGCTTACCAGAGAAATGATTTCTCTTTTTAACCTCATAGTGTAGCAGTCAAAAAGGCTGTTTGTTGTTGATATTATTACAAATAGTCATTTTGTTTTTTGAAAATCAGGATTTGAGCAATTTTTTTCGAATTATGCCAATAAAGAAACTTTAAAACAGGCTTTTTATTTTGTTTTACTTTTAAATATTAATAGTTAAATAACTTTAAAAAAAGATTAATTTGATTAGAATTAAGATGAAAATTTAGTGAACTTTGACAAAAAAAAAAAATTTTTTATAAATTGTTTAATTTTTTAAATAGTACAACGTTTTTTGTTTGTTTTTTTTTAATAAAGAAAAACTCCGAACTCAAGTATAACCTTTTTTAATTTATTTTAACTGTAAAATTCTTAAAAGAAAAAAAATAGCTCAATTCAGAAAATGAGAAAAAAAAAGACCATGATTTTTTTTTTTGGGGGGGGGGGGTAATCAAATTTAAACTAAAATTAAAGGGATCGAAAAAATTTTGAATATTCTTTTTTAGAGTTAGATGTTTTTAGGGCTATATACCAAAATCGGTAAGAAAATATTGGCAGATGGACCAAAACAAATATTAAAAATAGTTTGTTTTTTTTTCTCATCCGCTAAAAAATGTCGATTAAAAAAAAATGACGCCTATACTGGAAATTTTGTTTGTAAGGGACCAAGACATTTTTAAATTATAATATTTTATCTTTTTTTGTTTTGTTTTTTTTGTCAATACTAATCGATGGAAGAAAATCACGGTCAAATGACAAAATAAAACTAAATTTAATCGAGAAAATAAAAAAAATTGAAGCAGAAAGAAAGATACTTTTTTGTTTTGCTTTTTTGATAGGGAGATATTTTTGAATAAAACAGTTACATTTTATATAGGATATAATTTTTATATTTCTAAATAAACTTAACAAGACTCAATGGTTGAATAAAAAAGATAAAAACAAAAACATACTCACTTGAAAAACATGAACAGCGAGAAGCTGAATTGGCTATTAATCTGTTCGCATGTGTTTGTCTGATAATGCCCGAACTAAGGGAGATAATTCGCTTCCGGCCGGAAAAAATTCTTAGCCGCGGCGCCAATAGCTAGATACAGTAAATATTCAGAAAACTAGTTGTGTACATTTTTAATATTATTTTGGCTGCAATTAGTCTGTGCAATTAGAGGCTACATATAATTCTGAAGAATATCAATACAGAACAAGGTAGCAGCATATGTTTAAAAAAAGTAATTAAAAAATATAGACATTTTTTTTTGTTATTCAATCAAGGTAGAGGGTTTTAAAATCCTATTTGGAATAAATGAATCCATAAATTCTACATTCAGGATGTGAGCAATCATGGCTTCCCATATAACTTCCTATCCTCTGTAGCTCATAGCAATGTTTGTCTTTTTACTATCTCTTCTGATTCCGGTTCTGCTATCCATTTACAAGCCCACAAGTAGGTTACTCAGTTTTCCTCTCTTCCTCTTGACTTTAATATACATGTGAGTGTCAAAATTTCCAAGCCTTCCTTCCTCATTATGTATCCTTGGAATTTCAAAATATCTCTTCCTGATTCAAAGAATAAGCATCCTTTTTCATTATCCACATGCTCTGTCTATGGTATTCTCAGCATCCTTCTGTTGCATCAAGTCACATCTTCATCTGTGGAGAAACTATAATTCACTGCTATATAGGAGGAGTGGTATTATATTGCACTCAATCACTTTTTTCTTTTGCTTGGCATTTTTGGCTATTCCAATGTGCGTTCAGATTTGATTTCAATGTCACATTTTCTGTCCACTATTAAAGTACTTCACAGATATTAAAATTTTCATGCTTGCTTAGTTTTGACATCTCAAGTTCATAGCTAACATCCTAGGCTGTTCCTCTTGTTCTATATGTTCTGTCTCCTTGATGGTTAATCCTTTCTTTCTACTTTTCTTTACTACTTTTTCTAGGAGTTCATGCAATTTTCCTTCTGTATCTGCTATTAACATTGTGTTATCTGCTTATCTTATGTTATTAAAATTTTGCCCACCACTAATAAATACTGGTATGACTTCTAGTTCTGATAATCTCACCATAAAGGTTAAATAAATCTGTTTAGAAGATCCTTGTTTTATAACTCTTTCTATTTTTGTACACTTAAAGAAAAATATAAAGTACTAATTTGCAATTCTGGTTACCTAAAACTTAAATCTTTATATCAGCTTATTTAAAAAAAAATAGACAAAAATATCAATATTTATATTTATAGACTTCAATTATTACTGGCTTTAAATATATAACACTATTTTCCAGGAAAATTACTTTAGAAATTACTCAAATAGACACTCTGAGAACAAGAAAAATATTTATATGCACAGATATAAAAAAAAAATAGACATTTGTAGAGACATTATGAAAATCATTGTAATAGAGCTTTAATGAAAGAAAACTCACTTGAAGTGACTATGTAATAAGGCCCCTATTTTATCTTGTTGAATTGTATGACATACTGTGAGATTTTCTGACAATAAAAAGAAATTTAACATTAATAAAAGTAAAACAATAGTAGTAATGGGTGAGCTAAGGAAGAAGGGGATATTCTCCCATCTACATTTCTTCTGTGGTGGACCCCCTTGGAGTGGGGTGTGATATGAAAACAGCCCCAGTGCCCTGTATTGGTATGAGGTCACAAGAGGCCCGCTAACATTTTCGAATTAAAGACGTGAAATCTGACAAGGTGAAACAGAATGGACAACAGAGCGAGTATATGTATGATTAATGCTAAGTTTATTTACAAAGCAGAGGCCATGGTTTAGATGGTCTAATATTTGAAAGGTGGTCGGACTGATCAAGTGGATGGTTGAACTGATCGTGTCGACGGTTGGCTGTTGAGATGCAGACATTCTGGATGTGTCAACGGTTGGAATGTTGAGATGCAGACGTGCCAGTCGGAAGTTGAGGTGCAGGCATTGCTGGTCGAGGTCGGTGTTGAAACCTCCCGTAGTAATTACAACTGATAGTATATGGGAATGGTTGGTCATTGCAGATGATCGCTGCTGGTCATTACAGATGATCACCACTGGACGATCGTTGGTTGCTGCAGGTGATCAATGCTGATCACTGTAGATGATCGCTGCTGATCATTACAGATGATCGCCACTGGACGATCGTTGGTTGCTGCAGGTGATTGCCACTAGTTAGCTGGTTGGGTCTCGGACTGGACATGTCAAGCAGAAATGGTATCAGCAACAGTATCTGGTCAGTGCTGGGAAGCTGGCGTTGTAACGTGTTGGGCATATTGAATTTTTGGTGCTGGCGTTGCATATCTGCTGGTTGAGCCCGATATCAAAACCTCCCGTAGTGTATGGAAAAGGTTATGGATAACGTGCAGGCTTGTCGGGACAGAATGCCAAGAATCAAAAATGTGCAGGAAGCCAGAAGTACAAGAGAGAAACAAAAATAGACCCCAGTCGTGTTTAGTTGGCAGACAAAAAAAAAAAAAATGAGAGCATAACTTAATACGCAGCCCAGGTTGGCGCATACAAACCTCTGAATTTGGTAAGAAGTTGCCGTCTTATATTAAAGGGGACCAACAACAGCCACAGGTCTCGCAAAATACTAAAAATCTCCCTAAAAAATAAGATGAGATTTGCTACGAAAAAATGACAGTCTAAAAATGCTTAAGAGGTGTGTTATGACTAGGTTCATAACACAAAAGGAACTAAAAAGTAATTAGCTCAATTCTAAAACAAAATGAGACTAAATTACACAGCGTGTAGTCAACACAATCAAAAAGGTCAAAGTGTCCTGCTCATTCTCATTTTAGGGAGTGGCCAAAGGTGGCCGCAACACTTCCATTATGGGCATTATTATATCTATGATATAATAACTTGCATGATAGAAAATAAAACTGCTTAAAGTTATTCAAAAAATAGAAATTATATCAGCAAATAATATGTGTTTTTGTCATGTTATTAAATCAGACTTGTTATAGTTTGTTTTATATGTCATGTCTTGAACAAGTCATTGTTTTTCACTCATTCATTTTTTATCCTCCTTTTATTTCAAATTGAGTTTTGAGATGATTGCATATATAGGATCCAGATCCTGTATTGTTCCCAAAAATTAAACAAAACATAGGCTCCAAATTAAATTATACAACTAATGTAATTTGATTGGTTCAAAACTACTGCATATGTCTGCACATCTGACATTAATTTGACCTGATCAAAGGTACACTTGTGCCAATATTTTTAAAACATTTTCTGGAGCCTATCATGTGACTTATATTGCTTATATAAACAACAAACAAGAAACAGAGAGTGTGGAAAAATCAGCTGAAAAAGCTACACGCTATGCAACAACACTCATCATAAAATAACTTTCAACTGAAGTCCAGACTATAAGTTAAAAATCCTTTTTAACATAACCACAGTCTATTTCCTTCATTCAATGCAAACTAAACTCATGTCAGCAAACAATGAAGTGACAGACACTCAAATTTCAAACACAATGTAAGTCATATATATATATATATATATATATATATATATATATATATATAAATATATATATAATATATATATATATATATATATATATATATATATAAATATATATATAATATAAATATATATATATATATATATATATATATATAAATATATATAAATATATATATATATATATATATATAAATATATATATATATATATATATATATATATATAAATATATATATATAAATATATATAATATATATATATAAATATATATATATATATATAAATATATATATATATATATAAATATATATATATAAAAATATATATATATATAAATATATATATATATATATATATATAAATATATATATATATATATATATAAATATATATATATATATATAAATATATATATATATATATAAATATATATAAATATATATATATATATAAATATATATATATATATATATATAAATATATATATATATATATATATATATAAATATATATATATATATAAATATATATATATATATAAATATATATATATAAATATATATATAAATATATATATATATAAATATATATATAACCAGTCTAGGGAAGTAAGAGTAAATCAAATGAGCCTAAAGAGGATTAGCAATGTTCAGATGAGCTTCTTATATAAGCCAATAGTCAGCATGCAGCTAGAAGATGGAAAAACTCCTATCTAAAAAAGCCTGTGATTATATCATCATCTAGCATGTGGCCCATAGTACATCAGTAGAGAACATGGTGTTTTGATGGAGAGAGTGTGCATTGCAGAGCAATTGACCACTTTAAACAATTCATTTGTGTAGGTTGTTCAGTAAAAATTTAGAATTTACTTAAACCTCATCTGTCTTTCTTGATGGGAAAGGCATCCATATATATATATAGCTAAAATCTTTGCTAGCAAGTAGAGAAGATATTTTTATTTTATGACAGCCATCAAAACTCCACATTCAGCTAGAAATAGCTAAAGTTGTAACTCTGGTTGGTTGTCGTCTCTGATTTTTCAAAATTGGTGTTGCAAGGTCTAAAAAATTAAGGATAGCCAAATATTTTTTGGTTAAGTCTAAAATTTTAAGTTACTCAATATTATTTGTTCCATTTTGAATTTCCATAAACTATATAACCTTCATTTTTACAACCACTCTTAGTCATTCACCAGCAAACTATAGATTTATCTGTGCAACCATGTGAATGGAATGTGGTACAAGACTGAGTTTAAAGTAGAGTCCCACATATACATGGACTAGGGACAAAAATTGTTTAAGCCCCCTTAAACTTTCCCTTTGGAAGGTATATCAGGCACCAAGTAATAAAACTTGCCCTCTCCAAAAGGAAAGGTACTGTCTAGGGAAACTGCCTGCTGTGGCTCAAGCACATTTTACATTTCAACCCCCCCCCCCCCCAAGCAGAGCCAGCAAAATTTACAGCAAGACTGTTGTTATGTTGTGTATTTCTCTCTGGGTAGTAGCAATTGTATGCACAGTTTTCTATGTTACATTTTGCAAATGAGTTCACTGACTAATGCTTTTGTTCATCCTCTGCTCTCTATTTATGTTGTCATTCTCATTTGCATATGATACTACACCTCCCTGAATCAAAGAGGCTGGACACCCTTGTTTTTTTCTATTACTATTTCTGATTACTCTTGTACTGTGCTCTCCTTCCTCTTGTCTTCCTTTTTTTTTTTCTTTAATGGTGATCATGGTCTTTCCTCATTTTCTTCTTTACTCTCATCCGTCTTTTCATTCTCACTTTCTTCCATTTCCTGCTCTGTTCCATTTTTGTGACTTTCTGTCTCTTTTTGCTCTTGATCTTCCACATCATCCAATTCTTTTCTGTTTTCTGAATTGATCCACATATGCTATTATATTTTGTCCTTTTTTTCTCTAGTATAGTCATGTTGTGTCCTTTTTGTATCAGGAAATTTGCCTCTTCTGGATCAGCCTCTTTATTCTTTCTATTACCATACCTTTTCTTTCGTTGAAAAGGACATAGTTATGGGGGCTCTGATTTGTCTACCCATTAATGCCGAAGAGCTCATCTTTCTTCCTGCATGTGGAATGGATCTATAACTGAGAAGCATTTTCAGTAAATATACTTCTAGGCTTTCATTAAGTGGTGAGAATGCTTTTAACTCCATCTCCACTGTTTGTACCATTCATTCCGCAATGCCATTAGATTGTGGATGATATGGTTGTGTCTTGTATGAGATATATCCTATCTGTTTCAACCACGCATATAAATTCTCATCGCAAAATTCAGGTGCATTGTCAGTGACCACTGTCTGGGATACTCCATTCCTTGAGAATATCGTTCTTAGTACTTGGTTTATTGTGGTGGTTTTTCTGTCTTTTACTCTGACAACCCCTGGCCATCCTGAATATGTCCACTAATACTAAGAACAATCCCCTATCTTTGATATGCACATGACCATGTGGACCCTAACCCAAAGCTATACTTCCTTGGGCCATGAGTGAATTTTTCTTTGCTTGAAATTTTTTTTATTTCTGCCCATTTTGGGCATCTCTTAATATCTCTACATCTTTTGAATACCCTGGCCACCAAGCTTGCAACTTTAGTCTTTTTTAATATGTCCCTCCTCAGTATTTGTGGAGCTACAGTTATATCTCCATTGCATATGCCATTTTCTATGGTCAGTTTGTGCTCCGTCTCTTTAAAAGGTTACTCTGCCATTGAACAATTGCTCCATACATTATTTCTTATTTTCTCCATTATTCTGCTTAATATTGAGTCTTGCCCTGTCTCTATTTTGAGTCTATTTAGAGGAAGAACGTCCGTTTCAACCCAGTGTATTATTTTGTCTTCTGCCTTTTCCTGTTTTTCTTTTGCTTCATTCTTGAAATGCAATCTTGATAAGGCATCTACTTGAGGGATAGTGTTCCCTTTTACATATGTTATGTCAGAATCGAATGCCATGATCTTTATTGCCCATTTCAAAATCCTTGACGATGTTACTTTTGGCAATTCTTTTCTTGGGTTAAATATGATTTCCAATGGTTTGTGGTTTGATTTTAATAAGAATTTCTTTCCTATCAAAAAATTTTGTGCCCTTTCCATGCTCCATATAATCGCTAATGTTCCTTTTTCAATATTCAATCTTGGCTGACGTTAACTTTCTTGATTGGGTGTTCTTCTTGCAATACGATAACAGCAATTGCCTTTTCACTTGTGTCTGTGGTTAATGTTACTTCTTTTTGTGGATCAAAAACTTTTATCATTGGTTTGCTCCTCAGTATTTTCTTTACTGATTCAAAAGCGATAGTTTGCTCTTGTGTCCAGTTAAATTCATTATTTTTCTTGTGTAATTTTGCAAATGGCTCTGTTACGTCGCTGTATCTTGGAATGTATTTACTATAAAAATTTATCAGACCCAAAAAGGATTCTAACTCTTTTTTATTTGTTGGAGGAGCTATTTCTGTTATTTTTCTTTGTTAATCAGTTTTTGATATCCTAAATATACCTTCTTGCATTCAAAACTACATTTATCATTGTTTATAGTCATTCCTGCCTTATTCAATCTCACTAAAATTTGCTGTTTTATACTTCAATTCTTCTCTGGTTCTTGACCCTACATATATATCATCCTGGTATATTATCATATTTTTTCTTTTTTCTATTAAAATTCTTTCAATCGCTTTCTGAAAAATATGACTTGACATCTTTACCCCAAACGGTAAACACATCCATCTTAGCAAGCCTATAGGGGTGTTTATCATAGTTACTTACTTGAATTTTTCATCAATTTCTATTTGGTTGTATGCTGCCTTGAGATGAATTTTTGCAAAGTGTTCCATTTTCGCTAACTCATGGCTCGCAGTTTCAATATTTGGCAACGGAAAGAGTCCAAACATATCTGGTGATTTACCCCATCTTGTAATCACCACAAATCCTTAAATCTCCATCAGGTTTCTTTATCGCTACTATCGGTGACACCCAATTGCTACCACCTTGAGTTACTCTTTCTCGTATGACTTGTTGTATCATTTTGTTTAACTTGGCCACCACCAAAGGTAGGATATGAATTGGAACTTTTCTCAACTCTATATATTTTGGGTGATAATTCTCTTTTAGTTGAATACTTGCTTTACAGCCTTTTAACATTCCAATTTCATTTTCTTGTGCTACCATGGAATTGATTAATCTTGCCGTATTCACTTTTAACACATCAATTCCTAGTAATCCATTGTCGCAGTGTGTCCAATCACCACTTCCACCTTTTCTTAAACAACCCCGGATATGCCTGCTGGTAGAGAGAGGTCACGACCCTTGTGTGCTAAAAATAGCAACGACATCCTTTCAAACTGACAGAAACACACAAAACTCAATTTTTGCCACTAAACAAAAATAAAAGACCTTTAATTTCAAACCGAAATTAATTTGAATACAGTCAACAAACACCGAACACACTTTTGACTGTAATTAATACGGCCCGAAATTAATTATATTCATTTACTTGTTTAGCGTCACCGCTTCTCTTGTATGAACCATCATATCTAGATGCCCGAGACTTCGCAGCGGATTTTGGCCTGCCAGGGAGCAGGGAGCCTTCCTGAATCGCGACTTTGACGTGCCCAGTCAAGTCGACCGAGCCCAGCAGCTGACGGGACCCAGCATCAGCAGCAGCATTTGTTCAAACAGTCCTTTTCAGACTTCTGAAAGTCATTCGATCACCACTCTTCGAGGCTCCACTCACTTCACTCTCTGCTACTGCCTTCCCTCTGAGACGCCAGATCACTCCTGCAGCTTCCAGCTCACTCCTGCAGCATCCAGCAGCTTCCAGCACACTCCTGCATCTACCAGCTCACTCCAGCAGCTTCCAGCTCGGTCCTACAGCTTCCCGCAGTTTCCAGCTCACCCCTGCAGCTTCCAGCAATCTCCGGCTCACTCCTGCAGCGCTTCACTGACGTCCAGCGACCAGTTCCAACCTCCGGATACCGTTCCCGAGCAAATAAAGACACGATTTCTATCGTCTACAACGGACCATCTGCGTTTGTCATCCTTCTTTGCTATTGCCATCTCCTTGCCTTTTGTGTCTCCTTTTTAGTTGTATGGTCGATTGGCACTCACACCTCTCGGCCCGCTGCAACACCGTGATCTTTTTCGTATTCTACCATTGTAATGGGAATTATTTCAAAACACGTATCCATTTCAAAATTGCCTTGAAATGTACCCATTATTTTTATAGTCGTTTCATCAAATTTCTTCAATTGGATGTTGTTTATTTTTTTTAATTTAAGCCATCTCAATTTGATCCAGAAATTTTTTGGTATCAGCATGACTTCACTGCCTGTATCGAATTGCATGTTAAATATTTGGCCATTTATCCTTATTTTTTCTCTCCTTTTTTGCGTATTCACTGTAAATATTTCAGCCTCTTCTTCGGGGGTTTGTACTTTTTGTACTCTTTCTATTTTCTTTTTGTAATTGCATACCTTCTGAAAATGGTCTTTTTTAAAAATTTGAACATACTTTTCCTAACGTGGGACATTTGTACTTGTTTCTCTCGTGATTTTTTCCACAATATCTTCATTTAATTATAGACTTGGTCATGCTCGTCCTGTATGGCAGGAATTCTTCTTTTGGTTGATTAAATGCTCTAATCAACTCCAACTGTTGTACAAATTTGACGCTAACCTCCAAACTAATGTTATTACTTTGTAAACCTTTCAGTATTTTTCCTTTGTGGTTCTGGTCTTGCAAACCTTTAATTAATCTGAGAAGAATTAATTCATCTTCTATGGTCATTTCCTGAGTTCCCAACTTTTCAAATTCACAGTACTTAGCACGTTCTTTTAATCTATGCAAGTACTGTATAATGGACTCATTTGGTGCTAGTCTTGTCTCTAAAAACTTGGTTCTTTCAGCAACAACCAATCTTTTCTTTGGTCTTATGTTCTTTTTTATAACTTTAACAATTTCTTCAAATTCACTCGGGTAACACATTGTTGAAAATTTCTTCACTGCTTCACACCCAACAGTAGCAAGAAATAAATCCGTTATCTTGTTTTCTCTTCCCTCGGCCTTGGTGTCTCTTAATTTTATTACTCTTGCAAATGCAGCAAAAGTTCTGATCCATGTCTCTGTGTTCTGGATCTTCCAGCACATTCAGGGATCATTTCCAGCCTCTTCAATTCAGGGAGGTGTAGTATAATAGGCAAATGAGAATGACAACATAAATAGGGAGCAGAAGGTGAACAAAAGACATTAGTGAACCCAAAACAGTTTTTAGTCTTTGTGAGACTGTTTAACAAATGAGAAATTTAACTTTATTAATTTCTAAAAACTTTTATGAGAAAAAAAATTCTTCTTAAAAGGAAATGTATTCACTTAGCATTTGCTAACAAATCTTTTATGTGTGTACTCAATATCTTAAAATTCTTCTGTAACAAAAATAAGTTATTTCGAATCACTTTCTTTCACAGGTGAGCTTTAAATGTCAACAAAATTATTAATAAAAAACTATGAATTAGCTATTCAGATAAGAAAAATTTATTCTGAAGTAAATAGTGACCTTAAAAATAGAAGAAATTAAAATCCTAGCTTGGGTATCTGTAACTGCATTTGTGTTACATATTGAGTGCCGATGTTGTGACAGGTGACAAAAACGTTCAAATGGCTTGAGCTTGCTTATATATCTTTGGTTGTTAGCAGGTGAATCACCTGTTGAGGTAAAGTTGCTTGTTGTGTGATGAAACAATGACTATGATTTCATGACTAGCAACTAGTTGAATCCATGTGTGTGTTATCTTTTCTTTCAGTCATTGCAGATGTGTCTTGGTGTATGTGGTCTAGATGTGTATGCGCTGCAAAAGTTTGAAATAAATATCTCACCAGGTTTTCATCTTTTTTATGTTTTATAATTTGCTTAGTTGTAAAATAATTTTCATTTAATTAGAATTTGTTGGATTATATATTGAGGCATTGGGATCATGATATGAATATACATGGTAACTTGGTGTCAATTAAATGTTTGTTGAAACTAACTTGACCACTGTGAGCCCAATATGATTTAATTTGTAACAAAATCAATTTTTATGTTAGCATAATTTGGGAGTCAGAAATGAAAATTTCTCAGCATTGACAAATGGGGTTTGATAGTAAAAAGAAAAATACTTGGATAGAATGACAGTAACAAGTAAACTTAGTTTTGGTTGCATGAACACCAGTAGCTTTCCTCATGCCACACATTTTCTGCTAGCCTAGTTTCAATCTTTTTTGAACAATAATCATCACAGCAATTATAAATATTTCTTAAAAAATTGTCAAGTGCTAAAGAAATTGAACTTTCTCAGATCTTCAAATAATAGAGAAAAGCAGGAATTCTCTTCAAAGTTCTTTAAATATTATGTAAATGTAACAGAGTTATGAAAGGCCAACAGATGAGTGAAACAGCAAAAATGAGCATACTACTTGTTTGAATAAATTAGAAAACACGAGGCAATGATTTACAATGAAAAACATTTTTGAAAAGTGACATGAAAATGTGCAACAATTAATCATTACAAATTTGTAGTAGCTCAGTAATTCTTAGTTTTATCTTATACTAAAAAATAGATCCAGCACACCGAATCTTACATTTTGTTTTTACTGGTCTTAATTTTATGTTTATTTTTTTTTTTTTAATTTATTTTTCCCATCAATATTTGGCAAATTAAAATTGGCGTATGTCCTTGAGACAAAAAGCATCCTAACACCGGGAAATATAGTAAATTTTCTAAAAAATATCACTTTGTGTAAGGGAGGTAACTCTAGCAGAAATAAAACGAAAACTAAAAAAAAGTAAATCACAACTAAAAAATATTTACGCATTTTCGATTGCCAAAATAATTAAATAAAAAAGATATTGATATTTATAAATTAATTAGAACATCAAGTGAAACTGTTCTTTTAAATACTCAGAAAAGAAATATATATCATTCATTGATTTTTTTTTTCATGCAAATTTGCATATTGTGTATGCGCCAGCATGCACAACAATTTGATTTTAGAAGTACATTATGGATACAGCTAAGCATCCAAGTTATTAGTGCATGTTGGAATGTAAAAATAATCTCTACTAATATTTTTGAACCAGTTATTTTCTGAAAATGAAATGCCTAAGATAGGTACCTGCAAAGAAAAATGAAGGTTTAAAAAAAACGAAATGCATTTTTTAAAATGAAAAATCTTTCTTGAAGCTTTTATTTTTAATAGATTAATTTAATATTTCCATTAAGCAAAATATTTTGCAGTATTTCAAAATGAATTTAAATTGAATAAAGTTTTTTTAATTGCTAAAATTCTTCATTTACAAATGTCAACACAATTCTCTTTATTAAAAAATCTTTCAAAAATAAAATATATTTTCTGAAACTTTATCTGATTTACAGTTTCAAAACAGGTTAATTAAAAACCTGTTTTGAAACAAATATTACTTTTAGTTTAAAATATGTCAAAAAAGTATTTTTTAACATAGGTGTTTTATGAGGTGTTGATAACTTCCCACTAAACTTATATTTAGGAATTTTTTTTGAAGAAGGGACAATTACTGTAACAATTACTTGATGAATATAATGTGAACATATAATGGTGTGGGACTGAGGGGTTAGATTGAACAGTTGATTTAATCAGAAGATTAATGAAGGATGAAGATTGTTGCTACTCACCTATGTGCACAAACATCTACACAGCATCTGTATAGCAACAGACACAGTATCTTTAAATATCGTCATTGGTCTATACCGACCAATGAAATACCTTCCCACTTATATCCTGTCTGAGAGCCTACCCATGGTTGTTTAAGAAACAAGCTCAGACAGTGGAAAAACAGAGAGAGACACAGAGGCACACACAGATGCAGATAGATGGATGATGCAATTGCCATCTTTACGATCAGATTGAGAGATTATCTCAGACAATTGATGAATACATATGAATTACCACACCATAGAAACATGACATGGAATATGAAGTCAAACAGCAACTTTGTATAATTCAAAAATTAATCCTGCTCTAAGGAGTAAGATTAAATCTGAGCAGGATTTCTAACACCATCAGCATTAACCCTGAAAGTTTCAACCCACTGAAGACAAAATCATCATGCAGTTAAGTAAAACAAGTATTCCTATATCTATCTCTTGATACTGCATTCACAGCCACTGTGAATAAATTCACTTAAGTTACAATTTGTTTCTGTAAATAAACAGTTAACCTTCAATGTCTTTGCTCATGTTCATTTATATTGCATGGTAGAAAGGAGGAATACATTTTGATCAAAATCCTTCTGGTATTTATACAGGCCAAATTTCTATGTTTCTCCCTCTTACCATCCACAAGTGGTGATGTCCAACATGACTGAATCTGGTTTACAACATAATGATGAGGAAACAAATAAAACAAGAAAAGGAATTTATTTATGAATTTACACCCTTGAAGTGTCAGTAGCTTGTTTCAGGAAAATAAATTAGAATTCTTAAAGTCTGTAGGTTTAACATATTGTCATGAAGAGGAAATGTTCATACAACAGGGTAAATGATTTGACCCAAAATAATATTCAAAAATGTTTAAGAGAAAAGTAAGAGAGTTTGTTGCTCACTGAAGGGATATATGGTTGCATACTTTCTAAAGTAAATGTAGAGAGATAGTTTTAAATAATTAGATTTCTTGAGAGAAAATTCCTGCTGGTTACAGGCTGATAATATAATTAAGTAATTTTATACTGTCAAGAACTTCCACACTGGTTACGAGGAACTGAAACAAAATCCTTAACATGACTTCAGACATTCTTCTCTGATTATTTTTCATTTTATATCAAAAATAATTTACCATAGATGCGTTACTTTCTCTCCCTCTTTTCTATTAACCAGCTAATTTCTGTGAAGGCAAGGGTTTCATTGGTCCAAAAACAATTTCATATAACCAGTCAGCCAAGAAATTTGCAAGACTAATTTCTGTGAAAGGCAAAAATCTCACACAGGTTTGGAAATTTCTTTCCTTCTTCAGTCCTCTGAATATGAAGGGAGTGGGTGAAAGGTGCTATTATTTCACATCCACTACAAACATATTTTTTTAATAAATTTTTTAACTACCCAATCTTAAAAGTTTAGGAAGATATTCTAAGTAATCTAATATTTTAATGAATTTTGGTACTTTGGCATTATAGTCTTACTTATGAATATGCTTTTTGAGGAAATTCTAGAAAATTACCAATAAATTTTACTGCTCTTATTTTCTGATAATGTTATGTATGGATGTCCATATTTACAAAAATTGGCACATTTATACACACACAAAAAATTCAAAATAGTAGGGGGCTCTGAATTGTAATAATTTTTTCCATTTATGATTAGTAAATATAGTTTTTACTTAGTAATAATTATTAATACAGAATTTTAAAAGACTTAAAACTTTATAAATTAAATAAAAGAAACTTTATAAATTAAAAAAAAGAAAAAAAAAAGACAATAGTGTCCAAAATATATATTGCAATTAAAAGCTTTTTTTAATTAAATAATGTCTTAGTTTTATTGCATTTTTTAGTTTATGATTCAGAACAGATTTTCTATAATTGGGGATCCTGATTGACAAAAAAAAAAATTGATTTAAATTCATCAAATGACTAATATAATTAATATAAACATTAAGCTCTACAAAAATTAATTTCTTGAAATTTCATAAATTATTTGTTTCATTAAAAACATCAACCAATTTTTTTTACATTAAACACTTTTTGGAAAAACTTTCCTTTAATATAAAATAACTTTGTAAGATATTTTTTAAATTTCCTTTTGGAATTTCTTTCATTAGAAACTTGAGACTGAGTGATAGACTTGAATATCAGATTTGTTTCTTTATTTCTATTTTGATACTCAATCTTGATATGTGAAGAGATTTCATGTAGCTTTGTTGGTATACTATTAAAAGATGCTCAAAAGAATTTTAAAATAGAATTTTTTTTTAAGGCAAATCTTATTTGTATAACAGAAAGCAACTGCAAATTTAATTCTTGTTTTGTTTGAGAAATTAGTTAAAACTGAAAAGTTATTTATACATTAATACATTAAAAAAAAAAAAATTTTGTACTCAGCCCTTTTATGAAAGCATTAACTCTGAAATCCATTTTATTAGTCTTCTTCACAAATTGAAAGGTTATGGTATTTCTGGACAAAGTTTTGAACTGATTTAGTATTTCCTATTGAATCACAAAATGAATGGCCACTCTTCTAGATCTTTTTTTTCATTAATGCAGGCATCTCCTAGTGTTCTATCCTTGGATTTACATTATTCCTAATTTTCATCAGACCTTGATGGCATGGCCATTTATTCCTGTCTTAATAGTGAGCCACTTGATAAGGTCAAATTGGCAGCTGATCTAATTGTTAACTGGGGCAAGGAGAGGTTTGTTAATTTCAATGCTTCCAAAAACAACTGCTCTCTTGTCTGAGAGACCCCCTTTTTACCTTCCGTCAGCATGGCTGATGCTAACCGCCAGGAGAGTGATTCATTGTGCCTTCTTAAAGTTTACCACTGACATGAAGTGGAAAGATTATATTGAATCAATTACTAGGTTTGCTGCTAGTAAAGTTGGTTCCCTGTGTTGTCTAGACAATTTTTCTTGTCAAAATCTATCATATATTTATAAGTCTACAATTTGTCCTGCTATATATTTAGAGATTCTTGATAAAAAAAAAAAACAAAAAAAAACCACAAACAAACAAGAATCTATTGGTCTTGACCTGTCATCTCAAATTCAGTCACTTCCCCATCACCATAATGTAGCTTTCTTGTGTCTTTTCTATAAATAAGTTCATGGTAAGTGTTCTGATGAACTTTTTTCTATGGTACGTAGACTTTATGAATTTAAGTATAGTACTAGATTGGTAACGATATCTCATCATTTTACAGTTGAAATGGCTAAATGTAATGGTAAGTTCTATGCCAACAGTTTTTTTTCTATCACATTTCTTGCTTCCCAGACAACTTTGATATTGCATTTAAATTTTTGAAGATCAATTACTATTTACTTTTCTCAATATTTTTTTTTTTTTTTTTGTAACACTCAATAAAGCCACTAAGATGAAAGAACTTAACTGACTTGCTTGGGGTGAAATGCAAAACAAAAACAACAGGAGCCCCCCTCCTTACAGTTAATACTGTAATACTTCTCTCCCCTAGCAATGTTTGTTTTGAAAGGGTTTAGAATTCGAATAAAACCCAAAACATGAAAACTGAAGTCAAAATACATACAGTAATAGCGGTCTCAAAGGAAAAAAATTGTCCTTTTGACACAGTAGCAGTGCTGTGTTTTTTTTTTTTTTTAACATGCATGAAGGCTAAATATTGCTGAAAATTGTATTCTATGCCAGGAATGGGGTCTAAAATATTAATTTCTCTCAGGAATAAACAATGCAAATACAAAATTTGAGAAACAGAAAATTTACTCACTATAATTATTCACTTATTAATATTATAAAAAAAAATTTAACTTTATTTTGTTTATAATTAAAACATACAACTGATAGTAAAAATTAAAAACCTGCAAACATCATCCAAACATTCAGATCAAATAACTTTCCTGACGTGTGTGTATGTATGTATGTATATATATATATATATATATATTCACTGCATTTAAAATAACTTCCCATTTATAATTTTCTGTTAAAATTTGCTAATCACTAATAAAACAGACAACATACACTTGAAATTTGGCTTGATATAACTGAATAGTCTATTACTTAGGTAATTATTAAGGATACAGTACAATGTTGACATGTTCAGCAGTTGAATCAGGAACTTTAGTGCTTATTTATGAAAGGGTTCATTTTTATGCTAAACCCATTGTCATAATTCCATTTTTATATCTTTTACTGTCATGAAGAGATATTAAATTGAGCAGCAGTTGCTGCCAATTAAGTTAGAAGTATAAATAAAAATGACTTGTTTAGAAATACCTGTTGCAATTTTGCAACAAGTATTTGCCTTAAATTTTTCTTCATAAAAGAACTTGACTGTTTGTTGTGTGTGTGTATGTATAGATATCATCCTTCAAAATTCATCTTTTACTCAGATTCAATGATGCAAGGGAAGCGAACTGGTATTACTATTTCAGTCATCAAGCACATCTTACAATGTTGGAGCTGCAGCAACAAGACTATGGTTTCATTGTTTGCTGAATTGAATTGTGTGGATTTAAACTGAATGAAAATTTAAAAGTATAGAGTAATGTGATTGCTATTCATTTTTCTTTACTAAAAATTGTAAATAGATACAAGCAAAAGATGCACAGACATTTGTGCAAAAGAAATGAGAAAAGGAAAATGAGAAAAGGAAAATGAAAAAAGAAATTTTTTTTGTTTTTTTTTTTTAATGAAAAGGAGGAAAGGAGAAATATATATTTTCTTAAATTTTTTTTTTTTTTATTGTTAACTTTGAGAGAAAGGTTAGTGTTAAATAAAAGAGAAATGAAAATGTGAACAAAAATAAAGCAAAAACTCCCATTTTTATATGATTTATTGAATAAGGCCATTTTTCGATGATTCCATGTCTTTTCAAGTTTTTGCTTTCCCTGTGCATTTCCCGTGATGCGGAAGGGCAAACTCCTTTGACAGTAAATCACAAAAATAAGCAAACAATTCATTTTGGCTTTACTTTTTCAAAAAAAAAAAAAAAAAAAAAAAAAAGAAAGAAAGAAAAGTAGCTTCTCCCCATAACCCACCCCTATCCATAAAACGTTGGTCATTGTAAACTCTGGTTAAAGACAAAAAAAAAAAAAAAACAAACAAACAAAAACACACACTCATACAACACAAAATCAACAACATAACAGTTTTCTTCCTTTTTCATTTTGGTTGCAATTAAATCTCACTTTATCTTCTGCTTAAAAAAAATAAAAATGATAATTGACTGTTGCCTCTTTTACCAAAATACACCCAACAAGTCTACATCAGGTGAGCCTGTGATGTATGCTTCAGGAGGAGGAGATGGAGGAGGAAGGGATCAAAGTTGCCAGAAAGGAAAGTCAGAAACAACCAAAACAAGAACTGCTTGAAAAGAAATAGTGAAAACAAAAAGCTATTTTGTTCCAGCTTTTGTGTATTATAATCAAATCAACTTCCATTAATGACAGCTTTTCTTTCAGAAAAAAATGAAACTCCATAGATTTCAAGGTGTTGGGTGAGGACAAGGATCCTGGTGGCTCCATAGAAAATTTCAAGGGAGTGAGGACAGGGAACTGGAGATACCCCCCCACCCCAAAAGACATAAAAATGATTAATAATAATATTAATAATAATGAATCAAACAGGCTATTAGTAATGTTTTCATTAAATGATTAGTTATTAACATTTTAATAATAACAGCAACAATCACAACAACAAAAAGGAGTTTAAAAAAAAAAAAAAAAAAAAAAAAAAAAAAAAAAAAAAGAAGCAAAGATCGCTATTACGGTCGCATTTTTTTAAATTTTTTTTCTTTGGAATTGGAATGCTTTTACTCAAGAAAAAGAAGCCAAAGAAGATTAAAACATTATCACACGTGCTCTACATATATACAAACACACAATTAGTGAGTAGAAAGAAGGGAGGCTAAAGAACCAAATGCATAGAAATCATTGGCAGTTCCACATTTTTCCTGCAAGTTTTTTTTTTGAGATACCCTCAGTCATGAATCTCATTGGGATTTTCAGTGTAATTGGGGGAGTCAGCAGAAAATCTGGTCTTCAAGAACAAAGACAAGAAATCGGAAAGAACAATGGTGGAAAAAAAGATTCTTTAGGACAGGTATTCTCATTGCTGTTCTTTATATAACAAAGCCTATAAAAATCCTTGAAAAATTAGACTTCATACAAGTTCAGACAAATAAGTTATAGAGGAACCATACTTTAAAAGAAGATTTTCATGTCAATACAGGTTGACCAACTGAAATATTTCAGGAGCAAAAAAAAAAAAAAAAAAAAAAAAAATGGGCAGGGGATAAAGATCCACAAGAAGAAAAGGAATTAAGATTCAAAAACAAAATTTTTTATAGCAAAAAAATGGGAAAATATTGCAAAAGGCAGAAGAATAAAGAATAAGAATCTGAAAAATTTTAAAAATTTGAAGAAATAAAATAGAAAATATTATCCATAAATTGAATTATGGAAGTTTACAAAGTTAAAACAAAGGGAAAAAAGAAAAACAAAAAACAGCAAAAAACTCCGAGATTTGGTTGCAGCTAAGCACTCCATCCAAGACTCAACAATTATTTCTCCCCCACCCACTCTTCCAAAAGCTATTTTTCAGTCATCTGATTTTTAATAGTACATAAAATGTACTGAAAATTATAAGCAACTCTTCTGTGGTAAATGTTTTATACATGATCTATAAAGAAGCAAATGAAAAATTTATTTGAATCTGTATGGATAAAGTTTCAACCAGCAATTTTTTTTTGTAAGGAAACTTCCCATGAACAGTCGTCTTCATTTTGTGTTAGATTAGAGAACAAACAAATCTGGAATTTTTGCTTTAAAAATGCTTTGCTTTTATTCTGCCCATACTTACAATGCAGAAAATTTTGGCCCTAAGAAAAAACAATTTTGTGAGATTGAACTGAATGTTGTATTTTAAGTACAATAATTCATGAAACAACAGATTATTTCCTATAGCCAAAAAATTGTCTTGAAAAGAAGACATTAAGCTTTAAAAGATGCTAGAAGTCAGTTTTAAAGATGACAGCTATAAAAATCATAAAGTTAAAACATAGCTTAAATCTGTATCATTTAAACATTATCAACTCAAATATTTAGGCCATGAGAATGTTGAGAAACAAAAGACAGGCTAACATTTGAAGAACTAAATAAATCAACAACAGCAGAAACATACAATGAACTTGTATTTTCTCTTACCCAAAAGAAGCGTAATTATTTGCTGTTTAGAAACTATGTTTGATTTGAAAATGCTTTTTGGGGAGAATTAAAATAGAACAAAGCAGAAAAAAGGCATAAATTATGAACGAGCAAAAAAAGAAAAAGTTAACTTGAAACTAATCAAAGAAAAAAAAAAAAACATTATGCCAATTCTGGATGGTTTTACAAAGTCTATAACACAGTTATCAATGAAAGAAAGAAATACTTATTTTGTCAAGTTTAAAAATATTAAATAATTGAGCATGAATTTTCATCTCAAAACTACAATCAACACAAATGGCTAAGTAAATGAATAAGTAAATGAATAAGTAAATAGAATTGGAATTAAGAAAAGGAGGGAATAAGTTTCTGAACAAAAGTTTTGGACTTGTTCACATTTCCAAATTATTTGTTGGCAGTTGTGTGCTTGAAAAAAAAAAAAAAAAAAAAAAAGGCAGAAGTGCATCTAATGAAAAAATCCAAACAAAAACCAAAATGTGTGCGTTTGATCAAACTATTTTTAAGCAGTTTTCAAAGCAACATAAAAATGTTAGTGAAGAAGGGATGAAAGAAAAGAACAATTTAAAAAAGAATTTTGCCCAGAAGAAAAATAGATATCTTTTCCATTTAAACCAAAGATCTGTGAAATTAGTTAAAACAAGAAACAAGCAGAAAAATAACAAAAACAGCTGCCCAAGTTTTCGTTGAATTGCATGAAGAAAAATAATTTGAAATTATTTTGTTAGATGGTTTAAGATATGTCAGTTAATTATTTATGGAATAAAAGAATGCCTGCATATAAAAAAAAGTCAATTATAAATGAGATTTGTTGGCTTCATTATCATATCATTGCCTTTTTATTTTATTCAACAAAGAGAAGAGACAAGAAAATTAGAAACAAAGTTGGCAGAGAAATTAACAAAATTTATCATTATCTTAATTTTCTCTATACAATTGCTTTTTATATAAAAAATTATAAAAATTTACTGAATGTTTTGTAATTCCTGTCCATGATCCAAGCTTCTCATCCTGAAGCACATCAAAACATGTCAAAGGAAACGGTTTCTTGAAGAAATATATAATGAAAATAGATATTGATTTACTTGAATAAAGACATTTCTTGCAATGATTCCAAATTGCAAATTATTTGATAAACCATTTGGAAATGTTTTGCAAGCTTTGAAGCTTTATTCTTTTAATCACAGTCAGCTAGAGGGAGGGAGTTAGAAAATAATTGAGAAACTCTTTGTAGCTTTTCATGTCCATTTTCATTTGATATTTCAAGTGGAAAGGTACCCATCTTTAACAAAATTGATCAGTGGACATATGAAGAGAGAAAAATTTCCAGAAAGACATTCCATGAAAGCATTTGAACTTGAGAACATTATGAGAGAAGAGGGAGTGGGGAATAGCAGGACTACAAATAACTGAAATTGAGAATGGGTGTGGTGGAGAAAAGATAAGACAAAGAATTGAACAAATTATCAATGTAGATATTGGTTCAATTTGTAGTAGTGGCAAGTATAGGTAACTTGCAAAATAGGTAAAATTTTAAGAACAAATCAGGGATTCATATAGACAGAACTACTTGGATGTACTTGTCATATACTGAACTGGGAGGGGGGGGGAAGAGGAGAAAAATTTGGTCCACAAAGGGCGCATTTTCTAGTCTTAAGAAAAGAAATTAGATTCATTAGAAATGAAAAGAAATTCATAACCCATTAAATGGAAAAATAATGACAAGAAGAGTATACATTCCTTCTTGGAATCACTTTTATAAGATGAGTAAAAAATGAGGTCATATTTTTATGTTCTCTAATATTGAAGAATGTATATGAAAGCTTAAAATAATATTAATTAGTAAATTGATTTAATTTTTTTTTTTTTTTTTTTTTTTAATCACAACAAAATAAAACCTGTCAGTAATAACAAAGGACAATGTTTGGGTTGGATGAAATAGAAGTAAATGGCAATCAAAACTTTGGTAATTCTTTATTCCTGGAAGTGTCACTCTTTAGAATCTAAATGTGAATGTGTAAATTTTAAAAAAGATTGAACTAGAGATCAATAATTACAGATGAGTTGGAATAGTTTCACCTAAATGAAAAAAATAAAAATCTATTAAGAAAAACATTGAAAAAAAAAAAAAAAAAAAAAAAAGAGGACAAGGTGCAAGTGTGTGTGTGTGTGGCTAAATTGTGTGTGCTTCTACCGTTGTGAATTTTTGTTTTTGTATTTCTTTCTCATTAACCCTCATTCCCCTTTTGACTTAGAAAAGAAACAGAGAAACAGAAATCTTTGGCCAAGAGAAAAAGGCAGTGTCTAACACCTACCCTTAAAGACATTCTATATTTACTATTTTCTGTCTCAACATAAGAAGCCTTGCTTTTTCAAGTTCCCAGGAGTAAGAGAAGGAAAGAAAAGTGAAAAGGATTTATTTGTTAAATATTTTGAATTTTTGTAAAGAATAATATCTTATTCTTGATTTTTTTCCCCAATATTTGAATTTTGATATGCATAAGAGAAGAGGTTTGAAAAATAAACATTGGAGTTCATACCACCAATTTTTGGAAAGAGTTAAATTTTTCTCTCATGAAAAGATATCTTTATATTTTCCTGTATTTATTTACTTGTAGTAGGCAGATAAAATACTTAGTGCCATGAGGAGTAAGTTGCTATCATCTGGGTGAGCTCAAATCATGAGCAGTCAAACTACAATTGGATGGTTTGAGGTCATAAATGACCAAGTCATACACTCATCAATTGACAAGACATACTTGAGCAGAGAAACTTGAAAAAAAAAAAAAAAAAAAAAAAAAACTTAGGTTTCATATCTTCCTCATTAAAGAGGAGAAAAATCTCTAAATTCCATTTTTTGTTTTGAATTATTTCAACTTAAAAAAAATTTTTCTTCATCCATTTTTTTTTTCCATATATATTTAATGTGCGTGTGTATGTTTGTGTGTGTATGCAGTATTTTATTGATTTATTTTTTCTTCAAAGAAAATAAATTCCGGTTGAATTCCATTTCTATTAAAATTCAATTTTCTCGGCGGGCTTTCTTCTTTTTACTTTTTGGCTTAGCTTCTGTCCAGATGTCTACAAGAAAATGAATAAAACAAAAATTAATTCATTATGAATTGGATAGAAAGAAATGTATGTGTATGTTGGCACATGCACACATGTGCATGTGTAAAAATAAGCTAGTTTTCAACTGTGCATACAGGCTTTAGTGTCTGGAAAAAAAAAAAAAAAAAAAAAAAAAAAAGATTTTTAAGTGCTTATTAAATGGCTATTCTCACTTGGCAAATGAACAATTATGTATTCTGTTACTGTCTTTTAATGCCTGCATATCTCACCCACCTCTACAAAAGGTGGGAACATGCCTCTTTTGGATTCACTAATGCAGACTGATAGATAAGTATTTTTATATACAGTGAAGTCAGCATCACATTGACAAAGAGAGAAAAAGACAAACCTTGTTGATAGATACCACCAAAAAGGGTTAAAAGTACTTACTAGAATTGTGTTCTGGTTTGGCAGGAATTGGAGCTGATGGAGGAGGACTTTGACTTTTAGATTTTGGGTCCTTTGCTACTTTGGTTGGAGCCTCTGCAGTTTTTACCGCTGGTTCTTTTTTACTTTTCTCAGTGGTTGAAGGTGGTTGAGCATTTTCATTCACTACCTGAAACAGTTTTCAGCAAGAATTGACAATATCTGCAGATATACAAAACCTAAAAACAATTCTTCTCAACTGTTTCTTGAGAACAAGAAAAAAAAAATTTATTTGAACTTTTATTTATTTATTTATTTTTTTGACTGAAGATAATTGAATATTTTGGGATTTCAGATTTTATTGGTTTGATTTAATCTCAAAGAATATATATAATGAGGGACAATCTGAAGAGAAACTAATAATTTTAAATGAGAGGAATTCAGGAATAATTTAGTTCTGCAGGTGAATGAGATTGAAGCTTCAGGACTCATTTAAAGCATAAGCATGTTTAAAAATTCTGCAAGGAAGCTTGTACAGTGTGTATTGTGTGTAAATAAATGGAAAATTGTGATATCAAAATTTGGACTTGGCTATTTAGTTTATGACCAAAACAAACAATTTTCATGAAGCTGTTCCAAACAAAAATCCTTATCAATTTTCCAAACTTTTTTGGACTATTATACTTATCCTTGCTATTTACATTACCGTTTTTGGTTATTGTGTTCTTTTAACTAGTATGTTACTTAATCCATAAACATAAGATTTGGTTTACTAAAGAGCTTTTTGCATGAAAATGCATTTTAGAAATGTTTCATTTTTGAGAAAAATTACATTGATCAATGGATGTTCATTCAGATAAATGTGTGAACAGAATATAAAACTGAAGTTGCAAAAATATATCCTAATATATCCACTATTATAAAAAGGGGGCAAAAAGAGAAACTGATTTAAATTCAAAATACATGTAAATTTAATCCAATTGAAGTTTTACATCTTATATTCTTTTAATGCTTTTAGTGTCTTCATATCTGTCTTTATTCCAACTGGATATTGCCTTTCTTGTAAAGACATTTGTGTAAACAAGCACAAAATCCCCACTTTAGAAACAGTCACCTTAATCTTACATTAAAACAATTATCAAAACTGAAAATCTTCTGAAATAAATGTCATATTCAAAAACAGCATAGCAAATTACATAAAAAAATGAATTTTCATACAAAACTGTTACTTCACTTTACTGAATCTTAACCATACTAGAGTTAGTCACCAATCTGTTCCTATTGGCAGCAGTAACAAAAATGGAAGGAAAAAAAAAAGGTATAATTAATCTTGGAAACATTTCTGCAGAGTTTCATCATCACTAGAAGTTTTATTTTACTCTTGTGCCAGACAAGGCTTAGCTAAATAAGTATCTATTTTTTTTTTATTTACTTTTCTGAAAGAGGAAAAAATAATTATACAAAATTCTTTTATAAAAACAAAAGGATGCTTACAAATAAGTGAATGCAAGATTGAATATTTTGATTGTAAAACAAAGAAACAATAGAAATTCTTTGAATAAATTTTTGAATTAATCCATTCACAAATTTGTTAGTTGGAATGCCATGCAATTTGAAAGCTGTAAAGTTGGCATGCATTTCTTTATAGAAAACAAAGCAGGAGAAAAAATAAAAGAATTATTCAGGATTGATTTGATATCTAAACAGGTCTGCAAAGATTTTGTGGTTGAAAGCAGGAGAGAAAATGGTATTATATTTTTGGTGTATCTTGCACAACACTATTTTGAAAAGTGCTTATTATTATGTAATGCAATTATTCTAAGATAAGTACAGTCACTCTATACATTTGTTATTAAATTTGCCTTGTTGCTGTTCCTTTTGCCTAAATTACATGTATTATATATGGAATGAATAAGAAAAATAGCAAGCAAAAGTCTTCAATTTTCTTGGGATGAAAATGAAATTTTGAAAAATTATAGATTTATATATCTAAAATTTGATTGTTTTCAATTTCTAATGCAACACAGGGATCATGTGGTACAATAAGAATAATTGCATTCTCAGGTTTCAGGCAACTTGCCTAAAGCTTCCATACTTTAAACATCTATGACCAAATCAAAAGTAACCTGAAATTTGAATTCTATTTCTAAAAGTAGTTGTAATAAAACTAAATGAACATTGGAAAACATCAGGCTTTATGGCTTGGAAGGTGGGGTTGTTGAAATCTGAGTATATATGTGGTTATCATAGTTAATTGTCTTTTGGAGTCAGAACCAATCAAGTTATTAAAACTAAATAGAAGAGTAAGAAGCATAAATTAAAATTTTATAAACATTAAAAGTTTCCTCTTATCAATATTAAATTATATATATATATTAAAAAAAAAAAAAAAAAAAAAAAAAAAAAGAAAAAAAAGAAGTGAAGTCAGGTGATCATTTGATTCCTAGCACTTGAAGTATAATATTTGTGAACTTTCTTTTTAATATTACTGCCACTATTTTTCTTTGTTGATTATGTTTGAAATTCTCACCTTTTCAGGAGTAGACTGCTTATTTTTCTTTTTTTTTGGACTTTTAGTTGCGTCTGTATTTGCCTCTTTCGTTGCTGATGGTTTTTCTGCTGATTCTGCTATATTCTTCTTTTTTGACTTATTCTCCTGTTGTGACTGCTGCTGGTTCAGAGGTTGACCAGATTTTTTTTCCTCTTTAGCTGTGCTTTTTTTCTCTTCCTTTGGTTGATTATTTTGGCTGTCTCCCAACCCCTGTTGCTGGCCACCCTGAGAAGATTTATTCTTTTTATTTTTCTTTTTACGAGCTGGGCTGCTTTCCTGGTTCCCGTTGTCAACAGTGTCTTCAACATAAGAGACGAGTACAAAATCCTGCCAACACATTGAAGAGAATGATCAAATTATAGAGGGGGAAGCCACACCACAAGATAGTTTCAAGGAGAAAAGGAACAAAGCAGAAAAAATTCTGAAAAGAAAGATCTTCAAGTTTTCCCACATTTAGACAATTTAATCATAAAGTCAATATTATTGAATAGGATAAAAAAATGTTATCAGTTTGTTTAAGAGTGAAATACAAAAAAAAATGTTTTATGGCATAGACAGTGCTCTCTTCCAATGAGAAATTATTTCTTAATGAAAGTTTCACTAGCAATGACAGATTTAAAATATGAGAACAGAAGCTGATTTTGAAGGTCTTGTTAGCAAAAAGAAAAGCATTTTACTCTTATCAGATTTTTTTTTGAGTGAATCATAAGAAATCATAGAAACAAACTTAAATTTTTGCCCCCACAATATAAGCAAAAATAAATAATTGTTAAATAGTCTGGAGAAGAAGAACAATGGCAAAGTGTCACCAGATATATAGGCAATGCTATTAAATCTTAAATTCTATTTCCCTTCAAGTTATCAATCTAGATAACTCCAGTCGCCGACAGTGGCGGCTCATGTATAGGCACTGTGGAACCATAGCCTATTTTAACTCAATATTATTGATTAACATTTAATATAATGAGCATTTTTCTTTATTTAGTTGACAGACTTCCTTTGTTATTTAAGTAAAAATAAATTATATTGACATATTAATGATAAGAATAAAGCTTTCGACACATCAATAACTATGTGGGTCATGCGGTATCAAATATCAAAGGGCAATTTAGGTATAAAAAAGACCTAGTTCCCATGTGAGTAAGGTGTGAACAAATTAAAGTCAAGAAAAACTATTTCCTTTCAGGGTTGGAAAATTGCAGTAAAAAACAAAACCACAACACAATAAAACAAACAACACAACACAATAAAACAACACAAAAGAAAACACACACACAAAAAAAAACAAAAAAAACAAAAAAAAAAAACATGCTTCATTAAAATTTTTGAATTTATTAAAAATTCAAGCAAAAACAAGTTTTGAAAAGTTTAAAAGTTCTGCTAGAGCAAAAAAATATTTAAAATTTGTTTACCTGTTCAACAATTTCCCCTAAGGGGGTTTTTGTTCTGGGTGGTGACTTTTTCTTTGAATGAGTTGTCTCTTGTTTAGATGAAATTGGTGTCTCTTTGACAGACTGTTGTTGTGCTGGTGGTGATTTGCTTTTTGACTTCTTTGGTTCTGATTCTGTTTCCTTGGCAGGGGAAGGATTTTTATTGGCAGTCTTGGGTTGCTAAAAAAAAAAAAAAATGTATTGGATTTTGAAGCAAATTGGATTTGAGCAATGCTTTTTGTTGCTGTAAGGACATTTTTAAACAATCAATGAACAAAGGAAATTCAACAGTGCATACAAACATTTACAAACAAGATGCAGTTTTGTTAATTAGGCATTTATTTTTGTCACTAAAATTTTATCATTGATGTTTTATATAAGAGGAATACAGAAGTGCATTCAGAAAATGCATGGAAGTACAACACATGATTGTTTCCCCAATGAGTTAGGAGTGCTTTCTCTTTGGGGCTAACTGAATGTCATTTGTGAGAAGCATATTGCATAAACAGACAATTTATGAATTTCCATCTATATATGAAGAGAGTTATGAAAGAGGAGCCTTTGTGCCATTCTTTGGTAAAAATCCATCCAATATGGTAAGGTTTTTTTTTTTTTTTTAACTTGTTAATAAATTCCATGGGGAACACTTGATACACCCAATTTTCTCCACAATAATCTATTCCTATGAGAAGTGGCTTCTTCCTTGTTTATTCAAGTCCAGGGAAAAAATAGCCAAGAAAAGTAGAGAGTAAACCTGTCAAGTTTTGTAACATGTTTTGTAACTTATTCTGTAGAAAAGGATGGTTGGACAGAACAACAAAACTATTTGAAATACAATGATGAGGTAGTCTTTTATCAAAATGAAAAATTCTGTTAAAATCTCATAGCCTTTGAAATGAATACCTGATCAATTAAAGTAATTTTAGAAAATGCCTAACTTGAAATGATAGCTTGACATCTTCCCCCGACCCACAAAAGTTGGGTTATGCAGGAAAGTCCAAAGCAAAGTATTTGCTTAAATCTACTTTGAGTTTTCTTCAATGTTGAATGTATTGCTTTTTAAACTCTTTCATGTTTATAGATTTTAACTTTTTACTCTTTCAAAGAACCTCTCTTAAAGAAAAATCATCAAGCAAATAAGAATTTCTCATATTAAAAGTATTTTATTGTTAAACCATCAAAGAAATTATGGCCAAAAATCATCCCATTTGACTAACAGTCTTTTCAGTCAAATAATTGTGCAGGAGAAAACATATGCACATATTCTCCCAGCTGTAATCTTTGTATCACTGAACTTGACACTCACTGCAGATGAGCCGAAAAGATTTCTCCCAATTCAGCATACTTTTTTTCTACTGAAGAATGCTATCTTCAAACATATGTTAAAGATAAAGTGAATTTTTTTTTTATTCTAGTTGCCAAAATCAGGCACATCCTATTCTGTAGCAGACATAGTGAACCGGAACCCGAGTTGAGGGGTGAAGTGTCGAACGAGACTTGCCTGGACGAAAGAGAAAGGACGAAAGAGAAAGGACGAAAGAGAAAGGACGAAAGAGAAAGGACGAAAGAGAAAGGACGAAAGAGAAAGGACGAAAGAGAAAGGACGAAAAGAGAAAGGACGAAAAGAGAAAGGACGAAAAGAGAAAGGACGAAAGAGAAAGGACGAAAGAGAAAGGACGAAAAGAGAAAGGACGAAAGAGAAAGGACGAAAAGAGAAAGGACTAAAGAGAAAGGACGAAAGAGAAAGGACGAAAAGAGAAAGGACGAAAGAGAAAGGACTAAAGAGAAAGGACGAAAGAGAAAGGACGAAAGAGAAAGGACCTAAAGAGAAAGGACGAAAAGAGAAAGGACGAAAGAGAAAGGACGAAAGAGAAAGGACGAAAGAGAAAGGACGAAAGAGAAAGGACGAAAGAGAAAGGACGAAAGAGAAAGGACGAAAGAGAAAGGACGAAAGAGAAAGGACGAAAGAGAAAGGACGAAAGAGAAAGGACGAAAGAGAAAGGACGAAAAGAGAAAGGACGAAAGAGAAAGGACGAAAGAGAAAGGACGAAAGAGAAAGGGAAAAGAGAAAGGACGAAAGAGAAAGGACGAAAGAGAAAGGACGAAAAGAGAAAAGGACGAAAGAGAAAGGACGAAAGAGAAAGGACGAAAGAGAAAGGACTAAAGAGAAAGGACTTAAAGAGAAAGGACGAAAAGAGAAAGGACTAAAGAGAAAGGACGAAAGAGAAAGGACGAAAGAGAAAGGACGAAAGAGAAAGGACGAAAGAGAAAGGACGAAAGAGAAAGGACGAAAGAGAAAGGACGAAAGAGAAAGGGCATCTGGATATGGCATGTCGGACTTCAATTTGGGAGAAGGTGAGTGCCTCATTCTGTCAAACGGGACCATCTTGGAGAAAAGAGTGAGTTCTGTTGGGGTACATTGCATGATACATGCAGTTGTAATAGAACAAATGAAGTGGATACAAGGCAGAGAACAACGATAAATACCAAGAAACTGGTGTAGAGGGGAGAAACACTTAATCTGAAATTGCGTCCCACAACAGAGTCGCTAATTTCTTTTGACCACAAGCTATTTCGGTGAAACGGGAGACAAAGTTGACTTGAAACTCATTCCAGAGTTTGATGGCACTACTTTTATGTTGGAATGGGTAGAAAAAGTCAAACTAATTTGTTACCTGTACAGGGTAAAAGCCATTGAGCATATGATTCTTCTACAACTGACCAGCAGTGCATTCGCTGTATATCAACAGCTTAGTGATAAGGAGAAGGAAGATCCAGTTAGAATCAAGGTTGTACTCTATAAGGCGTTTCCGATTGACCCCTGCATTGCCTATGAACAATTTGCGGCATGTAATCTGCGGCCAGATGAAACTGTGGATGTTTATTTGGCCGCAATGAAGAAGCTGACAACCCTGTTTGGCAGACTACACAAATGAGCATTAGCATGTGCATTCTTAGCAGGGCTCCCATTTAGAGTAAAGCAACTTTTATGGGCAAACTCTTGTGTAGACTCGTTGGCACTTGATGAATTATTGGACCGGGCCAGAACTATCTTGTAAGATGACTGCTTTAGAGGAACCCATTGTTGTGGCAGGACAAGCAAAACAAAGTAGTGTTAGAGCTTCCCCCCAGTTTGGGCTCATGCACTGGAATCGTCTGCTATAAATGCAACAGTCGGGGCCATGTGGCAAGAAATTGCATGGATAGAAAACAAGTATTGCATGTATGTTGTTATCGATGCAAAGAAGCTGGACATATTGCTTGGGATTGCCCAGGAAATGAGGCCGGGGACAAGATGGTGCTGATCTCTTCCCCAGCGAATGTATAAATAAGGCGCTGCTGGTCATCCAAATCTATGTCAATGAGACACCGTGCTCAGCACTCCTTGATTCCGGGTGCTCATGCACTATAGTAAGTACTGGACTTTGCTGTGCTTGGAAGAAAAGGAAAGTCAGAGTGACCACCATAAATGATGAAATGCGTGCATGTCACAGGATAGGGGTAGTCAGGATCCGTACAAACACTTCTGCCAGCAAACATCTGGGAATTTCATTGATGTTGTGTGAGAAGGCATTAAACTTTGCCCTGCTACTGGGTTATGACACCAAAGTCTTAAGTGGTGTTCTCATCTCGCAGACTGGAACAGCGACGTTTCGGAAGGAGGCCCATGTGTGTGTAGCACGCAAGACTGACCAACCCAACTTCAGTATTGTATTTGACCAGCGTCAGAATATTTTGACTGCCTTGTGGACAGGAGACTGGGAGTTAGCCATGCTACAAAACCACATAGCTGAATACCATGTGCCCAACCAAATAAGACCTGTGTACGAAAAGGAGCTCTGCACATGGATTAAAGAATGCTGTTTAATTCCCTATCCTCATAGAAAAC
This sequence comes from Acanthosepion pharaonis, assembly GCA_903632075.3. Taxonomy (NCBI): domain Eukaryota; kingdom Metazoa; phylum Mollusca; class Cephalopoda; order Sepiida; family Sepiidae; genus Acanthosepion; species Acanthosepion pharaonis. The sequence goes on from CAHIKZ030000049.1 coordinate 157,785, forward strand.
TTGGACCTCCTTAATCTGCAAGGACCCTTTGATGGTGATTGTGCAACCGAACAAGTCAAAAGTCAGGCACATAATGGATTTCCAAGAGCTGAATCAATATGTCAACGCATTCATGGCTGATGCTGATATTTGTGCCAGCAAACTGTGGGAATGGCGACAGCATGGATCTAAAGTCTCCTTTCTAGATTTAAGAAAGGCCTATTTGCAAGGAGGCACGGTGGAGTAATGGATAGCGGCTTGGATTGAAGAATCAGAGAGCCAAGTTCGAATTCCAGTTGAATCCATTACATTCACTTACATGTTAATACTCTTGGGAAAGGTATGAATCCTCTTCTCCCTCCAGATATGGGTAAATAGCAGAACAGACCAGGTTCTATGGCCTTGGATGGCAACTGGTCTACTGCAGAAAGAAATGGCAATCTACTGCGGGGAAAAACCTTGTCAGTCATGTATCAAAAGATACATGATCGCCTAAGCATGTCTCATAACTGACTATTTGCAAGTCGGAGTTGGTGAGTCATTTCAGATGGTGATGTTTGCTGGCAGAAGGTACTGCCTTACCAGACTGGGCTTTGGATTGAATGTGGCACTGCAGATAATGAAAGCAATTACTGGGGCTGTGTTATCTCGAGAAGAGACAGTAAAAGAAGGGACATCAGTGTATGTTGATGACATTTATGTAAATGAAGACAGTGTCATCACAGCAGGTAAGAGCTAAATTGGTCCAGTTTGGCTTAATCTGCAAGGACCTGGAATGGCTGGAAGATGGCGCCTGTGTGTTGGGCTTGGATGTTAGAGGCAAGCAAGGAACCTTGCAATGGAGATGTGGAACTGACGTCCTAACAAGGTGAACAGTTTTTTCCCTATGTGGAAGACTTGTGGGGCACCTACTAGCGTGCAGATGGCTCCATGTGGTGGCAGGCACTGTGAAGTGCAGGGCAAGTGCAGTCACCAAGGGTTGGGACGATGAAACGACTGACCCTTTGCTTATTCACCTGGTGATGGAGACCATAGCAAGAATAAAGAAGAACAACCCTTCCAGAGGAGATTGGTGTGTGCATAGAGAAGAAATGAATGTGTGGGCTGATGCAAGCTTACTAGCGATTGAAGTCTTATTGGAGAAGGATGGAACGGCAATTGAGGATGCATGCTGATTGTGACCAATAAACGACATTGCACATATTAACCTGGCAGAGCTGGATGCTGTACTGAAGGGCGGCAACTTAGTGCTCCAGTGGAGAGTTAAAAAGTTGCATATACACATATACAGACTGACTCCTTATGCATATACCATTGGGTGTTAGATACTTTGACAGGTAAAGCCAGAGTGCGCACCAAGGCAGCAAGCGAGATGCTGATCAGGAGGAGGTTGGAGACTATCAAGAGACTAGTCACTGAATATGATCAGTCCATGGATGTAATATTAGTAACATCAAACTGAAACCTTTCTGACAGATTGAAAAAAAAAAAAAAAAGCGATGTTGAGCCTGTACAACCAGTATGTGTTGCCTCTGTGGAGGAGGCAGATGATATAATGAAAATACACCATTGCAGCAGGCACCCCAGTGTAAGAAGGATGTGCTATTTCGTACGGTTAACCAATCCCTCAGTGCTCATGAGTGGCGTCAGGACTGTAGTCAGAGGGTGCCAAACAATAGACCCCACATGAGTCAAACAGCAAAAAGGGAAGTTGGAGTCAGGCACAGTATGGATATAACACATTATGGCGGCCAGCATTTCCTCATGCTTATAGATTTTGAACCCACCAGATTTGCCAGACCATTGCCGTGGCAGGACTCTTCAAGTGTCAGTGCTTTATGAACGAGAACCCTTGGAGGAAATCCTTTCTGACAACGATACTGCCTTCTGCAGCAGACAATTTGAATGCTTCCTGGATGACTGGGGGATCCAGCTTTGACTACAATGCGTGCATGTACCAAGTGGCAATGGCATAGCAGAAAGGTGTCACTGAAGTGTAAAAGGGATTGCTGCCAGAAAGCAGTGTACAGTCATAGAAGCAGTGTATAGATATAACCAAAGAAGACATATCTACTACAAGTGCACCTGCCAATGCAATCTACACCTACCAGGTATGAGTCAAAGGGATCAACAGTGTGTATCTGCCTGAATGAAAAGTGCATGGACCACATAGGATGTGTGGAAACCTCCCAATAGCTGGTGCACCACCAACTTAAAAAAAAAAAAAAGGGGAGGTCACCAATACCATCAGTGAGCATTCTGTATTGGTAGACAGAATCTCGCACCATGTAAGGGATCTCTATCCTGCCCTCGAAACATAACCATTGACAAGTGAGAATGAATCGTCTGAAAGCGGGTTACTGATTGAATCCATGCCATGTGAGATCGACGATTCACCTGAGAAGCCAAGTAATAACATTGACAGCTCTGACAACTCTTCTGAGGAAGAAATTTAGACAATCCTCCTTTGGAGGAGCATCCAAAACAAGAGACTGCATCTGCACTATTATATGTGTGATCATGAGACCAAGGGGGAGTGTAAGCAGACATAGTGAATTGGAACCCGAGTCAAGGGGCAGAAGTGGTGAATGAGACTTGCCTGCATCTCGAAAAGAGTTTGTCTGGGTACGACTTCAATTTGAGAGAAGGCAAGTGCTTTGTTCTATCAAGGTGCATTGTACGATATGTGTAGAACAAAGCGGATACAAGACAGAATGACAAATACCAAGAAACCAGTGTAGAGGGGAGAAACACCCAATTTGAAATTGCATCCCACAACAGAGTCACTAATTTCTTTTGACAAGATACTAGTCAGTATCAAGAGATACTGGATAAGTCCATTATTTTTAATTGTGTTACATTCATATCTACCACAATTATTGATCACTTTCATTGACAATTCATACACCAAATCAGTGTTACTTTAAGGAGGAAAATTTATTTCAATATGATATTTAAGTTTGAACCTGTATGTTTGAATAATTATTATTTTACCTTACCTCAGAATTTTTTTTAGCTTTTTCTTTCTTGGATGTCTTTTCTGTTGAAGGAGCTTCATTCTCTTTCTTGGAGGGTTTATTTGTTGGAGATTTCTCCTTAGCTGGTTTATCAGCAGGAACAGTTTTCTCCTTTTTGGAAGGTTTTTCTGCAGAAGGTGACTTCTCTTTCTTTGCTGATTTCTCTGCAACAAGGACACCTGACTGCTTCTCCTTCAAAGTAGCAGCATTAATAGGTTGGGCAAGCTTTTCATTTGAGCTTGCAACTATTATTTCTTCTTCTTCTTTCTTGCCTTTTGGTTTCTTCTCTTTACGTGAACGTTGGGTGGTCCAACCTGAATCCAGATATTGACAAGATGGAGTTAGAGAAAATGAGTCACTACATATACTGTTCCATCACATACAATTAGTTATCATTGCCTAAGGATGACAAGTTTCTTTGCAGGAAAATTTCAGAGTTAAATTGGATTTAAAACAGATTAATCCTAACTAATGAGAAAAAAAAAATGATTTGTGAGGGAGAAAAATAAGTTTCTCAATTTGTTTACCTGGTTGAAAAGGAAAATACATTCTAATTATTGCCATTATTTTTTACATTTCCAGCTAATATCTAATAATTTAACAAATACATGAAATATTGTATGAATGTTAGAAATCTTAATGTTTTGTATTTAAAATTAAACACTGGGGTTTGTTGCATCTTTTTATGAACTATTTTTGCAATTCATCTTTTTCAATTTAACTATATGAAGCTCTACTGAACATATTCATCAACCACAGTTTTTTTTTTTTTTTTTAAAGGGCATAAATAGAAAGGGGGAAAATATTGTTGTGCATTGTAAATATCAAGTTATTGATTAAATATTAATATCAAGTTTAAAAAGAAAAAGGTGCATTAATGTAGGAACCTTAATAGTCCAAATCCTGATTGAATTCAGAAATCCAAGTTTTCAGAGATTTTCAGTTTAAGTGTGGAAAGAATGAAAACAATAAAAATTGAGGAGTATAATATTTATTAATGAAATCACATAAAATTTGGTACAAGGCCTAAAAATGGGGAATGGAGTTTTTTTTTTTTGTTATATCATTTAATCTCGTCACAATTACTAATCAAATTGTTCAATAATTTTCCTTTCGAATATTTTTATATTTAATGACACGAGAGACACCACAATGCCACAATACATACAATTTTGTGTGTGTGTGTGTGTGGAGGCAGTGGTGTTAATAATGCAGCAAAAATGAATTTACAACTTGTAAATAAAAAATTTAAGTGATACACATTATTTGTGATAGAAATAGAAGATCACTGCAGGTTCATTATTCTTTGTTTCTAATTTTAAGCCAGGTGGCTGAAGTAGTTGTATATTTTATGCTGCCTTGTATAAGAATAGGTAAAAAATCAGGGCTTTGAATGCTGACTTTCAAGAGAAGCAGGTCATTCCTTTCCCACTTTTAAAACTGGTGCAACACAACCTTCCTACACATTTAGCTTTGGACTTCTGCCAGACTAAGCTAAACTTTTAAATTTGTAAGAAATTCATTACATAAAACTGTGTGGGTGGAGAATGAAAAGTCTCAGTAGAAAGACGGTTATACTTAAATACAGTGATTTATTTGAAGATGTTGCAAAAACAACTGTGGTACAGATATTTCTTAGAAACATTAAATTTTTTATTTTTACCAAAGCTGAAACTAAGAAAATAATTGGTGAAACTGTCTATCATTAAAACAAATTTAATTAACATACTTGATAAAATAAACTTGGTAAACTCCAATGGACCACAATGTTTACACTGTGTAAGAACATTATTGCTGGCTTTATATAGATTCAATACTAATGAAACTATATTGAATATCAATGCATACATAAACAAGTTTTAGTGGCAGGCAAAGTTATAAAAATTGATTTTCCAGTCACAGTGGCTAAAATTGTAACTTCAAGGCCATAAGCTGTTGCTATTTAAATCTTAGAAATAGCAAGATCCAACCAGTTGCTCCAGTGCCACTTTTGATAAATTTGACAATCAAATTTGATGAATATACCAGGACCTTAATATGGATTCAAGAAAAAAAAAAAAACAAACTACCAGTGACATTGTGAAAAGCAGCAGTGAATTTTTAACTTCTTGAAAGATCATCTGTTTCCCAATTCCAGGTGATAATGCCTTCTAAACTTTCTTGGAAGTTTGTGACTGATCTTTCAATTACAATAACTGATATCTGATGACCTCCAGTTTAAGATCTAATAAATTACACAGGAGGGCTTCAGGAGCCATATATGTACAATCTTCCCTGAATTTGTCAATTTTTTTGACAAAAGATCAATTAGGTCATGATCAAAAAAACGTGGGTTGAAGAGAGAGAGTAAGAAAATACAAAAACAAATCTACTTATTACTTACCTTCATCTTCAGTCACTTTTATTTTCTTCTCTTTAACCGGTTGCTCCTTTTTTGTGCTCACTGCTGGAGGAGTGGCTTGTTTTTTGGTCTAAACAAAACAAATAGAATAAAGTTTGAAAAATGCCTTTCTTGACTTATTTTCCTCAAGAAAACAAGATGAAGTAAACAAAATTCAAATCAAGCTATGCAGTAGACAAATCACAATTTCAAAAGAGAAAAATAAATGAAGAGGAAAAGTAAAATGAATAAAAATAAAATGTGTTTTTGTTTTTTAAAAAGATCAGTGTCTTTATTTTTCCAGTATTGAAAGACAGATGGTGATTATCTCATTTGTGGAAAAATATTTATTTTTTTAAATATCAATTCTTTAATAACTGCTCTTGATATAAAAAAAGGCAAAAGTTAATATTTATATATAAAAACTGTCTGGAAATGAGCAATTTAAAAAATTAAAAAAGAAAAAAAGATAAAATTAATATTATTTAATTGTAGCCAAGTTTAACATTTCAAGAGAAATCATTTTAATCAAAAAACTTTGGCAAATTTATATATTTTTCCTCTTCATTGAAATTTCAGTTTCTTTCTTTGTGATAATAAATTCAGGTATGTGGTACCAGGATGTGAACTTTAGAACTTGTAATCCTTAACTTTTTAGTTAAAAGCTAAAAGGCAATTCCAAGTTCATAGTTCTACTTAAAATGAAAGACAAATTTGTAATTTTTAAGCAAGTGAATAGGTTTGTAGCAAATCAATCACCCTAGTGTAATGTTATGGGGGTAGATTGAAAAATATGTGAAATGTCTGGTATAAAGCAGAAAGAAAGTTAAAAAGCAGTCAGCATGGCTAAAAAAAGCAGCTTTAATTAGAAGACAACCTGAAGTAGTTGAAATGCAGCAGAATGGTGAAAATATCAAATGTTTTAAATGATGGAGACAATAGAAACAAAGTTAAAAAAAAAAACAAAAAAAAAAAAAAAAAAAAAAACAATGGAGTGAAGAGGAAGGTGAATGCAAAACCAAACAAACACAAACACACAATTTAGGAAGCAAAATTGCTTGAAGCACCTTTTAATGATCTGAAAAAAAAAAAAAAAAAAAAAAAAAAGGTGCTTAATTCCAGAGATTCAATCAATGAAATTTCCAGATATTTGCAAGGTACCCATTCAAAAAGATGCTCCAGCAGCCTCTCCCCAAATCAGAGCCAAATAGGATTGATAGTTGTAGAAGCAGATTCAACAATCATGGGTAGAAGTGGTAGAGTGAAGTGGGTGAAAAGGAAGCCTGCAGCAGTCAGTATGAAAAGCGGGCAGGAATGAACAAATGAATGAATAATGGTGAAAAAGCAGAGTAAGCCAAAGGATTTTACAATAGAAAATTAGTCTCTGATATTAAAATTTAAAAAAAGAAAACATTTTAAATAAAAGTAAATAAAAAAAAAAGTAAGGAAAAGAAAGACATTGAAAGAAAGGAAATAAAAAAAGCTTGAAAGACAAAAAACAAAGAGAAATGTCAAATAAAATACTGTCTAATTATAACTGTAATGATTTAATGAATGGCTATAAAGAAGTGCAAAGGCTTGGGTACATACATTCTATAACTGATGAATCTCATTGGTGCAGATAACAGTGGTAAGTGATGATGACTTATATGAAACAAGGATAAAAGTTGGATAAGCCAACATGAATGTGACATTTTCTTGGACTCTACAGGCGGCAGCTGATAGTTTCACAGCAAGAAATCATTAAGTGCAAAGCAAGAGTTCATGGCTTAAGAACTGTATGAATAATAAGCCATCGTTAATCCACAGAAAAATATGTCAATGAAAATCAGCTGCTAACATAGCTCCTTTACTTATTTCCTGATTTGGTCTGTCAACTTGTCAACAAAATTAATAAGGCTTATTCCAGCAGATTTAACAGGGTGTAACATCAAGAACATCTGTAAGAAATAGACCAGGTAGAAGAGGACAGGCAAGAGAAAGCAATAATCTCTACTTGCCTGCTTTTTTTTGTTTTTAATTTGCTTCATATTAGAAATGTGGTAAAATAATCCAACAATATTTCTGAGTTTGGTTTACAAAATTGAATTCAGACTTATGAAGCCATTGACTATTAGATCCTCAATGGCAGTTAGCAACAAAATAGCTAGCTATAGGCTTTGAAAAAGTATGGCAAAAAATGCAGTACTTGAGGCCTGTGGAAGTGATTAACTTTGTTAAAAAATGTCTAATATGATTAATGAGAAAGGTATTTTCTTTCCATATATGTAAAAAAGATAATACCAAATACATAAGATTACAAGAGAGGTGAAGAAATTACTATAAGTTATAAATAATCTTATCTTCAATTTTTATATACACATATACAAAAAAAACAAAAACAAAAAAAAATCAACATTTCTTCTCTTCAATCTGTCTATATTTCTGAGATATTGTAATTATTTACATTGTTTAAACTATTGTCCTCATCTTTATTGGCATATTCACAATGTTTTGGCCGTTGTATGCTCCGGTCTTCTTCAGGTGATTGAAATTTTGAACTGAACCCTTTATTTCATCCACCAGGAACTAGAACAATCTACCTTGGTGGATGAAAAAGGGTTCAGTTTGAAATTGCAATCACCTGAAGGAAGCCGAAGCATAAAATGTCCAAATCATGGTGAATATGGCAGTAAAAATTAGGACAACAGTCTAAACAATGTAAATTGTTCTCTGCTTTTCATGTTTTTGTATCTTAGTTAGAAAAACAATTCTGCACTTCTCTAAAACTCGTAATTCAAGACAAACCAGAAATATTGCCTATAATAGAGTTTGAAGAAAAAAAAAAAAAAAAAAAGCTATCAGATTTGCTTTTCTCAGCCTAGGTTTTGTCTTTTAGATGAATGTTTCCACCAGTTTTGGGTTTTATTTTTTGCTAAGGCATAAACTTAAAATTCATCCTCAATGACAATCATTTCATTGTCATTTGTGTTCATATTTTGCCACAATTTCATGCTATTAGTAGGTTGATATTTAATTATTTTAGATAATTTTATCAATACCAAAAAATTTTGCTATGTAATATCATTAGAAAAGTTGAAAAATGTTATATAAAGTAAAAAAAAAAAAAAAAAAACAAAAAACTTTTGAACAGTCACAAAACTAGACAATATACAATACTACTCACAGGAAAGTTATAAATCTACAAATTTTAAGTTTATAATATACAGAAAACTTTATATTTTATGAGTAAAGGTAAAAATTTCTGCTTGCATTCCAAGACGAAGTATTGTAACTACTTAATTATTTCTTTTGGTCTTTGTCCCAACCTTTTGTCCTTCCTCAGGTATGTATGTGATATACACCTAAGAAAGGTTACATAATCTGACAAAATGTGATAAAAACACTAAAGATAAGAATACTATGAATAATTGAATAAAAGAGAAAATGTATTAAAGGTTTACTAAATACAGAAGGTTTGCTTTAGGTATCAGAGTCATTATTTTAAAAAATTGTTTTCACTGCTGACAAGACCATAATGTTATCTGACACTTTTGTGTTGAACTTAGCAGTAAAGCAAAATAGGCAAAAGATTTGTGGTTGCAATTTCAGACTGTTCATATAAGTTCTATTGGAAATCTACACATTATGCTGATCTCAATTCATCAAACTCTTCAGTTTTAAATGTTTATCAACTGAACAGTAAAACTTTGGAAGTAATTCTTAAGTACTCTAATAATTGTAGGGCTATAATTAAAAAAGATTCTTATGACAATGGCAAAAAAAAAGAGTTGAGACATGCATTATAATTATAGTTAACTATTGAAGGAAATCATTATTAAATGGATATTAAATACAATACCATTAAAGAATCAAAATATCCACCAACAGTTATTAGGCTATGATGTGTGTATGCGTATGTGTGTGTATATTTTTTCAATATAAAACTGGCAGAGAATTCATCTAATAGTACAAATCACACAAGCTAAGCAAGGAAAAAAATCAGTTCTCTTCCCAAGAAATGAAAGATGAACACCTTCACCATTTTTATTGCTACTGCCATGATTATCATCATCATAAACATACTTTTTTGTTGTTAGTTTTCTGGTTGTCAGGAGTTGCTTGCTGATTCTCTTTACTGGATTGACTCTTAGAGCTCTTCTGTTGCTTTACTGTAGTGGACTTTACAGGAGGAGGAGGAGCAGCTTTGGTCTCCTCAGCTGGCCGACCCTGTGTCACGCTTACTGCGTGACCATTGGTGGCAGCAGAGGTTTTACCCTTAGATTGCTTTTGGGAAGAAAGAGGAGGAGGAGGCTGCTGTTGCTGGTGGGGCTGCAAACAAAAAAGTAATACATTTATTCAAAATGAAAATTGTTGTATGGTTTACATTGGAGGAGATTCTTTAATACCCCCTAACTCCATTTTGGGGAGTTTAGGGATTTTATTTTCAGGCCTTTGTTTTATCTATTAAAAACCGAGGTTAAATCTGAATCATAGGGACATCTTTTGAAATGATTGTCCACTGAAAGGAAAAGAATAGACAAAATATATAATGAAAGGGACAGAGAGACAATTGAATTTAAACAATGCAAAATCATTAGTGGTCACCTTTTTGTAGTTTATCCTAAATATCTTGCTTTTAATGAAGTAAAATAACATTTCAACTCTTCACTGAAAAATCTTTTTCAAGTGAAACATGCTTTTAAACAAGATTTCATAAAACAGAACTAACCAAAGATATTTTGAATTTGTTAGAGTACTAAATTAGGCCTCCAGACACACTTTAAAATTTTTTTTTTTTTGAGATTGTTCTACATTTAAAAAAAAAAAAAAAAAAAAAAAAAATTTATAACCATCCCAAAATGTTGAATTTTTTAAAAATGATTAGAAAGCAAAGTTTAATTTTACTCTATATTTTTTTTTAAAAATCACAACCATTTTCATTTAAATATTTCAGGTAAATCAGAATAATTTTACACAGATGTGACACCATGTAACACTGGCAAATAGAAAGGAGTTAAGTTAAAAATATAAGCTCGGAGCAAGACGAAAAGGGTTAAAGAATAGAACAATAGATTGAGAGAGAGTGAAATTACTTTTAACTTTGAAAGTCTATTTTTTATTTTTTATTTTTTTGAGCAGAGTGACTTTGTTGGAAAGATTTCCAGAGAGGCCATGTGGCAAGGCCAGGCTGACAGTTGATTGATGATGCTGCCTAAAAGGTGCCAGTTACGAAAACATCAATAGAGATAAAATTTGGTAATTCTAAAGACGGGATAGAATTGGAAAATTGATTTATTTTGCTTATCAAAAAGTGGAAATTGTAAACAAGTCAAGGAAATGGAATTTCTTCATGTAAAAACCCAACCCAGGGTTTTTAATGTGCAATGACCCTAATAAGATAGAGATAACTGACTGGAGGAAACAGCTGGTAAATAAAACCAGGCTGAGAAAATTTGAGAAATTATAATGATAATTCTAATTAATGACCAGAAGCTAAGACATGCCATGCAATTTGAGAACCAGATTTGTCAAATGGACAACTGAGGTGACAGGCGAAGATGAGATACTAAGAGAGGAGGAGGAAGATGGAGGAATTACCCATGCCCATTGGGAGGTGTTGGTATGAGGCACAAATAAGAGAAGGAAGGAGTTATAGAGGCCAATCGATACTCTGTGACTGCTACCCATAGGAAAAAGAGATCTCCCCAAATTTGGAGATATAATTTTCCTGAGCCAGACGACAAAGGGGCTCTTGTTGTAAGATATGGGAAATACCGCGTCCCCTAACCACGTCGATCCCCATGCCAGTTTTAGGTGAAAGTCAATATAAGCAGAATACTGAAGTGACCTAACCAGTTCTGGCATGCAGACAATGAGCAATGACTACTTTACTGAATCCCATGTGACTTGCTGCCAGAGAGAATTTCCAATATAGACCTTGTTCCAGACTTAGCTAAACTGAACAAGGTGTCATGATAGAATTCAGAGTGAGAAGAGTTAATACTTCTGTAACGAGAACTAATATTTCTGTACAAGGAATGATATAAACCATATAGAGCCTGAAGAAATTTGTCTTTTCTTTATTTCATCTGCAAGAACATTTTATTTTTTTCTTTGTGACATAGCTTTGTCGGGATCAAGTCAATGCTACAATTGCTGACAATAATTTGATCTTTGTCAGCTCAGTGTTCAATCAACACAATGTAGGATAGAGCAAAGCACAGATCAGAATGACCAATTCCAACAGCTGGAGGTAGTATTGACCAGGGACTGGCTTGGTGAGAATGTTACAGAAATATTAATATACATGCTCTTTTAATAACTGTGCTCTATGAATTCATTTTCTACATAAAGAGTATTATCATATTCCAAAATTTCACAATCAAAAAAGTTTTTAATAATAAAATGACTAAATTTTTTGTTTAGCATTTTTAAAATTCTCCCTTGTATCTTATCTTACTTATTATAAAACGCAGATTGTGTGTGTGTGTCTGTGTCTGTAACATTTATATATTGGATCGGATTTCCTACATTTTTTAGCCAATTTCAACAAAACTTCACAGGACTACATAAAGTTACCTTGTGGTGGTTCTAACGGCGCCGAAAATGGTAAAAACAATTGTTTTTTAACAAAATCAATTTGAAAACAATTAAGTAAGACACATCGTGAGAATGAAAAGGGGACATCTCACATCGGGTTAAAAAACCCAGGGTGTGTGTGTTCCTTTATATATGGGATCGGATTTCTTACATTTTTTTAGCCGATAAAACAAACATCCACTTTTTTTTTTGGCAGGTAGTGTTTCTTATTGTCTTGCACACTTTTTTTCTTTATTTTTAACATTCAGAATGCTTTAAAAATTCCATTTATAAGACAATTATTTATAATAAAATTCAATCGGGAGACTCATAACGATTGAAAAACAATGTTTTTGTTTGAGTTTGACCAATTCGTAAAAAAAAAAAAAAAAAAAAAAAAAACTAAGACATGCGTGTCTGTCAACCTTAAACAATAATCTAACGATCTCTACTGATTGTATGAATCAAAAAATCGGATAATTCTTTATCTTTAGGGAAAGATAATTCCACGTACTTTAGGGCTGTTTTTACAATTCCCTTTGCAATTTGTTACAAGGCAGATCAATAAGGAATTGCTTCTATTTGAAATTAATTCAATATTTAAAAGAAAGTATTAAGAAATAATTTAAAAATGCCGACGTAAGAAATCTGATAGACAAAAAACAACATTTCGAAGACGATAATTATTAAGGAAAGAACACAGTACTTGTAATAAATTAATAAACCCAAATAAAGTTAATATTTTTTTGTTAATAATATTAGAAACAACGAGTGGAAAATATATTCAAATCAGAATTCTAATTATGAATCACCACAAGCAAAAAAATATGCAATTTTTTTTTACTGTATTCAATAAGTAAAAATCATAAATTGTAAAACTAAAAGATTACAGAAAGGCTACCTACATTTTTCAACCGATTTCAACAAAACTTCACTTTTTTTTTGGCAGGTAGTGTTTCTTAGTGTCTTGCACATCTTTTTCTTTATTTTTTACATTCAGAATGCTTTAAAAATTCCATTTACAAGACAATTGTTTATAATAAAATTCTATTCATCAATCGATAGACTCATAACGATTGTAAACAATGTTTTTGTTTGAGTTTGACCAATTCGTAAAAAACAAAAAAAAACAAAAAAAAAACTAATTAAGACATGCGTGTCCGTCAACCTTAAACAATAATCTTTGTCAATTTTATTTTTCAGTCTTTATGATGGTGGATACTTGATCTATCTCTTACTGTTACATCCCCGGGCAACGCCGGGCTCTACTGCTAGTTTAAGATATAAAAAAACGCTCAAATTTTCTATTGTGTGTGTTCCATTCATTAAACAGCCACTACCTACTATTGGCATTTTTTATTTTAAGAAATTAGTCGATTTTACAATAGAATTTTAATTAACAATTTTGTATTGGCCCAAAAACTAAGGTCCTACATACAGTCCTTGAGCCAAGGACTCACTAAACACTTAGCACAGAAAGCTAAGTTTGGCTCACAGTAGGAAATGGTCACTTCCAGGTTAATGAAATTTACAAGAGAAAAATAACAGAAGTTTTTTTTTCTTTTGTCAAGTGTGCCAAGTCAATACAGTCAATAAAAATCTTGGACATATGATACAAATGGAAGAAACCAAATTTACTGTCTATAAGACATGACTAGAAGTCAGACTTGATATTCCAAAAATCTAACAGCCTGATCAAATTTGATATCACTACATTTTAAGATAAAAGAATGGTAATGGTGGATTATAGTGAGTGTGACTTCTGCAACAGTAGCAGCACCCTCACTCTTATCAATCATTGTTATACCAGCGGCAGCTACAACCAGAATTTGAAATTGACAAATTTATTTTGGGGGTTGCTACCATTAAATCTGCACTTCTACCATTTTATAGGCTTGTTTTAAGCAACAGATTTTATTCAAGAACCTGTCAATAGCATCCCTCTAAATCAATTCAGAGATAAATTCAGCTGATATAAAACAGTTCAAACAATTTCATTTGCTATCCCAGTAAGTCTAATGAAATATCATTTGATCTTGTACATTCAAATTTATGTGCTAACATAATTCCACCTACTCATCTGCCATCAGAAATTGATAAAACCACCCGTTACCTGTACTAAAGTCAAGGCTAGTGCATGGGGGGGCAGGAGCAAGCAGACTGACCTATTGACACATGCACAATCATGGTACATTCATTGCTAAACAGGCAATAGTTAAGAACATGAATTGGAGAGAGACCTTGAGCAACAAAGATAGGAAACCAAGAGAAGACTAACATAGCCAGTGGACACACATGTATACAACTGAAAAATTCAACATAAGATATTTTGCATACTTATGTGCATTAACTACCAATGAAGACTGGACAAATATGAATTAAAGTAGTCTCAAAGACTGATCATAGCTACATCTTACATCAAATGTATTGAAAAATTATCACATTCACAGGCCTACCTACACTTGCTCTTACTGAGAAAAATTCCTTGCTTTGAACATTGGCACAATTTTTGATTGAATTTGATAACTGATGTTCTTTATATACACTGTAATATATAAATGAAAAAATAGATTTAAATCATGTTGGACCATTGGTATCAGAATTGCAAGCACCTTTCTTTATTGCTTACTGCATCCTATTTTGACTATTTATCTTTTATGATTAACCTCCTATCCATAATAGCACATGTAGTGCAACATTTTAATAGCTTTTGAGTGTATGGGAGTTGGGGTAGAAAAAAAGGGTTTTCTTAAAAGGGCAGCAAATGTACAAATTGCAAAATACATTGTTTCACCTAAATTGATCAAATATGTTGAATACAATTGATTTTATAAACATCAGCTTATTCACATAACCGTTCTGAAAAATAATATTGCTTATTTTCTCAAACTTACACTGAAAGCTAATAGTAAATTTCAGCTTTTCTACTGTATACAATTAGCAAATTCAAGTATAAAAAATGAAAAAATGATTTCAACTAATTGATGTTAAGCTGGCCTAAAAGTTAATTTGGTTTAAGTAAAATTTTTATTTTCAACATTAACGTTATGAACAAGAAACTGAATTTAAAATAAAAGGTGTGGGGTGAGGCAACAACAGTACACTGGATAATTTTGCACTTGTGACATATAGAAAGGGACTCAAAGAGTAATTTGATCAATTGTAATAAGTCATGGAATACAATCAGAATTTATCAGTGACTTCATATTTGTTACTAACAGGGAGATGGATCACTATCTCTGAGGTTTTTCTTGGGCAAAGATATGCCATAAATGTGAATTCTGGACAGTGTACCCACTGTTGATGTAATAACAAAACCATCATTGACCAAAATAGATGATAGCCATCCAACAAAATGGAAAGTTGCATCAAATTACAGCCAAATTCAATGCTGGTGCTGCTCAATCCATCAATCATGACACTGTACATTGTATTCTATAGAGTTTTACAATCAATCAAAAAGATTATCATTAACAGCATAGCAGTTACTGCACCTCGCCTGAGAGCATTATTATTAAACTGTAGAAGACTGGTACTGTGTTACATAGAAAAGTCATGTTTACAGATCTTTTGGATGGACAGTTGAGTTTATCTGTGGAAGGGACTGCATGAATCTAGATCCAGCTGGTCAATAGGGTGTTGTTGAAGCTGGCATTGGCTCTGTAATGGTATGTGGCATGTCCTGTTAGAGTTCATAAAGACCATTAAGGAAACTGGAATTTGTCTTTACAGGTATGATATATACAGATCTTTCTGCACATTATTTGCATTCCTTTATGCTCCACAATGCCTTGTGGTGATGGTTTGTTTCAGTAAGATAATGCTCCGTAGTACTTGTGAGCATGATTGACGCAAAATAGGTTTCAGGAACACTCATCCGACTTCCAGACACTCTACTGGCCATGTTTGCCAGATTTAAACCTTACTGATCACTAACCGAATTACCCATGCCTTGCTGTGTGTCGCACTTTTTTTTTTTGTAAGAGAATGATGATTGATTTTAAATCATTGTTATAACTTGTAGAGAAAAATTATGCATTTCAATATTACTCAGTAATCTTGTTGATGTAACTTCCATCTTCTGGCTTTCTCTTATATTTTGTATAGGAGTTATTCCCTTGTTCAAATTTAAATTTAATTTAAATCGAAGGGAAAAAAATTTCTGTGTGTGTGTGTGTGTGGTGATAGTGGCAAAAACAGCTTGATTTGACACCTTTGATATGTATTTGATGCAATACTTGATTGAATGAATTGATGAGCAGATTTCAACTTCTATATACAAACATACTAACCCTGAATATGCACAATATAGCTATTCTAATATTCTAAGCTATTTTAAATATTTAGAATAGCTATATACAAACATACTAACCCTGAATTGATTTCATCTTTTGTCATTTGTGCAATCTCTTCACTGAAAGTTTTGTTTGAAGTT
Source organism: Acanthosepion pharaonis (assembly GCA_903632075.3). Taxonomy (NCBI): domain Eukaryota; kingdom Metazoa; phylum Mollusca; class Cephalopoda; order Sepiida; family Sepiidae; genus Acanthosepion; species Acanthosepion pharaonis. Next base: position 174,157 of record CAHIKZ030000049.1, read on the forward strand.
TCTTCTGTGACAACAGTGGCGCTTCCAGCAATAAAAAAAAAAATCCCTGCATTATAATATTATATGAAAATGCTTTTTGTAAGAGACATCAAGTTATCTGAACAAATGACAACATTAGCTTGTTTTCTATGTTTATACAACAAATATAGTTATGGTTGAATTTCTCTGGAAAGAGAACCCTATCTTGAATCCATATTTTCAATTGTGTATTCATTATTACAATATTTGATCTTGCAAGCTATTGATACTAAATTTGAGGGATGTCCTCAAAACTATGGCTAAAATAACAGAATTCTAAGCTTTAATAAAAATCAATGCCCATTAATAGTTGAAAGCTTGTTAGAATATTTGCATTGTACACATCTTAATCTAAAATTCACATTTCAATTAAGCATCTCATTTTCTGAATGAAAATCTGGTGATCCAGAAAAAGATAATTTTCTAATCAAGACCAATTTGTTGAATGTCAAGAGGTATGTTATATTAGTAAAAGTTTGAAGATGTTATGGGTAGGTTATGTGAGCATGCAAAGAATTAATAAAAAAACATCTACCATTGATAAGATTAATAATAACCTATTTTAAGCAACTTCATTCCAAGTCGTCGGATGATTTAGAAGAGTTACTTCCCTTGCATTATTAATACCAACAAAGATTGGTGTAATTATGAATAACTGAGGCTTCAAATTTGACATTTAGATAAATTTCTTCTTTCAAGACACGGGTGAAGTTATTTTTCACTAAGCTGAAATACAAAACACAAACGTTTTGTCCATGGTAACTAAAACTAAACTTTACAAAGGTTAGTTTTAGTTAGAAAGTTAAAATTTTAAACATGCATCATAAACAAATTAAGATTTCTCAATCAAAAAGGACTAAAAAAATAATAATGTTCACAAGAATACAACAAAACCACAAATTTGCTTAAAATTTAATGGGGGGGAAAAAAAAAAACCCCCAAAATTCTTATAAATTTAAACTTCATTTACATAAATTGGGAAAAAGTAAAGCACCAAAGTTATGCAGTTACAACAAATCTAAGATAATGATGAAACCAAAAACAAACAAAAACATTAAATAAGCTTTAAAGTTTAATGACTATTTAAAATTAAACTACAAACTTTTCAGATTGATATTCTCATTCTTGTTTTCATCAATAAATTTCAGTCAAAGTGGTTTTCCCAAGATACAAAATTCAGAGAAGAGGGATGAATCAAAATATTTGAAGAAAATCTTATCTTCAATTCATATATGTAAAACAACTCCTTTTGCTAAGTCATGATTTTTGCATGTACAAAATATCATAATCAAATGTCAATCTTGTGCTTAACTATATCAGTCATATGAAAAAAGGTAGGAAATTATTTTTATAATTAGAACAAATGAAGGAAACAAAGTGTATCTTGCTTTAATGGTCAAGCATTTGACAACTGACCAGTTTACTTCATATCAATATAGGGGTAAAAGTGTCGTATATTAAAATTAATGTTCTAATGTCGAGAACTTAGGAGACATATGTTGCCAGGGATTCCGAATATCAATCTTATGTTTTATTCTAATTATATATATATATATATATATATATATATATAATAATCCATTGGTATATAATCAAAGTGAATCCTATTAATACAATATAAAATATTACAACTTATTCACAGAGAGCTCAATGTTTTAATCAGAGCAACATATTTTATACAATAGGAATTAAGATTACATTTGGTTAATGATTATTTTCACCTTGTAAATTAAATAAAATTTACAAGGATTTTTCAAATTAGTCAATAGATGATAAATTATTGAAATAAAACTGGAAAATAGTGAAGAAAATTGGAAAAAAGAAAAAGAGAGCAAATAAAAACAACTAGTGTAAGTCTGGATTTGAGGGGTGGTTAGGGGAGAAAAGAAAGGAAAGAGAAAATAAGGAAGAGAAAAAAAAAAAAAAAAAAAAAAAAAAAAAAAAAGAGAAGAGAAGAAATGACCTATTTATTTTATACCCAGTTGCAGACAGAAGATAGATTTATGAAGGATTTTTGAACTATGAATAAAAATAATATATTAAATAAAAAAAATAAACCCATTTATATGAAAAGGAGTTAATTCAGAATTAAAGGTATATTAAAATAAACAATATATCAGAAGAAATAATACAAAAAAAAAAAAAATATAAAAATTGAAATTAATATACTAAAATGATAATTATCTAAGTATGAAGTATCTAATTTAAAATCTACATACAAGTCAACATATTTAAAGTTAAACCTATGTTAAATAATTACCATCTACATTGAAAAAAAGTTTATTATCTAATATAATTAACCAATAAGAGGAAGATTAAATAAAAGAAAAATGTACACTAAAATTAGAAAGTGCCTATATAAAATAAATATACTCTTAAGGTGTGCTATATTTATGGGATAAAGTGCTCAATATGATAGAGCGTGTGTAAAAATAAAAGTGAACATAGAAGTCAACACTTAGAGGCGATAGGCTTTTTCATGCTAGATGCAATAGACAGGCCACAAGTGTTGTTTTTTTTCTTGGCTATTTATATACACGGGTCAGTGGTGCATTGTAGGTAGTCTATTTTGGCAGTTATTTTGCTGGAAGTCGTTTATTTATTTATTTGGGTTAAATTATTTTGCGTGTATTTATTAATTTTATATATTTATTTAAATAAATAAATAACAATAAATAAATATAAAAAATGCATTTCTGCGATATTTAAAAAAAATTTAAAATCAGATTAACTTCAAACCAGCTAATATTCCTCAAATAGTTTCAGAAAAGTATATTTTATTTTTAAAAAAAAGAGAATTACATTATGAAAGATGGCTAAAATGGTGCTAAAATCAATAATTTTTTAGTGATTTCAAACAAAAACTGCTTCCAGTCATTTTAAATTAGTTTTTAAATACAAAATATTTTGCTTATTGGAAATATATATATATATATAGCATAAATCTGTGATAATGATCCCAAGTGTTGAAACCTAGGTAGCTAATACCTGGCTCATTAAGATTTATTTTACCTTTGCTCTACTTAGCATATTGAGCACTCTTCATTTTAACTTATTACTCAGTTTTTTTTTTTTTGTACCAAAAATTTAAGGTACTAGATGATTTCTTTTGCCCTGTTCAGAGGTTACTGTTTTTCTTTTTCCAATTTTTTCCCTCATATGCCAAATTGTTTGAAAATTGTTGTATCCAGGTTTTTTTTCATTCACTAAATAGATTTATGCTATATATATATATATATATATATATATATATATATATATATATATATATATATATATATTTATTTACATGCTAGGAAGAAAATTAATATCAACTCTGCTGGGAGGTGAATGAAGGAAGGAAAGATGCAGTTTTTGAGAATTGTCTCACATGGTAAACAGGAATAAGGTATAATCTCAGACACATACACATTAAAAGAATTTTTTTTATAGACATTTTTCAAATGAAAGTAAAGCAGAGGATGGTGTGGTGAGGAAGAATGGGAGAGGTAAATATGTACTTTAGAATATGTATTTTTCTAAAAGAAATACAAGACATGCTAGGTACTTGTTATGGGTTTCATTGGTCATCCATTCTTCACACAAGCTCTTTAATACCTACTAGAGAGAAAGAAAACAGATATAATCAATTATGGCAGTGAAATGCTGCCTATAAACTGCTATTTAATTTCCATTTCCATTTTATTCACAAAAAAGAATCTAATGGGACTCAAGTGAAAAAGATGTGCATTCTGCCAAAACATGGAATTAAGTAACAAGTTTTTCTCATAGGCAATTGTAAGAGCAATCCTTTTCTAGAATCTGTAATATTTTATCAATGTTTCAAGGAAACCCACTAAAGGCAAGTTTACACACTAATATTTATTAAATTAATAGGCACTAGAAAAATATTTATTGGTAATTTTCTTAATTTATTTAAGTTTTTAATATATAATCAAAGATTAATTTTAAAGTTTTACTAAAACTATTTGTATATATTTTTGTACTGAAAATTCTGACATTACTTTAAATCAATTTTGCTTTTAAAAATATTGTACCAATATATATATATATATATAAAAAAAAAAAAAAAAAAAAAAAAAAAAAAATCAATTTAGATCTCGATTATGGCCAAATGGACATCAAATGCATTATTTCAAATGGAACAGTTAATGCATGAAAAAGTGAGATAAGACTATAAAAAGACAAATTAGGTATAAAAATTAGAATCAGCTTTCATTAAAGTCAAAGAAAGGCTATCCATGCTGAAAGGAAAGAGAAAGAATGGTAGTTATTTTTTTTAGAAAAATGTTCTTTTTCAATTAAAGGAAAGATATATTTAGTTTATGTTCCCTACATTGGGTTTGGTTTGGTTTACAGCAAAACAACTATTTAGAGTCATTTGATGCCGAAACTGATTGTGATTAAAAATGACATTCAGCTTAAAAGGCTTTCCTTTTTTGAGGGAGGGAAATTCTATATAAAATTTATATATTATGTTCATATTTTTGAGTAAAGTCTTATTTCTTTTAGAAAGTTTATTACTTTGGAAGAGTGAATTTTGTTGAAGAGTTCCCTCAAATTATTTACTTGGTAATATCTTTGAGTTTGGTCCTGACAATCAAGCAATATGTGCTTTACTGATAGTCTCTCTTGATGAAGAACCCTCAATATATATATATATATATATATAGGGGGTTCTTCACCCTCCAGTAGATATTTGTGAGTGGCTTATGTGGAGGTGGGTCAGAACTACTTGCTGTCTTCTGCTTTTGATGCTTTCAGTCCGTCATTCTCCAATGGTAGTTTTAATATTCTGTAATTTGTTGTTTGTATAAGTGACCCATTGTTTTTAATCAATTCCTTGATAGTAGTTTTATAGTTAGTATATGGCATTTTTGGGTTTGATAGTTGCTCCTTACTTTTTTTGCTTAGCAGTTCTGCTAATGTGACTTGGTATCCAACAGTTACATTTTTCTAATTGGAGATGTGTTGGATTCTGTTTACCACTAGAGGACTAGAGATTTTTTGTTTTTTTTAATGTTTAAAGTACAGATAGGGAGTCTGTGAAAATTAAGAATTTATCATGTTCATTTGTTCTTACTACAAGTGCTAAATTGATAGCAGTTATTTCAGCATTGAGGCTATGCCCCAAAACTTTTTCCTCAGCCACCCCCCATAGCAGCACACCCAACTTCACCCTCATTTTTTGACTCATCTCTGTAGATGAATAGATGATCTAGGTGATTCAATTTTATGTTGAGTATTTCAGAATGATAGATAGCTGGTTTGGTTTCAGTTTTAGGATGTCTTGTGAGATCTAATATTATTTTGGGTGTTTCAATCATCCACAGAGGAGATTCTGATTGTGCCTCTATGATTTTCCTGGCCTCTGCAAAGGAGAAATGTGTATGTTTCAACTTCATTATGTATTTTAACTTTTTGCCATATTGGACATGCTGTAGCATAAGCTGGATGGTCCTGCTTACAGTTTGCATATTTGGGATTTTTGATGCATTCATTTTGGCCATGGTTAGTGAATTTCTCACATCTTTTTTATATGTACTTTCCCCTGCACACAACTTCATGATGTCTGAACTTTTGACATTTATAACATTGGAGAGGGTTTGTAATAAACTGCTCCACTTTGTTTATTTCATACCCTATTGTTATGTTTGCTGAAATTTGAGGAGTATTAAATATTTTTATGCGTTTGTTTGGATCATCTGTCCATCCCTTTTTATGGACAATCTTCTGGCATCCATGACACCCTGGTTCTTTAGTTCATTTGTTACCTCTTCCAAGGTGCATATAGACAACTCCACTTCTTACTATTCCCTTGGAGAAATTTAAGTTTTTATCTAGGTAACTTTTTATACTGGTTTTGTAAAATTTAGTCATTTTTAGTAAGGTGTCTGCATATATATTACCAGCAGTAGAGTCCCATTTTTAAGTTTGTGGGGTGATATTTATAGATATCACTTTTTGGATTAAAAAGGGTGATATATTTGCTAGAGGAGTGTCTCCATCTGACTAAAGTATGAATCTTGGGAAGTGATCAGAGCATTCTTCATAATCTGTTTCCAATCCTGAATAGATACATTAGTCTCTTTTTTAGGCTTTTTTTTTCTCCATAAGAAAATTTTTAATTTCATTGCACTGCTATGACAGGGATATGTAAATGGTATACTCGCCTAGAGAGGAAATTCAAGCACCTGTAATTCCTTAGTTTCCTCAATTCAAGTATCTCAAAACATCAGGAATAAATCAGCTGTGTTGAGTTCTTTTTCTTTCAAAGTTATTGAACCTTAACCACCACTTTCTATCATATTTAGGAATAAATTAGTCAAGTATTAGAGGTGTATTGGGAAGAGGTGTGGTGTTACCTGTAATTTTGATATGGGTTATATATGATAGGTCTTGACATAACCCACTGACTGATCAGACCTCTCTGACAGCCTGTCTAGTCCAAGGTCCAAAGTGGAGTATTCTTGTAAATGTAAATGTTTTGTAAATATATTTTGATTAAAGTAACAGTATTTTATATTTTTTAACCCTTTTGTATCTGGTTTTAAGATTTTAACCAGGAGTGTATATATATTAGATAATAAAAAAAAAAATAATAAAAAAAGAAAAAAAATATCAATAATTGATAAAGCCGATCAAAAATCAATAAATTCAACTTTTTTCCTGATTTTGTTCAAACTCAGTATGTCGGTTACTTACATCATAGTGAGCTCAATGATACCTCATTTTTATTTCTACACTACTGCATTTAGTGAAAAATGAAAATTTGATTTCAACACAATTTTAAACTAAAAATTCCCTTAATTTTCAAGCAATCTAATAAAACTTCATTAAATTGTAGCCAACAATAAGTTGATTGTTTACTAGTCATTTAACTTGATAATGGAGTCCACCCATATAGTGAAAACCTGCATAAATAGCGAAAAATGGATATTTTTACCGACTTTTCTTATTTTTCATCAATCTTTCAACCAATTTTCATCAAACTTAATTGCTTTATAAATGTATCCTCTTTTATATCCCTGGTAGCATACTGACAAATTGAATTTGAAAAACTAAAAAATAATTGTGGTCTGAAGTGGGTCTTCATGTTGCCTGTTTTACCCCCTTCATGTCCTCAGCTAACTTCAATTGAATAAATACAGACTACTTCTGTTATATCAGTAACTGCATTAATTCAAAATGTTTTTTTAATGAAAGTACTTTAATATAATTGAAGATAAACTGTTACATCTAAACATGATGGTCTGGAGACCCTGCTGTTTGTCTCAAGGTCCTCGACAAAATCCAGACATGGATATGCAATGTGGTTGGTCCTGGTCTGGCATCTCACCTACAGTCACTTTCTTGCAGACATGCAGCCTCACAAACATGAGAAGTCCAAAAGTAATTTTAACTGATTTCTAGTATCCAAAAGAGACAATGATGCTGTAATTGAAATTGGTTTGTCAAACAGGTGCCGGTTGGGTGTTTTAAATTTTTTGCTAAGTGGATAGCTGTGGAAGTAATACCTTCTATTTTATTATACTGGTTCACAATATTCGAGTTGGATGTTGAGGGTATTGCAGTAGAAGTTGAACCTTCCTGCCAATAATCCAAAATTCTTTTTGTAGTATTATAGATAGCAGATACAGAGCAGTCAAGGAAATTGATGTGCACACAAAACATTGAATTCCTCCATGTGGAAAAGTTGCATCTGTTGATATTCATCAACACTTAGTAAATGTTTACAGAGACTAAACAGCAGATGTGAATGCAATTAAGCAGTGAATAATGCATTTCCACATTTGCTACAGTGATGTGTGAAAAGCCATAGCCTAGATCGCTTTGAACAGCTACTAAAAATGTATCTCCAATAATTATGTGTAACAAAAAGTGCTTTGTAGCTGAAAATCCAGTGTCAATGTACTCCTTGTATTGGTTGTAGTTTCTGTGGAAATAGATATTTTTTTTAAATATCCTTTGTACATTAAGATTGTCCCCCCACTTCTTTCATGCAAAAAAATAAAAATCTTAAGGGCAAAATTTTAATTATAGCTTTAAAAGGAGATTGTTAAAGTCTTTTCAAAAGTTGCAGGTTTATACTGACTTGAAAACTTGTAATAATTTTGAATGGAAAATTAATTACAAATACCAGAATTCTGAGCAATATTGTTTTGGGGTATTTTTTTTATACAATTTCACTGGAACAATAAACTAGATCAGACATGAGTTTCAAATAGAGTGTGGGTGTAACATTTTCCCATACCCAGAGCTTATGGCTTATATCTGCATTTGATTTATCAAGTGTTAGCTCTTAATTTTTTTTTTTTTATTCAAAATGAACAGTATCCAGTTGCTATTTTTGTTTTGTTTTGTTTTTTTTTTAAAATCAGAGTTCATGTGAACAGCATATTTATTGTCAGTCATAAAATCAAATTCAATGAGAAAAGTTTCTTATTCTGAAGTGGTATAATATATGAGTATATCAAACAAAAAATATTTTTCTTAAGTTGCAAATGTTTACAATATTGTTTAGATTATGTATAAATAATTACTTGGTAATTGGTCTTGTACTGGAAATCATTTCACTTGGTTCCTAGATTGCACTCTTGAAATTAAAGAAAAATTCTGTATCTAAAACTAAATAAACCAAATAAATGGAAAAAAAATGGGAAAGAAGATCAGTTGAGTGATGGTATGCAAATATTTTTGGTTTATCTTTCATACCAGTTATTAACAAGGGAAATTACCAAAAAGCATTCCATGAATTAAAAGATTATGCAGTAGTAAGCAAATTCAGAGTAAAAGCTATTTCAGATTTATTAGCAAATTATAAATGGAAAGTTTAGATAACATGCACGCACACAATGATGGAACAAGACATAACTATTAAGTGATCATTATCATTTATTCAGTTAGTGCATTTTGTGCCACTGTGGTTACTACCCCCATAATTGTGGTTCATGGTAACATTAAAGGCAAAAATAACAATGTTTTACCGGCCCCTTTTTCACCAAAGATGCTGAGGCTACCCCATCTCTCCTCTCAGAAGTTTCTATGCCCACTGGTAAAGCTGTTGACCTGAGGTACAGCTCCCACATACATGCTGGCAACTGGCTGATGATTGCTTGCCACAGGTGGCTTGGAGAGAGGTGTTCCCCTTCAACAGTCAGTTGGGAAACCCTTCCATCTACCCTCACAGAGTTTAACTGGCAGGTCAATGCCAGAGTGTGGCTATTGCAGTGCACATGTGACTTCTTCAAGCCATCTGTGAGGGCTGGATGTAGGCTATGGAGCAGTACAGTTCCACATCCCAACTCACCTGAGTAAAATAGAGTTGACTATTTTGCTGCAAAGGTACTATCACTGACAATACACCCCATACACACAAGTTAAGCTTAATGAATAATTCAGTTATCAACAAGCTATTCTACTTAAATGAGTTGTCATCACTGAGTTATAACTAAACTAAAGCTTCTGCTACATGTGATGCTTGACTACACTCACTGAGGCTTAATTTTCTTAATTGTTTTTTTCTTTTACACTGCTGCTGAAACCTTGCTGTAACTTTTCTTTATCAATGGCCAACATATTCTTGACAAGTAGCAACAGCAGCAGAATTGCCATTATGGGTCACTTAATACTGAAATTTAATTTTCTTAGGAGCTTTGGTAATTTTTTTTTTTTAAATATAAAAATCTATTGCTTGTATTTTTATATTTTTATAGTGTTTTGATCCCAGTTTGGGAGTTCACTATCTGTCCATAGCTGAGACCCTAAAAGGTGCTACCATGCTGGGTCAGGTTGGACTTGGGAACAACAGCAATTAAGTGGTTGTCCCACGCTCCTCAAAACCTCCTGATCAGAATCCTTGATGCCAGATATAGTTTATCGTTATACCCAGGACAGTGTGTATTTGGAAATTGATGAAAGAGAAATTGATGTGATAGAGACAGATGTGATCAGTTGGCTAGGGAAGAGTTACAATCAACAAGGACAGTGTGCAGTTTGAAAAGGCATGTTGTGTAATGTATGTGCAGTTGAAATTTATGGATAGGGAGAAATGATCATCTGCAAAATCAAAGACTTCTGCAGAGAGTTTTACAGTGAGAATAGTGGAGATCACATCCCCAGTGTTGAACATAATGGTCTGTTACAAAGTTTGACTGCAGGAGGAGAGGGCTAAGTTTGTAAAAAGAGATAAAAAATTGAATTGAAGAGGAAATTCACACATCACAGAAATAAATACACAATGAAGTATTACTGTTGATAGCAGTCAGGCCAATATAAACTGAGAATTGAACAGCCATAGCATGTAAGGTAACATGTTAACTGTCTGGAGGCAGATGACCGAAGCTTCTACAATTTTAGACCTGAAATCTGCCTACCTGCAGATACATGTGGCAAGAAGATAAAAGCACCAGTTGGTAAAGGTATAAAAAAAGACATTGTTTGACATATGACAACAATACCAAAAAAAGTACTAGGAAAGTGGTGGATGGAACAAAAAAAAAAAAAAAAAAAAAAAAAAAAAGAAGGGTGACTAATTTTGACAAAAATCCCAGAATTGTTGGAAAGAGGACAGAGTTAGTGTTTTGACTGGATGAAAATAGAACAGGCAATCTTGTGCATAGGAGGTCCAAAGTTGATTCCACAGAAAAATGCATTTATACAAGATTTTCTCTAGTTGGGAAAGGTGGCAGAGAAATAAAAGAATGAGAAATCATTGATATACTGAATACGAAACTAAAGTGACAGCATATTAAGCTATTGAGTGTTTACACACAGCTACAACATTTTAATCTTAATAAATTTGAAACCAAATCCAGCAATTCTTTATTGGATTAACCAATTCTTTTTTCTTTCATATTTGATATTGCACTCATTTATTTCTCAGAATGATATCCATTCACATTTTGCAGAAAAGAAAGAATTGCTGTGATATATTAAAACGTGAGCAGCATCAACCTTACTTTTTCTTTGCTGTCTGCCATTATTGTAGACTGGTGACAAAGTTAAGGCGAACAAAGACTAAACACAGTGCAAGAAAAACTGGATTCATATGAAAGCTACAACCAGAATTTGCAGTTCTCTCCAACCACACTTTTAAGGAGTGATGCCATCTCTCTGGTTAAAAACAGATTTTTGAAAATAAATAAATCACTCACAAAATAGCAAGATGGTGCTAAAAGATACTTGAATAGGAAACAAATTGCTCCAAAAGTGTTACAAACTTAAATAAAAAAAAAAAACAAACAAACATTTTTTACATAAATTCACTCCAAGTAGAACATTTAAAAAGGTATTAAATAAAAAAACTATAAATGTAAAGCCAGTTTTTCCATCTGTTTGCTGGAAATGAGCTTGAAAAACAAGGTATCAACTGTAATAGAACAAAAGTTATAAATTAGTTCAGAAAATATTTTATTTATCAATTACTTTTGCATTCAAATGTCTAAAAATAGCTGTTGATGACTGTTTTATAATTAAAAAAAAATTTTTTAAATTTTTTTTTATTTTGAAATTCATCTGTTAGACAACTTTCATTAGAGCAAAATAAAAAGTTATGGTAACAAAAATAAAGTGCATATAACCAAAGAAAACAGTGAATATACAATTCAAAATATAACATTTACATGTTAAGGAAATTGTAGAATTAAAGCAAATCTTAAGATGTTTAATCAGTTAAGATAACATGCCATAAAAAGCTACTTTTGAATTGACACATGATATAGCAGATTCAATTATTCTAGATGATTTATAATAAATTCAGCCATTTTGACATTTTAAAAATTTGGAAAGGTGGTTTGTATATAGGAGAATAAAGAATTTAATGTACTCCTGATTTTTATATCCATGTTTTTTTTAAAAAACACCAATATAAATTTTATCATATTTACTACATGTACACACAGATGCATTTAAATCGGTTATTTAAAAAAAAAAAAAAAAAAAAAAAAAAAAGAGATAGAAAATGTGATTGGGTCAGTTTTAATTTCAAGGTCTTTGAGTTTAGGTAATCATTGATGTATATCTGAATTTTACATTTACAGTTTGTTTGTACATTTAGAGATTATTTTGTGGTTTGTATAGAGTAAGAGTATGATAGCGATTTGAATGTGTTTTCAATGTAGTTTAGTTCTTTGTCTAAATTATCGTTTCTCAACCAGGGTTCCCCAGAACCCTAAGGTTCTGCAAAATGTCGCCAACAGTTCCACAATAACAGGCGAGATAAGCTAATGCACTTTTGACTTATTTAATTTCATATTACTTTTTTCATATATATTATAGGTATATGATATTGGTTACTTGTGTTTATTTTTTATGTTTGAACTCCCTGATGAAGTATTATAAATGAACAGTATGAATTTTATTTACCATTACCGAAAAATTTGACAAAAAAGTATTAATTTTTCCTTAAACCAGTTATTCAAAAATATATACTATGATATTTACCATATGAACTACAATGAAAATAAAATGAAAATGATATAGTATATAATTTTGTTTTTGCACAGAGGTTCCTTGAGACATGTAGTTTATTTTAGGGGTTACACAAGAGTAAAAAGGTTGAGAAATGCCGGTCTAGATAGTGAGGGTTACGTATTTTAAATGCTCCGAGATAAAAACCTATTATGATGGTTTGTCATGAGTAAAAATTCATGTTGTCATTTTTATTTCTGAACTTTTATTTTCCTATATCAAATGACTATATTTTACATTTATAGTAACATTTTCCAAGGTACAACTTATTATATCAAGTGCAACTTGGGAATTAGTCTGTAAATTTTTTCAAATTTAAAAACAATTTATAGACATATTTATTTCTAGTTAACTGTTATTTAATGATTAAAAAAGGAAATGTTTTAGTTAATGAACAAAATTTTGTATAATGTAATCTTAATGAGAGATACTAAAAAAAAACGAGACGGGAAACAGCACATTCTATTAACCCATTAATGCCCACCATAAAACCTGGTATTAGTCATAGGTTTCTATCCATAACCATATTGTCCTGAGTAGGACGATAAACTATATCCAGCAGCAATGCCTCCGATCGGAAGACTGGAGGTTTTGAGGAGCATAGAACTACCTCCTAATTGCTGTTGTTGAAAATTATGTATAAAATATTTACATTTCGGTATTAAATAACCTATAGGTTGATATACTGCTAAACAATCAACCAACCAAAAAATCCATATTTATAGTAAAATGACCAATACATTTTATATGTGGTTGAAAGCATACAATTGCATTCAAAATATTTCCACTCCAGCATTATATAACACAGAGGTTGATATGCCACTAAACAAAATCAACCAACCCATAACCATTAATGCCCACCAACCCGAAAATGGTACACTGGACATTAATAGGTTAAGCAGGCCTTTTAAATTGATCTATAATTTTTTCTCATTTTAATTCTAATAAAGTTCAGTTTAACTTTGTATACATAGAAATCAAGCATAGATAAACATGACATTGATACACAGCAGCAAATTAGGAGACAAAAAAAAAAAAAAGAAAAAAAAAAGAACTGCCCTTTAACCTTGACAAAAAATTAATTGTGTTTTGAACATTCATAAAAATCAAAGTCTGACATCTTTTTATTTTAAATCATTTAAAATAAACAGGTTCATGAGGTTATTGCCAATTCAGTGAGGAACCAGAATGACACAAAGCCTAGCAGATAATCAACTTTATTAGGTTCATTTAACTACTGATATATCAATAGTTCAAAATAGAAAATGTCAAGCTGCTCGCTTTGAATGATGCATTGAATTACCAATAGACAGATGGTAATGTGCAACCTGAACAGTTACAGAAGGAAAAAAAGCTGTGGGAAGGTCTGCTAGATTGTCCAGTCAAAAGATATTTTGAACTTCAATTACCTATTTAATATAATTGAAGCCATTCTGGATGTAAGAAAGGGGAGCAGACACCAATATGAAACAGGGAGAAGGGAAGTTTAGCTAAAATCTAAATTTATTTAAAAAAAAAAAAAAAAAAAAAAAAAAAAAATATAATGGAGATCCTATTCATTTTAAAATTCATATTTTCTTGGCAAGTTGAGTATATATATATATATATATATATATATATATATATATATATATATATATATATATATATATATATATATATATATATATATATATACACACACACACACACACAACAGCTTAGGTTATTTTGTATTCAGGATGTTCAGATAAAAAAGGAAAAAAGTTCTTTGATAAAGCATCTATTTTCTGCAAATATTAATGTTGTGCATTTAAATAGGGAAATATATAGCGATGATAATGGAAATATTATTATACATTGCAGGCATGCAAATAAACACATCAAAATTAAATCCTGATTTGACTTTATTAAAATGATCCAATTAAAAAAAAAATAAATTAGAAAGGAAACAGATTTTATGACCAAAATAAAAATATAGATTATATTTAAAATTATGATTACACCACTACAAAGCTTAAATCCCTCAGAATATCTCATCTTAGCCCCTTGATTTAACAGATACATCCTCTAGTTCTACTTGACAAACCTGTTTGAACTTCACAACCACATACATGTCACTAGATTAAAGGTCAATTAGAATATTGTTTTTTTTCCTTACTACTTCAAGCTGCATAATAAAAACTATGATTTAACTAATGGAAGAAAGTTCAATTTTGTTGGACGATGAAAATGGCACAATTAATCTCAATTTTCCTTACACATTGTGGTAAAAGACCTCTTTTGTATTTAGTATAAAAGGTGAAATAAATGTGTTCTTGTTAAATTTATCATATTGGTTGGTTAATATCAATGTTATTATGAAAACATTGACTGATAATAAAATCTGAAAATAACCATAGGTTGGGAAGACTGGATTATACACACTATTCTTTACCACTGTAGTCAAAGTCACCATTAGTATAACTATGGAAATTTAACTGGTTGAATAGTAGGGGTAGAGTATCTCTAACAAAGAACTATGATGAAAAAGACAAATCCAATGTGAAAAAGATCCACAATGACAGATGTCTTAGAAATATTTGTTTAGCTTTAAGAATTCACAAACAACTGTAATTATTGTATAAAGTTATATGATGCTACAAAACGGATAAAAATTAAAACCTACCAATAAATTAGTTATCAATGTTAGTTATCAACTTCATATAACCATTAAAAACAATTGTGAAAGTTTAGCTGAATGATGTTTTTTTTTCTTCTTTACAGTTTATCAACCCTTTGTGAGTTATTTAAAGTCAAAACATATTTTAGATTGTAATTTAACCCATAACTGGGAGGGGGAAGTGATGAATTTATACCTTTCCCAAAAGTATTTGTGTGTAAGTGAATGTAATGAACCCAACAGGAATTTGCTCTCCAGCTTCTCATTCTGAACTTCTGCCTATTACACCACCCACACATCCTAGTTGAATACAGAAAAGCTATCTGAAAAGAGATCCTCAAATGGTAACTGGTTTAAAAACAAAGAAATAACTTAACATGTTACTAGCCTCTTCTATCAGTATAATAAGGAGAGAACGGATTCCCACTACCAAAACGGTGCTTAAATAGACCAATGGCAATCGAGATAGGTCAGGGGCATAAAATGTTTGCATCAACTTGCTCAGAGCTTACTTTTGATGCCGTTTGAGAACATTTTAAAATGTCTTTAATTAAATCTAAAACAGATTGCTTCTACAAGTGTAGTCCAGAAATGCAATATTGGAGGACTGCCATAATGTCAAGGGAACTAGTTTATATTATAAAAGAGCTAGTTCTGTCATACACTCTCTGCATGTGATGATGTAATGTATATGCATATATATCTGTTGTGTGTGAATGGCTTACATGTGCTTGTGCCATTTAATGTACACACAAGCATGCACAATTTAACCACATTTAAAATAAAACTCCACTCACTCAAACTGGACAGTCACTACCCTCTAGATCAAGCAACAAAATCAAAGTTGAAAAAACAAACAAACCAGAAAACAGCTTCATGTCTGAAATTGTCTCTTTGCTTACATGTGCAATATAAATTAAAAAATAAAGAGAAAACAGCTTTTCTTTCACTTACAGTGAAAGAGTTTTAGTATAATATTTATAATTATTTCAATCTTCGTACCACATCAGTCTATTCCTTTATTGGTATCTAGAGCTGGCAGCATAGAAATGGTGAAAGTACACGTTCTATTTATTGCTTATGATAAAGATAAGTTAAATAAATAAAGAAAAAAAAAAAAGCCACAAATTCATGTAGAAATTGTACAATTAATTTCTCAGAACAAAAAAAAAAAAAATCTGATAATCATAAGATTTTGAACTTTTTAGAAATTACTCTAAGAAATAAAATTATTTTTTAAAGTTTTTAACTTTACGGAAATATTTTTTAGGTTTTTCATTGAATGCATACACACAGTTTGAATGAGATGGAAATGAGAATCTAGGTCACAAGGGCTAATTTCCCGTCTAGCAATCTTTGGATAACAGGAAAAAAAAAAAAAAAAAAAATAAGCCAAAATATGCAGCCTTTTGAATATATACACACACACACACACACACACACTTGGTATTCATCAACTAACATATCAAAAATAAAAAATAATCCATACCATTATTCTACTTATGCTTTTCTAGAGAAAGGGAATAGATGGATATACAAGAAAGACAGAGACAAGTTTGCTGGTTGGATGTCAGAAGACAATGAGCAAAAGATTGAACAGTAGATAGAGATGGGAAGGTGTAAAAATTTGGTGCATTAAAATTCTTTACAGATAAAAATAAAATAAAAGAATGCAGTAGAAAACATTTGTGCATTCCTTATTTGCATATGTGTGGCATGCAGATAAAAATCTGAATTGGCAACAAAGATTAGAAAGGATAAGGGAGAGAATAAAATGATACAGGCAAAGGATAACAGATTGATTCTTTTTCTACGGTTTATCAACATTTTGCATGTTTATTTAAAACCAGGAAATATTGTTTGATTGTAAGAATTATTTTTGAGATAATGATTTAGTTCTTACTAATTAACCAAAACCAAAGGGGTGTGGGGGGGAGGGGTGACAAGGTGGACTCATACCTTTCACAACGGTATGTAAGTGGTAAGTGAATATAATAGACTGAACTGTAACTGGATCTTGGCTCCCTGATTAAGAATTCCGGGCCATTATCCATTACACCACATGCACATCCGAACTTACAGCACCTGGTATTCCCAAGCAGTCACCCATCTAAGTACTAACCATGCTCAATGTTAGTTAATGTTGGCGATTGTACAGGAACCAGTGTTTCAATGTGATATGGCAGTTAAGCCAATAACAAGAGTAAAAGCATGAGAAGGACAATCTTAATGGTTGACAACCATGAAATTTCCATGGGTCCTGCTAGTGATTTATGATTTTACAAACTGATGTGATACAAAATAGAAGTCATAATTGTATGGATCAAAAGATCTGTTAGCCAGATTTTTGACATTTGGCAATTTAACAAAACAGGTACAGTTTACAAATAAACAAAACCATTTACCCAAATCAAAGACATTAACAGAAAATAAAATTTAATATTTGTTTGTTAAATCAGTTTTCATATAAAATGATCATATTTTGAGGATTCAGAACATATGAACCAGAATTTCCTAATTGCAAAAGTTAAATGTACATTTTTCAGACTCCAAATGAATACTTAAAGTTGGTTTTTGCCAAATTGCAAAAACAATGGAGTTAACATTCAACTTTTTGTTTCATATTCACAAATAAGCAAATATTTACAGGACCTTTTGATTAGGTCAGATTTATAAGAGCATGACCCAAATCACAGAGCCAGCTGAAGGGATTGTAGGGTCACATGTAAGCATAAATATATAACCAACAGTTTACATTTTAGAGAGAAATCACATTACACAAGATTTTAATCTATATATTAATCTTTATAGCTATCACAAAACATTGATTTCACCATTACAAATTACTTTACACCTCGGAGATGAATGAATCTACAAACTTACAGAATCAAACTTCTTTTTAAATTACATCAATGTCTAACAGTTTTTTTTAGTAAAAACTGTTAGACATTGATCATAAAATAACCTGGGCTATTCATTTTATTCTAAAGAATCATAAACAGCCTAAAACCTTTCTGTTTAGCATTTGTGAAATTTAAAAACTGACATTCAAGAAAATTTTACAGTTCAAAATAACTGATTTTCGTAACAGCTGTTTAAAGAACTCTTGAAACAAAATAAGCTTCAAGTGTTTCCCATGTTGTTATTTAAAAACAAACTGACATTTTCAGAAAATTTATAATAGTTGCAAAATTACATTTTTAAAATGTTTTAAGAATAACCATAACTGAGTGAAAAGCAGTGGTCAGTTACTTCATGCAGTCATGACCAGAGTAATATGACTAGAAAAAAGAACATTGACTAATTGTTCTGGAACAAAAAAGGTTTATATTCATAATAAAATTCCTATAGGGAAATGAAAACTTTTCTAAAAAAAAAAAAAAAAAAAAAAAAAAATAAAAAAAAATTGTTAGATATAAGAATAAGATTTTTAAAATTACAGAAAAAACAAAGATAAATTCAGAAATTTAGAGGTGACTTTCAAACCAAAACAAATTACTGTTAATTATATCCATTTTACCCACAGAAACTGTAAGCCAACTTATTTCAAAGAAAAAAAAGAAAAAAAAAAAAAAAAATACTTTTAAAGGAAAGATCAATTATATTTGATGAAATTTAATTAAAAAAAATTATAAAATTGAAAGTGTACAAGATTACACACACAGAAGGGTTCCTTCTGTTTATCAAATTACCATTTATCTACAGAGAAATGGATGCACCTCGCAAGATGAAAGGTTATAATTGCTTGCAAAAACTGTTCCTCTTTGTCAAAGAGCAGTTATCAGTGGCTATCAAGTAAAAACAATTAAGTTAAAAATAAAATGTTGTTTACATTAATGTTGTGACAGCTAAGTGATCTGTATACTTCTGTCAAGCAAGAGAAACCAAAATGCTTGAGCCAATATTCTCATTAATTTGGTACAGGTTGACTGCTGCTGCCTCCCTTATGGCAATAAGATATGATTATTTTATCAACATGTCAACAGGCCAAGCATCTCAATGTGGGGTAATGGTTACCAAGTTAGTTTCAAAGATCCTGAACAGCAAATTTGATCCTTACTGGGTGCTCCATACTTATAACCACATACCAAAACAAAGATAAACTTCATGTTAACAGGCCAATATGAAACCAATATGCAAATAAATTCTCATTTTTAAACCTTAGGTATCGAAACTGATACCTAAAAATGCAATGTATGAAATATGACTTTTGGAACTTAAACCAAATTCAGTTAACGGGGCTGGGGCTGTTTTGAATTTTTAAAAACCTTATGAGTTGTTGATTTATCAGTTAACAGAAAAGTAAACCTGTCAACAATACAAGAGAAATTGATTTAAGTTTCATATTATTTTTTTAACTTTTTTTAGTCTTCTGCTTTGAATGTTTTTGCAAGTGATGATTTCCCATTTTCATAGCCATCTACTTTATATACAAAATATGAAAGATGTCTCTTCAATCACATGCAAGCAAAAGGCCACTGTTGTATTTATTTTTAAATTGACGATTATAAAAATGAAATTAACTTTTTTTTGGTATCTCTTGTGTGCGTGGGGGTGTGTTTTAAAGCTTGTCCTTTTTGTGTTCAAAATAATTCTCTGCTCCCTTGTAAACTTGATTTATACTTCCTTTCCTTATGGGATGGGTGACGTTAAACAGGACCCCCCACCCAACCCCTCGCTGAATGATTCATTAACTTTTCCATCATTCCTTGTAGCTGAATGAATAGAATACTCATCAATTGCAAACACAGTGACATGACAGTTCAAACAATTTTACATGTGAATTAATAAATACTAAAATACTTAGAAAAAGTAATTTGCCAAGGGATTAATTAAAATTTATAAAAGATCTTTGCTAAAAAAAATGAACAGAAAGCTGAACACATTGAAAATAAAAGTGGTTCAGGTTACATTTTTTCAGTTGAATAAGACAATTATTGAAAAGGAGTAAAATTTCAAGCTTATTCCATTCTTTAAGCGGAAGCCTCATAATGTGTAAAACGAAAAGTATTTTTAATCAAAAGAATTGAGGATACCTTTAATAATCTGTTGTTCAATATAGGAAGTTTACACGGCCAAGCAAGATGAGAAAATAAGTTCAAATAATTTATTATTTAAGTAACTAAAATCTGACTACTTGTTTGGTGAGTTTGGTTTACTTTTTTAAATTTGGTCTTTTTCAAAGTTTAATAAAAAAAATGAAAAAAAAAAAAAAAAAAGAAATGGATATTACGAAAAATATAGATTTGAAATATTGTCATAACCTAGGGATATCATGTATTTATTTCAGAGCAATAAAGTTACTTGGCAGTGTCCATCTCCTCTCCAAGTCTCATGCAAATGGTTTTTAAAGTTACATTTTTTAACAATTACATGGTAAAAAAGCTGCAAGGAGTAATAATACTTAAACAGACCTATAGAATTTATTTTAAAACCAATTGATTAAAGTTTAAGGAAATGTACGACTTTTAATAAAATTTGCTGACTTCGTCCAATTAACAAGTTACTTCTTATAAATCTAAAATTAGTTTTACTAAGCAATAAAAAAAGAGGAAAAAGTTATTCAACACCTGTCCTTAAAAAAAAAAAAAAAAAAAAAAAAAAAAACACAATTAAGCAAAAGCTTAATTAAAATTTAATCTAAATTTTCAAGCATCAGTATGCACATAGACCCCTAGATCAGCGGCAGCTGTGACAACTTGTTTCTTTGGCAATAATGGGGGAGGGGGGAATAGTTTCTATAGTAAAAATACTATAAGAATGCAATGAAATCAGCAAGGCTGTAAAATTCTATCTTGCAGTGCCAATTTAAAGCTTTCGGTGCTTTATGATTTGAGAGAAAATGTGTAGTAAGTAGGATTTTTTACAGCCCCCAAATCATACAGTGCTGAACTGAATCAGAATCAATGTCAATTCTTAACATATGGAACCCCGACTAGCAGAAAAAACTTTAACACTAAACTTTTAAACTAAGATCTTTATTTTTTTCTTTCTAAAAAACAACACGGCAATAAAATTAAATTTTTTTAAATACAATTATAAAAATTATATCGTAGGAAGTAACAAAACACCTGATAAATGGAAAGTAAGTAAAAATGAAGATTGAAGAGGAAACAATTTAATTTAAATTATACAAAAATAAAAATGACTTTGAAGTTACTTTCTTGAAATACTGAATCTTTTTAGTTTTTAGCAATAGCGTCAACAAATCTGGGACTTTGACCGTCTGATTCTCGCCACCATAATTTCATTTTTCTTTCAAAATTAAGTTATTAAAAACTTTTTTTTCTTTCAAATTTGTAGCCACATAATTTTGACCGCAAAATCTGGCTTTATACTTAAATTTCATTGTTCCTTTCAGTTTTTCGTAAGTACAGATAAAGTTGGTGACAAACTGTTCTTGACATGATAATCGGCAAACGAAAACAAAACAGAAAAAATAAATCCATTCCCGTGAGGAATTCCTCTAAACTAAAGACATCCTTTTCAAAACCAAACTTATTAAATTACTAAAATAAATAAGTTTAATTAATGAATCTATTTGGCTACAGAAGAAAAAGATCACATTTCTTCACTGTTTTAAAACAGACAGGGAAGGAATCCACAAAAAAAAAGTCAGAAGTGAAAAAATAATTTATTTACCTAGAGTTCAATATAAATAAAATAAACTTAAGCAACTTAAGAGTTCAAAATTGTTGACACTGATAATCACAATGGACTTCAATGAAGAAAAAAAAAAAAAAAAAGTGAACCATCGGCATGTAGAAGTATGTAATCATGTGCACGAGTTAATGACGTGGCTCTCAAATGCAATAAACGTGTTAGTGGCCATAGAAAGTCAAACATTTTTTTTTTATTCTTAACTTTAAAAATGCAAATATGTCAATTTCATTTTTATTTATTGAATTCCGACTAAAATATCTATGAATAATAAGCTGCTAAGCTGAAGAATAAAAAAAACTAATTGTTCCATATGCGTACTATCGACGTCATTATCAGAACGTTTTCTGATAATTTTGACGTATCTCTTCATTTCATTGATGAAGGCACCAAAAAGCATAAACTAAAAAAAGGCATAAAAGAGATAATTAGGCTCCATATACAGACAACTGACATGGAATGAGTTTCATGCACGAAAAATACCATTATTACAAGAAGCAATAATGTTTATGTGCCATCTAATTACATGATCCTTGTATATGTCGTAGCAATTTCAAAGAGGGGTTTCCCCCTTGTACTATACTTGACACGTTGCATTTACTGCGGTTGATTATTTTTGGAGAATCAGTTTATTTAAAAATCTAAAATAAAGTATTTTATGAAAACCTCAATGAGAAAAATTTAATTAGATACGTTTGGTTTTGGCTATTGCGCAAAAAAGATTAAGAAATTTAGATTCTTTAGTACACGCATGGCAAGGCATTTTAAGAAGCTAAAAAAACAAAAAAAAAAACAAACATTTATTTCATCATTATTCTTCTTACAAATGAAAGAAGATTTAAAAGTCATTTTTTTTTCTAAATTTCAAAAATTATACGCAACAGTCACGCTGAATGTTTAAAGGAAAGCGGAATTAGTGTAAAGTAAAAAAGAAAAAAAAAGGAAAGTTGATATAGCATTCTATTTTTGTATTATTAGGTCGATTTTGTTTTTTAAAGTTTAGTTCCACGTCAAACAATAGTAATTGCTGACCCAAGCAAATTCGAATACTGAGTATACATCGGCTATGAAGCAGAACGCATCACTTAGACAAAAAAAAAAAATTTTATTTTAGACAGCCTTTCAAAAACTTTAATCATTTAAATTCAGTTTTTTTTTAAATTCTCAGATAAAATTTTGTTTAACAGCTTCCAAGATTAAATAGGTACGTGTAAAAAACCGACTAGAAAGAATACATCTTTGAATTATAAAAAAATAAAAAAAAGTTGATTTTCAAAAGGAAAATGCGACCAGTGAGTGTGCGTTCATATTTATAGCCAGTTGTATTTGTAAACTGGAACTGAAGCTGAAAAGCCAGAGGCGACTTCGGGATCTTAAAGGCTTATCTCGGCAAGCAGTATTCAATAAATTAATCAAACGATCAAGAGGTAATCGAATTACAGTAGATACTATAGTAATTTACAGTAGATTTATGTCGACTTAGCCAAAAGAAAAAAAACAAACTGCAGATGTTTAGTTTACTACAAATCGAAATCTACGATTTTTTCCCATTGAGTTCTAAAACCGAAGTAGGTAGGTAAGGTAGATTTTTAAAAGCGAATTGGATTGTGTAATGAATGAGAAGATAAACTTATACCTTTTGCTTTTTGTTTTTTTTCTGTGTGGTTTTCTTGGTGTCAACTCGTCCTGAGTGGAAACTTGGAGGTGTAGCTGGGGTTCTGAAACCAAAGGCGAACACAAGAAGGGCGCAAATGACCACACCGAGTACAGGTAACACGACCGACAGGGAACCAAGCTCTACCATTTCCAACATGCTGATTGACTAAGCTCGCCGTTCCGTTATTACAGTCCTTCTTTTCAAACAGACCCGACCATCAACAAGAAAATGAGGGATTTAAAAAAGTCAGCTTCTACCCTCACTTTAATTTTTATTGTGTATGGATGGAAAAAATACAGATAGATGGAAGGAAGGCACCCTTGATGTCGTCGTTTCTGCCCCCGATTTTCAGAATCGGTTTTTAGATGAGCCGGGTTCAATATTTTTTTTTTTTTTGCCGTAGTTCTTGTTGACCGTTGATTGTCTTTCTCTCAACAAACACACACACTCCTCTCAGTCCCAATGGGGTCGAATGTGGTCTTCTCACCTCATCCACTCACTGATGATGATGATGGCCCATATGGTCGATCTTCTTCCCTTTTCGCCTAGCTACCGTTTACTCCGTCTACCAGGTAGCAGTGGTAATAGTAGTAAACACGAGATAGTAGGAGTGAGTTTTTTTTTTTGCCTATCTATCTATACTTATGTAAACCTATCTAAGTTCATACGTAACCCTGTACGTATACATATACAAAGAGAGAGGGAGCTAAAAATGTCGCGAGGAGTGGTAATAGTAAGCTTTAAATAAAAAAAAAAGAGAAGCAGCGGGAGGAGAAGATACTTAGTGGGAAGAATGGTATAAGTTTTATAAGGAGTGGGAGTCAGGCCGAGATTTGAGACACGTGGTAATAATAAGAGGAGCGGAAAGAGAACAAAAATGCATTAGGAAAATGCAAAGGGAAAACGTGGTAGGAGGTACTCGTCCCATTCTCCCTTGTGAGTAGCGGTGTAAGTATAACGTTATAGAAGGAGTATGAAGGAAAGAATAAGAATCTGAAAAAGAGTGTGTATGAGTAGATGTGAAGGGAGTGTTAAACTTCTAAAGTAAGAAGGTGACATGAGGCCGACGCAGATGGTAGGAGGAATGACAGCCAATATGAAGAGTTAGACACGTGGTGGTAGTAGCGTTCTTAGTATTATCAGCATCAAGTATAGTAAATTTTCATCATCATAAACATAAAGACCCTTAGTGAGTAGCCATCAAAATTGTGCCGTGGCCGACCTTATGTGTGAAAAACGTCATCATTTTGAGTGCATAAACCACTGTTTTGTAACATCTGTTTTAAAACTGCTTTTCCAAGGAAATAAACACTGTTGTTTCAATATTTCATAAGATTTTTTAAAGGTAATTTTAAAGCACTAACTTAGCAGGAAATTTTATTTATAAATAAAAAGGGAAAAATATTTCATTTTATCTACGGAAAAAGAAAAAGTGATAATTTTGTTTTTTTGTAGTAAATTTTCTCCTTTATTCCTGAGTCGGGTTGAGAAAAATCCAAAAGAATTGCATGCTCTATCCAAGATTACTATAAAAGAAAAGGTGTGTTACTGTTAGTTAACATTAACAAGTATCTAGGTTTTTAGTGTGAACTCAGGAAGGACATGAATATTTTTCTCATTTAAAGATTCTCCACGTATGCTTCTTATAGGCCGATGAAAGAAATTCCTGAGATAAAAAACAGCAATAATAATGATAATAATAATAGGTATTGTATACTATTAGGCCTTTAGACCAAATAACAATTATTATTGTTTTTTATCTCTTGAATTTTAATTGGCCTTATGATAAAGGCCCTTATCTATCTATCTATCTATCTATCTATCTATCTATCTATCTATCTATCTATCTATCTATCTACTTCTAAGCCACTAATACGCAAGGGGTTACTGAGTCAAAAGTCATGAGAAAAACTTATGAAGAGTGGCCAATAAAAGTACAGGAATTAAGAAGACAAAAGATGACAATTGACATTATATTTAAATTTTTGAAGATCAAAGTTGACTGGAAAGCAAGAAGCCAGAAGAGAGTTCCACAAGTGAAAAATGCAAGAGAAGAAACTGTTTTAGCATAGAAGTTATGGTTACATATAGCAATTTCAACTGTAAAATGATGAGATCTAGTTTCCAATCTACAGGGTGGTCTGAAAGTTTTGTCCAAAAGCTTTGTAGGAGTTTGTGTCACCCATCTGAAATAAAAAATTATGGCGTGACAAGACTTTTGGACCATTCTTTAGTTCTGTACTTAAACTTGTAAAGTCAAGGTACCAAAGAGGAAAGCTCATCAGAACAATTACCATGAAAATATTGAATTATCACAGGGAAATTATGCCAATGCAGTGGGAAAGTGCTTGAAGATTAGATGCCAGGTCAGGACTGATAACATGGCATATTCTTCCTTGAATTTTATCAAAGATTCCTAGATGCAAAGCAGATGCACCAGATCAAATGTTATAGCAATATTCAAATCATGGACAAATAGTTGACTTATAAAAGTATAAGATAGATTCTGGTAAGAAAAATTGTCTATCGTTGTTATATCAAAATTTATATTGAATCATTTTTATATTGAATTCATTTGATTAAACCAAGTTTGATACAAGGCCACAATTGTAAAGCATTTAGTGACTACCAAGTTTACAATTCTTGAAACTAGCACACAGTACACTGCATTTTCAAGAATAAATGTCTATTCTGTTTAATTGTTAAAAATCTCTTGAAAATCAAAATCCAGATTTAGAATAGTTTTTTTTTTTTAATAATGTTTTAGGCAAAAGCGAAAATGCCTAGACACTCAAAATATGTCCCCTCTTCCATACACTATCTGTAAGTGATGCAAAGTAATGTATTTTCTGTACTGAATTCTGTATCTCATATCTATTATTTTCTCATTTTTAACTAGTGACAGATATTTTTATTTAGGGAATGATATTGTTTTCATTTTTTCTGCATTTTAATTCCTAATTTTGTAACATTGTGAGATTGCCTTATACAAATTTCTATTATTTTTTTTATGTAAACATGTGTAATCATTGATAACTAATAACATTTATGAATAATTTTTATCAATCAATTTCATTACCTGTTTAACACTTAAACTAAACTACCAACTCAACAAAATTCTTCATTTTTCCCCATAATTTTAATAATCATCAAATTGTTTTGCTCATATCAATATCATTTTGCTGTAAGAAATCTATAGGTTGAGTATTCTTTATTCTGTTGTGGCCCTAACCTTATGGCTACTATAAAACAGCACATCCACAACAGAATAAAGAACACCCCATCTACAGATTTCTTTCTTTTTTCTTTAAAAGCAAAATGCCTATATTGATATGTGCAAAACTATTAGAATAAAGGGGAAGGATGGCGGCATGTTCCTGTCTTGGTGAAGAAACAATGTAGTGCTATGGAAAGGAAACTTTGACAGTTATGTTTTCAGAAATCCCTTGGAAAGATACTGAATACAATAGAAAGTAAGGAATGTGTAGCAGGAAATCATTTCTTCTGTAGCATAGACACTGGAACAACACCTGCAAAGGAGTCTGGTTTAGTACACACTGCAATGCACCCACCTGACCTGCAGCAAGTGAAAACGCATACTGTCCTCCCAACAGACACCCACCTCTTTTATGTGTTTTTCCCAAGCCAGAAAATTAGCATCTTGTACACAGTGCCAGCCTTGATCTGGTTCAGTAACGCATGTGCTATATCTTTCCAGTGCTGATGCTTGTACACTTTGCTTCACTCAGAATTTGCTCTTCTCATGTGCAAATTTAGGCTATGCCACTCTGGCCCTCTTGGACATCTGAGGTAATTCTCCAGCACCCCCCCTTCACCAGGTGCTTTTTCACACAGGCAGGGAGGGTAGTTCTACTTCCTCTCCTGCTTCATTTCAAACTTTTTTTTTTTTTTTATTTGGCTTTATTTTAAAAGTTCAGTCTGTCCACATTGTCCCTTTACTTTTGTATTTCTGCCATAGATAGCTAGAAAATGTACAAACATGTGAACGACTCCTACACATTTGGCCAGATGTCATCAAATTTGTAAACTTAATTAAAAAAATAGAAAAATGTCTCCAGTCCAAGACTTCTCTGCGATGCTGTCAAACGTGAATGAAGTTTTATTTCCAGTGAAACGGCAGATTCTTGTGTCTGTTTCGAAATACATCGAACTGTTTCTGATAAAATATCAAAATGATAAACTGTTGCTTCCTTTGCTTGCAGATGATCTTTTTAGCATGATCATGAAACTGTTAAGATTTGTAAAAGAAGAGCAAACTAAAAAGATAATTACATTTTCCAAACTGAATGAATTTCTAAGAATTTTGTCAAATCCAAACAGGCATAAAAATGCTGCAAAAATCAAGTGTGGATTTCTATGCAAAATATATCCTAAAAAGGAAATGTGATATGTCCCGGAAAGGGATATATTTGAACAAAGTAGCTAAGTGGCTTTGGCTACTATAACCAAGTAGAATACGGTAGCAGTAATTGACTGGTACGCGTTGTAGTCGCAAGTAAGAAGTGTAGATCAATGGCATAGTCCAATGGGCATTGTTATAGACTTAGCTCTCAGACTAAGGCTCTTGATTCTCCTACACGTCCGTTGGTATTTATGATAGACACCAGCCAATCATATTCCAGTGAGGGGGAACACAGGTGTATGCATATTCCATTATATCAAAATGTATCTACAAAAGATTTGTTTGCATGCAGAATTGTAGCTTCTGGCAAAGACTCCCCTTGTAAGTCACTTGCATGGGTGAACCCTGTATCCATTTATGAAAAAAAAAAAATCTGCCACAGAAGATGGTCTAAAAAGATGTCCTTCCCATATGATGGACAGAAAACAAGTGAGCAAGTCTGATTGTGATGATATCATCTGTCAGTACAAAGTGTTTCAGGAGGAGGCTGCTGGAAATATTGCTTTCAAGAATTTCAGCAAGCATGAAGGCTGTCTGGACACTTTGTTCTAGTCTTCTTTGTCTGGCAACAAAGAATATCAAAAATTGGAAAGTTGCTTGCAGATTGCTGGTACTCTTTCATGGACAGACTTTAGTGTAGAGAGATTTCTCAGTTAATAAGGAAATTTCCACTGACAATATGAAGCAGCAGAATGTTCCCATGACCAAGGCTTTTCTCTGCACTGCTTTCAATGCCAGAACAGCATACAGCCAATACTTTGAGGCTGAGAAGAAAAAAAAGGAAGGAAGAAACAGCTGGACAAAAATGGAAATCCATGCTTATGGAAATTGCAAAATTGAAGACCAAAAAACACAAGCTTGAAAGTTGCACACAAGATTTGCTCAAGTCAGATTTGTTTTAGTCAGTGACTAGAGGATTAAAAACTCAAAATGTTCAAATCAAATAAACAAGTTTTATTGGTTTGAAAAGATATCAGTGGTGAAGTATATATATAGTACCAAGAGAGAGAAAAGTAATAAAACTTGTACTAATAGAGAAAGAAATAGATAAAAAATAAATAATGACAAGAAGACCAAAATTTCATCATCTCTAAAAATAGATGGATAATTAGAATTGCCAAACCACGAAGCCATATTTCAACCAACCAATCAGAAAGTTTTCACAATCAGAATATAAAAAAACAAAATAAATAATGAGGAGACTAAAATTCCACCATCTCTAAAAATAGATGTATATACAAAATTCCCAGGCCACAAAGCCATAGTTTAACCAACCAATCAGAAAGCTTTTATAAGAAGGATATAAGATTGTAAATCAATGGGAATCAGAGTGTACATTTTCAAAGTGGATCTCTAGATGGTTATATAGCCAGATGAAAAATCAACGAAAACTAGAATCGATAAATAAATTTTGCCCATTCTCTGATAACGTGGTCATCGTAACATAATCAGAGCTGAAATGTGGCTAACTGGTGATCTGAGACAGCTAAACCCTCTTGTTACATTAAAAACATTTACCCTTTCCTTTACCACCAATTAAGTGACTACTGAACTGTCCTCCTACATTGGAAATATATACCATTTCCTTCACCACTAATTAAGTAGCAAGCAGCTACTACATTTGGATACATCCATATACATATATATTTACTTTCTCCTGGACTCTTTCTCTCTATCTTGTGTCAGGACTTTTACTCTTGAAATCTTGAATTTTTAACCTTCACCTTATCTTTCTGTATTATTATATTTTGTTATATAATGATTTATTTTGTATCCTTCAACATTTTGTGCATTTTCTTTTAATCATTACACAAGCAAATATAGCAATATATGGTGGGAACAGACATTGTCATAAAATAAACTCCACAAATCTCCCATAACTTCACACTACTACCTAAGAAAAAAGATTTTAATTTCAGGCCATTTCAGCTAGAGGTTTAGAAATTATTCACTCTGTTACTCTGCCAAAAGATCTCATGGTAGCATAGGACTCCTAGAATTGTGGTGCTTCTCACAACTGCACAGTGTGCCTATGTCTTAAGATGGCACTTAAACTGAGACTTGTGATTTCCTACTACTTTAATCAAGATCTCTTTCTGATTCACAAATATATTTCACTAGACATGTTGGCCAGATGTGAATGCTAAGAAAACAAAACATGCAATAAAAAAGTCATCTTCTATGCAGGGGCTCTGAGAATCCTTGCAAAAATCTAATCTAAAATACAATAACTAATCATGAATGTTGCTGTTAAACCATATGAAAACGGCATGCTCTGCCAACAAGAAGCAGTTCAACTCAACACCTTGAGCTCATCACATGACTTGCTGGCCATTCACACACCACACCGGTGTAAAATTCAACCCTGGAGATATAAAGATCAACCCTGCCAATAACAACCTATTTGTGCTACTACAGATTTGTAGCTTCACTTATCCACTACAGGCCTCTCTCATTGTCACCATGACACACCAATGCACTTTATGAGGCCCTACCACAGATCAACCCAGCCAATGACACCCCACTTGCTCAACCAACTACATATAATTCATGAACTCATACTGGTGAATCAACACCAGATAAATCCTTTTCAAACAATTACATATGCTGGCATTGAGTATTGTGTGTATATATGTTGAAAATTGATCAATACATGCTGTTGAAATTTTAATCTTTGTTTTTTCATTTCTGTGCTGGTTACAACAATGCTATCAGAGGTCAGTCTTCAAACCCAGTTAAAAGCAAGTGTTTTGAAAGTTAATTTTCTAGTCATGCAGGCAGGACTTTTCTATTTTGCATACTGACACAATACAATCTTCATATTCCTATTTCACTTCTGTCCACATCTGGCTTTGTATTGTACTAAAATAATTCTAAATATAATCATAATTCCTACACTTAATTTTCTACAATATAGACATTATAATGTTTATGTTTTTGTAAATTAATTTGGATATTATTTGTGCAATAAAAAATTAACCAATATATTTAAAAACAAAAAATGCTGAGATGCATAAGACCCCATAATGCTGTTATCTGATCTTATAAATATTAAATTACAATATTACTGTATTCAAAGCTGTTAATTATCTGCTGACATTTCTCTGCTGGAACAAAAATTTTATTTATGTGTTGAAATGGAAACATTAGATTTAAAAAAAATTATTTTTCTATCCAGTATAAAAAATAGTTATCTTAATATAAATCAACCTTGAACAAGTTATGTTACATGACAACCCATATCAGAAATCACAGTTGTATGTTGTACACATTTATTTTCTAAGTATCAATGGAGGCAAATGTTTTTAACATTAAGACAAGATTTATATTTTTTGCGTCTTACTGGTCTTTTGAGTAGATTTATTTTATTACAAAATCATTCTTACAAGTAATCTTTCCTTTTCTAACTTATTTTATCTAAAATTTATACGTGTTTTTTTTTTTTGTTTTTTTAACTAGTATTTAACATGTAAATAGCTTGATTAATTTATTTTTAAGCAATTTTAGTTAAATGTTTTTCTCTTAGTTTTTAAAGTTGTAAATAGTCTAAGTCATTTTAATCACTATTGTAAACGTTTTATTAAGTGTAGTTTTGAAAAGAAAAGAAAATAAGAATAAAAAAAGTAAAAAGAAAAGAAAGACCAAACAAATAAGTTATTTTATAGAAGTTAAAGGGGAGGTAGAGAAAGAACAAGTTGCAAGATGAGCCAATATAATAAATCGTTTGTTTTTTTTTTGTTTGTATATGTATATATGTGTGTGTGTGTGTGTGTTTATATATATATATATATATATATATATATATATATATATGTTTGTATATTTATTGGTTTGTTTTCTTCTATTCTTCCAAAAAAACACCCTATCTTGGGCGCATGTAGGAAGATCAATACAACCATGCATACCTAATCTATAACTTCGATTAGCCCAAGTAAAGTCTTGATTGGTTGTTGTCTACTGGGGCAACTTATATAATTCACGTCCTAAAGCTAGTGGCAAATTTTGTTCTAGGTGCGGGCCGAATACTGATCATATTTGGTTGTGTCGCCCATTGAAGAAGTCTGTTGTTTATTTAGACCTGAAACTTCTAGTGACATGGGAGCAACAACACTGACGACGCATCTAGATTCGGCACTTAAAGGTGTATTTTAATAATAATATCAGATAATTTTGAATAACACCTTTGAATGAGATGTCACCAAATAAAATGTTTCCTTTACATCTAAAACTTAACAGAATTTCTGGTCAGAATTAATTTTGTAGCTCTCAGCCAAAATGATGTATCTATATTTTTATTTGTTTGTAATAAAATTGTAAAAGTTTTAAGTGACCCACAACTTAGGAGACTTTATAATGAAGAACAACTTCCTGCAATTAAAAAAGATAAACAAAGTATACAATAATGAGATCAACAAAATGGTTTTAAGCCTAATCTTATGAATGGTTTTGTGCTTATGCATTTACAAAAGCATGGAATATCTGAGAATCAAGTTCAGTTCTAACTGCTAGGAGAGAATTAATTCAAATAATATTTGCTTGTACTATAACATTACTGTTTCACCAGAGCAAGAGCCATCTGTAAAAATGTAGTTTTTGGGATAATGTTCTTTAATTTTATGTTGTTTATAATACATTCCATGATTTTGCAAGCACCAATAGTTTTTTGATCTGTATTGTCTTTTCCAGGTTTTGGAATAAGGATTACAGTTGTCTGTCTCCATATATCTGGTAATTTTCCACTTCTCCATACATTGTTGAAGGTATTTAGGAGGTAATCTAATATATTTTTCTAGTAGTTGTTTTATAAATTTGTAGTGAACTTTGTCTAGGCCAATAGTTGTAGTATGAGATATGATTGAGTCTTTCAGCTCAGATAGTCTTTAGGATTGTTTGACCATAAGCTTAATTTGTATTTTACAGAACTGTGTTTTGCTGTTTAGGAATTGTTGTTGCAATTTTTCTAGAGGAGTTTTTTTTTTAATTCTGCAATATCACAATAGGTGTTGTTTTTGGTAAGATGTTTTAGAGAAGTTTGTTTTTTTTTTTGTCAAGCATTTTTCTTATGTTCCATACTGTTTTAAAGAAGGTGTTAAGTTTGCTTACATATTTTTCCAACATTCTTTCTTGCATTCTTTTATTGTTTTCTATGCTCTTGCTCTATATAGTTTGAAGGAGATTAAGTAGGAGGTTGAAGGATAATTGTTGAATTTACATAAAGCTGCTCATTGTAATCTGATGGCTTTTCTACACAACAAACCATGGTAGAACCATGGTTTGTTGTTGCATTTATTTGGAGTTGGATATGAATTTCTATGAAGATGATTGTTTCTGCAAAGTGATTTGCTGAGTCTTTAATATTGTCATTTTGGATTATTTTTTTTTGTTACACAGATCTAAATTATTTTCAATTTCCTTTGCTTAATTTCCAGTGAGGAAAATTTTCATCATTAGATTCTTAGTTTTCTTGTATAATCGGAAAGTGATTGCTACCACATTTCATCATGTACTGTCCAAATATAATCTAATTTGTAAGATCATATAAAGATAAATCTATAGTTGAGTAGTTACCAGGTTGATATATTTGGGATTTCATGTTGAAGAGGCATAAATTATTAGTATTAATGATGCTTTTTAAGGTTTTGCCTTTTTGGTTTCTGTTTCTGTAATACAGCAACTGTTAAAATCACCCAATAAGATGAAAGGTTTAAGAAGCTGTTTTAGAGTTCCACTGAGTTCATTTTCATATATAGAGTCATGTGGCGGAATAAGCAGTCTGATATTGGCAAATTTAGTTCAAACCTCCTTATCTGTTTCATTGATGACCCTAACTTTTTCTTTTTTCTTAGTGCAAAAGTGCCTACAGTACAGGACTGGGTTCTCTTTGGGCTATTAAAATATAATAGTTATAATATTCTTTCCTTCTTATATTTGAGCAATAAAATAATTTTCTATTCAACACTTTGTTTATTAGTATCTATTAATTATTATTTGCTTACTGCTTAATTTGTTTATTATTTCCTGAAATATTATGAACACCTTTTCTTATACAACACAACTCAATAAATAAAATTTAAACTGATCTGACTATAAGCATATTAGGTAGTTACATCTTGGTTTATAAATGTTGTCCTGCTTCCTCCTGAGACAAACTGTCTGACTGTATCTTCAATGTCATGCAGCAGACGCTCCAACTCACTCTCTGAAGGAAAATATATAGGGGATAAAATTTATTGTTGAAACTCAAAAGGACCAGGCAAGCATTGTCTGGTGATTTCGCATTTCAAGTTGACACTTAGCCAATTCACATCTCTCAAAATTTGATTAGCTCCCATTTATTCGAATATTTAAAAAAAAATTCAAATCTTTAAACAACACACACACACATACATGCACACATGCATGCACACACAAAAGCTATTTTAACACAATATTTTTTTAATGAAATAGTAGCAAATTTTATACCTACTTTTTTCTACTTGGATCCCTAACTTTATTTCCCTGAAGTTTAGTCTATGCTAGCCATTAAAATCATTACTGCACTCAAAGAAATTTGTGTGTATCACTTCCTTTCTGCCTAATGACATAGTGCCAGATGTTTGTGATTTGATTTTGGAACCACTTTCAACAAATCCTTATAATAAATAAAAGGAAGAAATAATTCTATGAATTTTATTAGCCAAAAAGTGAAAATTATGACAGTTCTTAACTACAGAAAAACTAGGTGATAAAAAACCTGGCTAACATTTATGAAAATGACTATTTCTTTCTAATAATCATAAAAATGACAACTTTGTTCAACACATATTTATATAAATGTTTAGAGATAACCTGCAGCAAATCTTGGCAACTCTGAAGCAAGATGCCTTCATACCAAAGTTTCTGTGGTACCAACAGAGTGAATTAGGAGCACTTGAATGTCTATGAAACTTTTGTCAATTAAAATGAGGCTCATCTTAAAAGATAATTGCTGTACAGTCTTTGTAAAAAAATTGTTCAACCAAAATTTTGTTAGACTCCAACACTCCACAATCACAAACAGTAGTTGTAGAAATATAGCCAGGAATGTTCATAATCTGATTATCTGCATGTAAAAAATATTGTAATTTTTTAAACAAGGCACAGAATAGGCTAGCAGTTTTTGGTGACAGTAACCATCCTTTGTTTCCTGTTCTTGATATAATGTTTGATATTGACAAGTTTAGTACACACCCCCTTATCAGTTTCATATCTCGTTGACTAGTATTAGTTGCAGTTTATGACCTTTGCACAACATATTTCTACTGTGAGCTTCAATTACCCTTTGTGCCTCTAGGAATGGCACATTTTGTCTGCATTTCATCTCCATGATTTCCTTATCTTTTCTCCAAATTTTGAATGTTCATACTTATACTGGGTGATCTTCATGACTGCACAATCAATTGCTCCATGATAGTAGTTAAGGTTTTTCTGTTTGCATCTCTTACATGTTGGTTATGCCATACATTTGGATCTGTGCTGCCATATTTCTGGTATTTATAGCATCTCAGTATGTATCGGTTCACTTATGCAACAGTGTAACCGATTTTGACTTATTTGGGCATTTAAGGATTGTTGAATGTAACTGCATGCATGTTTATTTGAATTGATTAAACTTTGTTTTTTTTATGTTTATTCTTCTAAGATCTTAAAGCCCTTGACTTTTTCGAGGTTCATTTTCATCTTGTTCATTGTGCAAATGAATAGTTTAGTGCTTCTTAATATGCCTTTGCTTGTGTTTAGTGTTTGGTAGGGATATAGAAAAGTTTTCTCAGCCAATTTATATAGCAGAGATAATTTCTATAATAGACCATTATCTGGAGCACCTACACAAATTAATAAAATCACACATTGTTTTTCTGGATTAACAATATCATCTGTAATGAACTATTGCATTAAGAAATCTTGGTGATCTGTCCAATCATTGTTTTCAATGTCAAACTCCTCTAAATTACAACATTTTAAAAAATTTATGTAAGAATACATTTCATGAAACTTGGAAAATAATTATATAGACTGAAAAAATCACTACTTGCCAGACATACCAGAATAATTATGTGACAATAATCTCTAACTTTCATGCCAATTTATATAGTAACTTCACATAAGAAAAGGCTTGGTTGAATATAAATATTCAGCTGACAATTGTCACTCAACATACATGGCTAGTATGATATAACCTTGTCTCTCTTCCACCCAAAGATTCATCAAAATAAAATAACTCAGCCCTCTGTTAGTTAAAGTGTGTGACTATTTTATTCCCAAAGGACAAGCAAATTGCTAAAGAAATTAGTGGTTAGCAAGCTGTTCTCAATATTGTAGCTCTTTATTTAATAAATATTGACCTTAGTAAAAGATAACCTGATTTATGTTATGGTGTTGATTTTACAAGTTTTTTTTTTTTAATTACTTCTTACTGAAAAGTGAAAATGGTTTGTCAATCATTTAATTGATATCTGACTCAGTTAGATTTTTTTACAAGAGTAATAACAATACTATCTATTTGGGTGGGTTGTTGGATTTTGATTATAAGATTAGATCATCTACTTCATAAGCGATAAAGAATAAATTTTAATTCAGGTCAGAAACGAATTTTCTCAAAATGTTTTGAATGAAAGAATAAGACAAAAAGTTAAAAATCAAAGGGAAAGAATTCATATACTTTTATGCATGAACTTTATCAGTTGCCTCCCTTAAAAATAAACGCTTACGGAAAATCAAATCTATTCTATTTATTCTGTTTCTTTATAAAAGTGATAATGATTATGCTCTATGTTTATTTTGAAGATTAATATTCTTGTTTCATATAATTTTGTCTTTATAATTGTATCTTATTAAAACTTTATGAAGTTTATCTGGAGTGTCCAGTCACGCATCTGAACTGAAGGCCATTGTAGTGGAAAGTTTGGTTTGGTAGTTACCATTTATTTAATGGTGTTGATGGCCCAAATCAATCCATACAATTTTTACTCTATGCATATGTCAAGCAAAATGCAAAAACAACAAGACAAAACAAGAAAAATTTGTGATAAACGACAAAAGGCAAATATTTGAATAACAGGTGATTTTCAACTTTGTAAGGAAAATATTTTACAAAAATGTAGTGGATTTTATTTGAGAAATTTTGTTAGTTTATGTTGAACTCATGTTTGATGAAAGATTAAATTTTGTTAATGAGTTCTGATTTGAAAGGATGTTTGTTAGAATCTGTTATTGATGATTCTGTAAATTAATTGCAAGAGAAAAATTTACTGTTCATGTAAGTAGTAAATGTTTGTAAAGTTGAATGCAATTTTGTGATCAAAGAAGTTATCTACCTTTGATTGTTTTGTGTAATACAATGTTCTCGAATGTTGAGAAATAAAGTTGATTTGTTAGCAGGAATTTGTTTAACTTCTTCATAAGGAATTTGGTGAGTGAATGGGAATAGAGTTCACTGGTGAGTTTTGGTGAGTGAGTGTGAAAATCGTTAAATTTGTATAATGTTCGTATGAACAAAAACTTAATATTGTGCGACGTGAAGTTTAGTTGCAATTCGTTTGATGTTACAATTCTCACTGGCGATTGTGAATGAGTTTCTGTTTTTATTTGCTTCGAGTGGCTCACAGAGACTTGGCGCGAACTTGGATTTCAGTCACGAGCTGTAAAGATTAGTTTAGCGTGAGTGAATAGTCATGCCTACTTGTATATTTATTAACCAATGAGGGCTCGAAATTTTTTTGAAAGTTGTTGGGGCGACACACCTTCTGACTGATAACGGACTTATCCCTCTACGATATAAGTCAGTGCTAGAGAGAATAGTTGTGTTGTGCGAGGATCAGGTTTGGACTGGTTTTTGACTTCTGTTTTGTTTGCTTTTGGATTTTTTTTGTGTACTGCTGTTACTGCTGGTCGGCGAAAAATTTTGATTTGCTTGACGACTTGGAAGAACCTTTTTTTTGAAACACCGGACGTTTGGCTGATAAGTTATTGTTTTAGTTTCATTCTTTTTAATTTTTTCTATTTCTTTTGTTTGTTTTTAATTTGTTTTTGGGCTTCGGCCCACATTTTTTCCTTTTTTAGTCCGGTTTGACAAAGTCTTACCGGACGACTGCTTTTTTATTTTTGTTTATTTTTCTATCAGTTAAAAAAAAAAAAAAAGCGGAACAGTTTAGACAAAAGAAAAAAGAAAAAGAACCTTTTTGTTTAATTTTTTATTTTTTTTAGCGACTTCAGTCGCTTTCTTTCTCCTTTTTTGTTTACGTTTGACTAGTTTATTTTTCTTTTAATTCATTTTCTTTAGCGGCGTCAGCCGCAAAACTTTATCTTTTTTATTCTTTTTTTAGTACATTTGAAAGTTTTTGTGAAAAAAGAGGGAAGTTTTTGGTTTTTCTTTTATTTTCGGCTGCCTTCGGGCGCCATTTTTTATTTTTTATTTTATTTTATTTTATTTTATTTTATTTTATTTTATTTTTTTTTTTGTTTAAAAAAGACTTACCTGTTTATTTTCTTTCCGGTTTTTTTTTCTGTTTATCTTTATATTTCCTGGGTTATCCAGGCTTTCTTTATTTATTTTATATTTTTATATTTTCCTCAACTCCTCTCCCCGTGATTGTGAAGAATTTGAAAACCCGCAGGTGGTAGTGTCCACTTTTTTTACAACATGGCCGACGGCAATAGTCAGGCCAATGTGAAAAAAGACCTGTTTGGTTCGGCAAATAAAGCCGACCACTCTGAAAAAGAAAACTGAAAAGCGGGCTGATGGAAGCCCAAAAACAGACAAGAGCATCTCCAAAAAAAGGAGATGCTTCTAAATAGACCAAGTGCCTAAAGAGGCGCAAAATAAGACGAAAGAGGAGTTGCCCTCTTGCTGGAAGTCCCCCTAGTTGTATTTTGAACATGGCGGATTTCCTGGATAAGGCGAAAAGTTACGCCCATCTTGTTAATAAAGATGGGTTCGTCGATGATGTCCGAGAGCTCGATATGTTCTCAAAGAGAATGGTGACCGTTTTGTGGTCGACAAGAAAACCCGAAAGATTTGTCGCTCCACAAAAGACACTGTGATCAAATCACTTTTGTCCCTGGGGATAAAACCCCAAAGAGTTATTAAGGGTACGGGTTTTTCATGTGGGACATTCTGCTGCCCACACCGGAAGATTGCCTGGCCATGGCCAAAAAAGAATTAATCACGAAGGATTTTATAATAAGAACCGAATATGAAGGCCGCAGGCGGACCAGGGTGGCCGTTTTCGAGGTTCCTCCTCAAATTTCGGGAGAGCTCCTGGCTGCATTTTTTATGCAGTACGGCCAGATATTAGGGGCTCTCTCCGACAATCTGAACGGGGATGGACTTTCGATATTATGCTTGACCAGAACGCCTTCAAGTCCGTCCCCAACTGTTTGGTGTTAGGCGACCGGAAAATGCCGGTCATAGTGACTGGTAGGCGTCCGACTTGCTGGAGGTGTGGAGAGACTGGTCACCTTTCCTCCTCCTGCCCAGGGAAGAAGGCCCCTGGAGTTCCGGTCGCAGGTGACCAAAATCCCCCCTTGGCCGATAAGGAAAAATCCGCGGCGCCTGTAATGGGCCTAGCTGCGAGGCGGACCGATGGGCAAAGTCCCTCGGTTGGGTCCCAACCCTCATTACCCCCGAGACCAACGCCTGCCACAAGTGTGGATAAGGAGAAGGACGAGGGGGAATGGCGCCTCGTAGTTAGGGGCAAGGGGAAGACCCAAACAGCGGTTCCTCAGTCCCAACATGACACCAGGGACAAAGTCACCTACAGCCCCATTCCCTCTGTCAGCTCTGAGGGCGACGCCTCGGCGTCCTATGAAAAAAACGCCAGCGATACCCAAAAAGCTAACGAGCCGAGCTGGAAAAAGATCCTAGATTTAAAAAAATTAAAAGAACAGTTGGATGCTAAGCGGGGTAAAAACCAAAAATCGCTGGGGGCACCGGCCCCTCTATTCTCTGCCCCGTCTTCCCCTACTTCATCCAAAAAAAACCTTTTGTGAAACCTCCTCCACCAAAATCTCTGTCGAACTCTCCGACGAAATCTTTCTACTCATCAAAACCTTCACCTGTGAGGACGCCTTCGGGCATGACACCCTCCACCACTCCAAACAGCACACCCATCTCAACTCCTATCCAGTCTCCACAAAAAAAAGGGTAAGGAGCCCAGATTCGCAAGTTGTCACAGATAAAAAAAAGAAAAAAATTAAGCCACCATATCTCACAGGGGAAGACGTCTGCCGCGTATCCCGGGAGCAGGCGGAAAGGGTCTTCGGTCAAACGAAGAACCCGAAGCCCTTGAAAGTCTTGTGGAATTTCCGGCACATCAAGGGTGTGGATGTGGAGGTGCCGGAAAATTTCCACAAGGCAAAAAACCAACTCACCGTCATAAGAACTGGCCCGGGTACGCGGGAGATCTGGGGCATGGTAGAGGAGGCAAAATCATCCTTGAAAGTGGTGCCCCCAGCTGTCGTCCTTCTTGAGGAAAATTTGGATGAAAACAAAAATTGTAAAGGGAGGGTCCCTATTTATGTTCACCCATCCCTATATAGAGCCCTTAAATTAACCTATCCTGCGGACATCGGCGGCTTGTCCCAGGATGACACGCTCGATACTGAGATGATGTCTGGCTCAATGGGACAAGCTGTGGGTGTCCTCACCCCAGCCATGTTCTATCCTGAAGGGCAACTAATCGGCTTCACAATGGCTCTCTGGTTAGCTAGTTTGAATGCCCGGGGCCTGAGGATCGCAGGGCGAGGCTCTCTCGTGACCTTCAGCGCCTCGGGGTGAATATATGTTGTGTACAAGAGACCCGGTTTTCTTCTCATGATCATGAGGACATACTGTCTAAGGGTTCGCCCTTTATTCAGCTTGTTTTGGTGGTTGTTCGAAGGGTGTCTCTTGGCTAGTGAGCAGGTCTTTGAAGGCTGCATGTACCCTTGTCTTCGCGGATCCGGCGGGCAGGCTTTGCGTGCTGGATGTTACCATAAAGGATAAGCTTCTTCGTCTCATTGGGGTTTATGCGCCCAATATCCATTCCGAGCGGCCTGCTTTGTTTCGGCAGATCGCGCCGTTCTTGACGACGTCTCGTCGGGTAGTTTTAGGGGGGATTGGAATGCCGTCCTTGACCCCGATATAGATCGTATAGGGCACAAAAAGGTACTAAAAACCCGGATGTGAAACCATTTCGGGACTTTATCGATGGGTTTGATCTCGTCGATAAGTTCCGGAATGAACACCCTCGGGAGGTAGTATGGACTTGGACAACTAGTGGCAGCTCGGCTCCTGGCTCGCTTGCGAGCTACCTGGACCGAGTCTTAGTTAGGAGAGTCGATGTAGGGCTCTTAGGGTGTCCAAGTTTCCATTATATAGTTTATACGGATCATAGGCTTGTCCGGGTCCGTGTAAACTTAGATAAACCTAAGGTTAGGTTGGCTGGTTACTGGAAATTGAACTGTTCATTTTTCAGTGATCAGGGTTTCCGGGACCAGCTGCTACTAACGATCCAAAGGGAATTGACGGGAGCGGTTGTGGGAAATGCCTGGTGGGGCAATTTAAAATCTAAGATTCGAACGTTTGCTGCCGACTTTAGTCGTCGGCTCAATTTAGATAAATTAGCGGCGCAAACGGCTTTAGAAGAAAAAAGTTGATCGGGCCGTGAAATCCCGTGTTAGTGGGGACATAGTCTTAGCTAAGGCAGAGTTGGCCTCCTTGCTTATCAAGAAGGATCAAGCTCTGGTAGTTAGGGCTAGGTTAAAAGAATGTCTTCTGAGGCAACGAATATGGCCGCTGAACTGCGTGTAGAGGAAAATCGAA
Organism: Acanthosepion pharaonis; assembly: GCA_903632075.3. Taxonomy (NCBI): domain Eukaryota; kingdom Metazoa; phylum Mollusca; class Cephalopoda; order Sepiida; family Sepiidae; genus Acanthosepion; species Acanthosepion pharaonis. The sequence continues at coordinate 215,846 of CAHIKZ030000049.1, forward strand.
ACGCGGCCAGGCGACATATAGCGTGCGTCACATTACCGGATAAGCGGACCGTGACTACAAACGCGGGCATATGTGAGGTCTTTCGAGATTACTTTCAGGAGCTTTTCACCAGGGAGCCCGGTCTGAGCTCTGCTCAGTTCGACGCCTATTTAGCTGACTTTCCCTGCCTCTCGGCAGCTGAAGTGGCTAGGTGCGAGGGTCCCATAACAGAGTCGGAAATCTGGGAAGCGCTGAAGCAGGTTGGCCTGGATAAGTCTCCGGGATTAGATGGTCTTCCCTACGAAGTTTACTTGAGGTTGTCGCACGTTTTTGTTCCTTTGCTGGAACTGATGTACAACCACTGGATGAGGCAGGGGTCTTTACCTCAACGCTTCACCAGGGGTGTCATCAAGTTGCTGCGTAAGGACAAGGACGGTGGGGATGGGTTAGGGAACTTTCGCCCTTTAACGATGTTAAACACTGACTTAAAGATTTTGGCGAAGATCTTAGCCAACCGTTTGCAGCTTGTCCTGTCTAGTCTGATTGGCCCTGAACAGACTTGTGCTGTGAAGGGCAGGACTATTCAGGATAACCTTCATATGGTACGCTTGATCTTAGAACAAGTCGACAGTGAAGCCGCGCTGATCAATTTAGATCAGTCCAAGGCCTTCGATAGGGTTGACCATCGATTTCTGGAGGCTGTCCTTTCGGCGGCCGGTTTCGGAGCCGACTTTCGCTCCTGGATCCGACTCTTGTATGCGACCCCCGGTGCGCTGGTGGAAGTGAATGGGGTAAGATCGAAGCCTTTCGTATTGTCTCGCTCCATTCGTCAAGGTTGTCCGCTATCGCCTCTGCTTTACGTTCTTGCGTTGGGCCTTTCCTTCGCAAGTTAAAGGCGAATCCGGTCCTACGCGGTATTTCGCTGCCTGGTGCTTCCACCTCGGCCAGGTATTCTGCCTATGCTGACGACGTTTCGGTTCTTGTGTCGAGCAGAGCCGAGATTAACGAAGTCAGTAAGCAGATCAGTGGGTATGAGATGGTGACAGGGGCCAAAATCAACCGCGATAAGTCTGTGGGCTTGCGGTTGGGTGCGTGGAAGGGAGTTTCTCTTCCCGGACCTTTCCTCTGGACGGATGGGCCGATCAAGATACTCGGCGTCTGGTTCGGTCCTGATCTCCAGTTGGAAAAGAATTGGTCGGAGGTACAAGGGCGGGCCGAGGCCGCGGCTAGTCTGTGGTCTCGGAGGGACTTTCCCTGAAGGGAAGGGCGGAAGTTTGTGGTTCACATCTATCCGATCCTCCTCTACCGTCTTTCTGTGCTTCCACTCCCGTATGCCCGACTAATGTCATTAGTCAAGGCCTTGTTCTCTTTCTTGTGGAGAGGCAAGGCCCATATGGTATGTCGCGAGATCTGTTGCCTTCATCCCTCTGAGGGCGGTCTGGGGATGCCTAGCATTGAGATTCGTCAATATATGCTACGCATTACCTTTCTAGACCGAATGTGTCGCGGTTTGGATGAGGTGGGCACCTTTTGGAAAGAAGATGTCCGTAAACATTTCCCATCCCTGAGAAGTGTGCACTCGTGCGAGGAGGAGGCCGGTCGTACTCCTCGTGGCGAGTGCTCCTTCTATCGTGAATGTCGTCGTGCTTTGAAGCTCCTCTTGCGGACGTCGGTTGGCCTCTCCGACGCCCAAGCGTTGTCTCGTAAGGCATTATATCGTTTGTTAGTTAGGGGTCCGTTCAAGATGATCTGATCGACGAGCTCGGTCTTACGAAGCAGGAGGCTCGCTCGATATGGCCTTGGGCGCCTGGGTTGAAATGTCTCAATAACGATGAGGCATCACTCACCTGGCTGATGATTCGCGGGGCCCTCTGGGTCGGCAAAAGACTTTGTTCAGCAGGCTTGGAGAAATATCCAAACTGTCGTCGCTGTACTGGGAATGTCGAGACCATTGGTCACGCCTTTTTTTCAGTGCAAGGCGGTAGTGCCGTTGTGCAAGTTTGTTGAAGGCCTCATGGTTCGCATGCTGCAGGGAAAGTTTTTTGTCCTGGAAGCCAGTTCTGTTTGTAGCAATGTGGTATCGCAATTGACGAAGGCTGAACACTATGTGTTCTGTTGCTTACTAGGGGTTATGCGAGTCGTGATTTGGACGACGCGACAGAAGGGATTCTATGAAGGCGAGAGGTTCACCTCTTCCCAACTGATCTTGTACTTTAGGCATCAGCTTAAAGTCAAGATTAGGACGGAAAGGCGGCGGCTCCCATCATCAGAATTCGGCAAAAGGTGGGTGAATCTTGCGCGAATGTGTAGAGTGAAAGGGGCTGACCTAGAGTGGCTTTTGGATGTCGGTTAGGCACAGAATATTGTCCTAACAGGGTTGAACATAGGCAACCCACCCCGATATTAGGCTAGACTAGGTTTTGTTTTTGAAGTTTTAGTTTCTTTTTTTTTTCCCGTTTAACTTAGCTAGTGCATGTAAGCTCATTGGTCCCTTTTATTTCTGTCCCTATTTTTTACTTTTGTTTAATTCCCCATCCCCTCCCTCGTTAGGTGGTTAGTGATGTCAGTTTTCTGGTGGATGCGGGGCGCCTTTCGTTTCGTGTGTGTGTTTTCGTATTTGTTGTTGTGTATGAATGAGTGAGTGTTTGTGTGAATGCTTGATGGTTTGAATGTGTACTTATTTTCTTAGTTCCGCATCGATTTCGTCCGGTTAACTGATATTTCTGCCACATTCATAGTTTATGGGGGATTTTATTACTAACTCAGTTTTGTTTAGTTTATTGTAAATAATTATTTCATTTTGTAAATATTCATTTGGGGATTTTAAAAGTTGTTATTTTTATGACCCTCCCCCCATGAACAATATTTGTATATAAGGGGACTATTTAGGACGTCATAGAGAAACTGAGGTATTATGGTGGACGTAGTAAGAAAGGTAGGAGTGAATGTGATGTTTTGGTGATTGGATTATTGTTGGCATGTTTGGGTCAGTGTCTGTGACTAGCTAAGTTTTAGATTAAGACAGAAGAAGACCGTCATTCCCCATCCCCCTCTTTGGCCATGTGCCACATTTTGTATTTTAAATGCAAATAAATATTTGTGAAGGATCAGATTTGGACTGGTTTTTGACTTCTGTTTTGTTTGCTTTTGGATTTTTTTTTGTGTACTGCTGTTACTGCTGGTCGGCGTTCCTTTTTTGATTTGCTTGACGACTTGGAAGAACCTTTTTTTTGAAACACCGGACCGTTTGGCTGATAAGTTATTGTTTTAGTTTCATTCTTTTTAATTTTTTCTATTTCTTTTGTTTGTTTTTAATTTGTTTTTGGGCTTCGGCCCATTTTTTTTTTTTTTAGTCCGGTTTGACAAAGTCTTACCGGACGACTGCTTTTTTTATTTTTGTTTATTTTTCTATTAAAAAAAAAAAAAAGCGGAACAGTTTAGACAAAAGAAAAAAAAAAAAGAACCTTTTTTGTTTAATTTTTTTTTTTTTTTTTAGCGACTTCAGTCGCTTTCTTTCTCCTTTTTTGTTTACGTTTGACTAGTTTATTTTTCTTTTAATTCATTTTCTTTAGCGGCGTCAGCCAAAAACTTTATCTTTTTTTATTCTTTTTTTTAGTACATTTGAAAGTTTTTGTGAAAAAAAGTTTTTGGTTTTTCTTTTTTATTTTTATTTGCGGCTGCCATTTTTATTTTTTATTTTATTTTTTTTATTTTATTTTATTTTTTTTTTTTTGTTTAAAAAGACTTACCTGTTTATTTTTTTTCAGTTTTTTTTTTCTGTTTATCTTTTTATTTCCTGGGTTATCCAGGCTTTTTTTATTTGTTTTATATTTTATATTTTCCCCAACTCCTCTCCCGTGATTGTGAAGAATTTGAAAACCCGCAGGTGGTAGTTTCCACTTTTTTTACAACATGGCCGACGGCAACAGTCAGGCCAATGTTAAAAAAGACCTGTTTGGTTCGGCAAATAAAGCCGACCACTCTGAAAAAAAAATTGAAAAGCGGGCTGATGGAGCCCAAAAACTGACAAAAGCATCTCCAAAAAAGGAGATGCTTCTAAACCAGACCAAGTGCCTAAAGAGGCGCAAAATAAGACGAAAGAGGAGTTGCCCTCTTGCTGGAAGTCCCCCCTAGTTGTATTTCTGAACATGGCGGATTTCCTGGATAAGGCGAAAAGTTACGCCCATCTTGTTAATAAAGATGGGTTCGTCGATGATGTCCGGGAGCTCGATATGTTCTCAAAGAGAATGGTGACCGTTTTTGTGGTCGACAAGAAAACCCGAAAGATTTGTCGCTCCACAAAAGACACTGTGATCAAATCACTTTTGTCCCTGGGGATAAAACCCCAAAGAGTTATTAAGGGTACGGGTTTTTTCATGTGGGACATTCTGCTGCCCACACCGGAAGATTGCCTGGCCATGGCCAAAAAAAGAATTAATCACGAAAGATTTAATAATAAGAACCGAATATGAAGGCCGCAGGCGGACCAGGGTGGCCGTTTTCGAGGTTCCTCCTCAAATTTCGGGAGAGCTCCTGGCTGCATTTTTTATGCAGTACGGCCAGATTTTAGGGGCTCTCTCCGACAATCTGAACGGGGGATGGACTTTCGATATTATGCTTGACCAGAACGCCTTCAAGTCCGTCCCCAACTGTTTGGTGTTAGGCGACCGGAAAATGCCGGTCATAGTGACTGGTAGGCGTCCGACTTGCTGGAGGTGTGGAGAGACTGGTCACCTTTCCTCCTCCTGCCCAGGGAAGAAGGCCCCTGGAGTTCCGGTCGCAGGTGACCAAAATCCCCCCTTGGCCGATAAGGAAAAATCCGCGGCGCCTGTAATGGGCCTAGCTGCGAGGCGGACCGATGGGCAAAGTCCCTCGGTTGGGTCCCAACCCTCATTACCCCCTGAGACCAACGCCTGCCACAAGTGTGGATAAGGAGAAGGACGAGGGGGAATGGCGCCTCGTAGTTAGGGGCAAGGGAAGACCCAAACAGCGGTTCCTCAGTCCCAACATGACACCAGGGACAAAGTCACCTACAGCCCCATTCCCTCTGTCAGCTCTGAGGGCGACGCCTCGGCGTCTTATGAAAAAAATGCTACGTTACCAAAAAATTAAATGAGCCGAGCTGGAAAAAGATCCTAGATTTAAAAAAGCTGAAAAAAGAAAAGTTGGATGCTAAGCGGGATAAAAACCAAAAATCGCTGGGGCACCGGCCCCTCTATTCCTCTGCCCCGTCTTCCCCTTCTTCATCCAAAAAAAAACTTTTTGTGAAACCTCCTCCACCTAAATCTCTGTCAAACTCTCCGAAAAAATCTTTCTACTCATCAAAACCTTCTCCGGTGAGGACACCTTCGGGATGGACTCCCTCCACCACTCCAAACCACACCCATGTCAACTCCCAATTCATTCTCCAAAAAAAAAGGTTCCGTAGCCCAGATTCGCAAACTGTCACAGAAAAAAAAAAAAAAAATCAAACCACCATATTCACAGGGGAAGACGTCTGCCGCGTATCCCGGGTCCAGGCGGAAAGGGTCTTTGGTCAAACGGAGAACCCGAAGCCCTTAAAAGTCCTATGGAATTTCCGGCACATCAATGGTGTGGATGTGGAGGTGCCGGGAAAATTTCCACAAGGCAAAAACCAACTCACCGTCATTAGAACTGGCCCGGGTACGCGGGAGATTTGGGGCATGGTAGAGGAGGCCAAAATCATCTCTAAAAATGGTGCCCCAGCTGTCGTCCTTCTTGAGGAAAATTTGGATGAAAACAAAAAATTGTAAAGGGAGGGTCCCTATTTTTGTTCACCCATCCCTTTATAGAGCTTTTAAATTAACCTATCCTGCGGACATCGGCGGCTTGTCCCAGGATGACACCGTCGAGACTGAGATGATGTCTGGCTCAATGGGACAAGCTGTGGGTGTCCTCACCCCAGCCATGTTCTATCCTGAAGGGCAACCCTAATCGGCTTCACAATGGCTCTCTGGTTAGCTAGTTTGAATGCCCGGGGCCTGAGGTCCGAGTCTCGCAGGGCGAGGCTCTCTCGTGACCTTCAGCGCCTCGGGGTGAATATATGTTGTTTACAAGAGACCCGGTTTTCTTCTCATGATCGTGAGGACATACTGTCTAAGGGGTTCGCCCTTTATTCAGCATGTTTTGATGGTTGTTCGAGGGGTGTCTCTTGGCTAGTGAGCAGGTCTTTGAAGGCTGCATGTACCCTTGTCTTCGCGGATCCGGCGGGCAGGCTTTGCGTGCTGGATGTTGATAAGCTTCTTCGTCTCATTGGGGTTTATGCGCCCAATATCCATTCCGAGCGGCCTCTTTGTTTCGGCAGATCGCGCCGTTCTTGACGACGTCTCGTCGGGTAGTTTTAGCGGGGGATTGGAATGCCGTCCTTGACCCCGATATAGATCGTATAGGGCACAAAAAAGGTACTAAAAACCCGGATGTGAAACCATTTCGGGACTTTATCGATGGGTTTGATCTCGTCGATAAGTTCCGGAATGAACACCCTCGGGAGGTAGTATGGACTTGGACAACTAGTGGCAGCTCGGCTCCTGGCTCGCTTGCGAGCTACCTGGACCGAGTCTTAGTTAGGAGAGTCGATGTAGGGCTCTTAGGGTGTCCAAGTTTCCATTATATAGTTTATACGGATCATAGGCTTGTCCGGGTCCGTGTAAACTTAGATAAGCCTAAGGTTAGGTTGGCTGGTTACTGGAAATTGAACTGTTCGCTTTTCAGTGATCAGGGTTTCCGGGACCAGCTGCTACTAACGATCCAAAGGGAATTGACGGGAGCGGTTGTGGGAAATGCCTGGTGGGGCAATTTAAAATCTAAAGATTCGAACGTTTGCTGCCGACTTTAGTCGTCGGCTCAATTTAGATAAATTAGCGGCGCAAACGGCTTTAGAAGAAAAAAGTTGATCGGGCCGTGAAATCCCGTGTTAGTGGGGACATAGTCTTAGCTAAGGCAGAGTTGGCCTCCTTGCTTATCAAGAAGGATCAAGCTCTGGTAGTTAGGGCTAGGTTAAAAAGAATGTCTTCTGAGGCAACGAATATGGCCGCTGAACTGCGTGTAGAGGAAAATCGAAACGCGGCCAGGCGACATATAGCGTGCGTCACATTACCGGATAAGCGGACCGTGACTACAAACGCGGGCATATGTGAGGTCTTTCGAGATTACTTTCAGGAGCTTTTCACCAGGGAGCCCGGTCTGAGCTCTGCTCAGTTCGACGCCTATTTAGCTGACTTTCCCTGCCTCTCGGCAGCTGAAGTGGCTAGGTGCGAGGGTCCCATAACAGAGTCGGAAATCTGGGAAGCGCTGAAGCAGGTTGGCCTGGATAAGTCTCCGGGATTAGATGGTCTTCCCTACGAAGTTTACTTGAGGTTGTCGCACGTTTTTGTTCCTTTGCTGGACCTGATGTACAACCACTGGATGAGGCAGGGGTCTTTACCTCAACGCTTCACCAGGGGTGTCATCAAGTTGCTGCGTAAGGACAAGGACGGTGGGGATGGGTTAGGGAACTTTCGCCCTTTAACGATGTTAAACACTGACTTAAAGATTTTGGCGAAGATCTTAGCCAACCGTTTGCAGCTTGTCCTGTCTAGTCTGATTGGCCCTGAACAGACTTGTGCTGTGAAGGGCAGGACTATTCAGGATAACCTTCATATGGTACGCTTGATCTTAGAACAAGTCGACAGTGAAGCCGCGCTGATCAATTTAGATCAGTCCAAGGCCTTCGATAGGGTTGACCATCGATTTCTGGAGGCTGTCCTTTCGGCGGCCGGTTTCGGAGCCGACTTTCGCTCCTGGATCCGACTCTTGTATGCGACCCCGGTGCGCTGGTGGAAGTGAATGGGGTAAGATCGAAGCCTTTCGTATTGTCTCGCTCCATTCGTCAAGGTTGTCCGCTATCGCCTCTGCTTTACGTTCTTGCGTTGGAGCCTTTCCTTCGCAAGTTAAAGGCGAATCCGGTCCTACGCGGTATTTCGCTGCCTGGTGCTTCCACCTCGGCCAGGTATTCTGCCTATGCTGACGACGTTTCGGTTCTTGTGTCGAGCAGAGCCGAGATTAACGAAGTCAGTAAGCAGATCAGTGGGTATGAGATGGTGACAGGGGCCAAAATCAACCGCGATAAGTCTGTGGGCTTGCGGTTGGGTGCGTGGAAGGAGTTTCTCTTCCCGGACCTTTCCTCTGGACGGATGGGCCGATCAAGATACTCGGCGTCTGGTTCGGTCCTGATCTCCAGTTGGAAAAAAGAATTGGTCGGAGGTACAAGGGCGGGCCGAGGCCGCGGCTAGTCTGTGGTCTCGGAGGGGACTTTCCCTGAAGGGAAGGGCGGAAGTTTGTGGTTCACATCTATCCGATCCTCCTCTACCGTCTTTCTGTGCTTCCACTCCCGTATGCCCGACTAATGTCATTAGTCAAGGCCTTGTTCTCTTTCTTGTGGAGAGGCAAGGCCCATATGGTATGTCGCGAGATCTGTTGCCTTCATCCCTCTGAGGGCGGTCTTGGGATGCCTAGCATTGAGATTCGTCAATATATGCTACGCATTACCTTTCTAGATCGAATGTGTCGCGGTTTGGATGAGGTGGGCACCTTTTGGAAAGAAGATGTCCGAAAACATTTCCCATCCCTGAGAAGTGTGCACTCGTGCGAGGAGGAGGCCGGTCGTACTCCTCGTGGCGAGTGCTCCTTCTATCGTGAATGTCGTCGTGCTTTGAAGCTCCTCTTGCGGACGTCGGTTGGCCTCTCCGACGCCCAAGCGTTGTCTCGTAAGGCATTATATCGTTTGTTAGTTAGGGGGTCCGTTCAAGATGATCTGATCGACGAGCTCGGTCTTACGAAGCAGGAGGCTCGCTCGATATGGCCTTGGGCGCCTGGGTTGAAATGTCTCAATAACGATGAGGCATCACTCACCTGGCTGATGATTCGCGGGGCCCTCTGGGTCGGCAAAAGACTTTGTTCAGCAGGCTTGGAGAAATATCCAAACTGTCGTCGCTGTACTGGGAATGTCGAGACCATTGGTCACGCCTTTTTTCAGTGCAGCACGGTAGTGCCGTTGTGCAAGTTTGTTGAAGGCCTCATGGTTCGCATGCTGCAGGGAAAGTTTTTTGTCCTGGAAGCCAGTTCTGTTTGTAGCAATGTGGTGTCGCAATTGACGAAGGCTGAACACTATGTGTTCTGTTGCTTACTAGGGGTTATGCGAGTCGTGATTTGGACGACGCGACAGAAGGGATTCTATGAAGGCGAGAAGTTCACCTCTTCCCAACTGATCTTGTACTTTAGGCATCAGCTTAAAGTCAAGATTAGGACGGAAAAGGCGGCGGCTCCCATCATCAGAATTCGGCAAAAGGTGGGTGAATCTTGCGCGAATGTGTAGAGTGAAAGGGCTGACCTAGAGTGGCTTTTGGATGTCGGTTAGGCACAGAATTTTGTCCTAACAGGGTTGAACATAGGCAACCCACCCCGATACTAGGCTAGACTAGGTTTTTGTTTTTGAATTTTTAGTTTCCCATTTTTTTTTCACGGTTAACTTAGCTAGGGCATGTAAGCTCATTGGTCCCTTTTATTTCTGTTCCTATTTTTTACTTTTGTTTAATTCCCCATCCCCTCCCTCGTTAGGTGGTTAGTGATGTCAGATTTCTGGTGGATGCGGGGCGCCTTCCATTTCGGGTGTGTGTTTTCGTATTTGTTGTTGTGTATGAATGAGTGAGTGTTTGTGTGAATGCTTGATGGTTTGAATGTGTACTCATTTTCTTAGTCCCGCATCGATTTCGGCCGGTTAACTGATATTTCTGCCACATTCATAGTTTATGGGGGGTTTTATTACTAACTCAGTTTTGTTTAGTTTATTGTAAATAATTATTTCATTTTGTAAATATTCATTTGGGGATTTTAAAAGTTGTTATTTTTATGACCCTCCCCCATGAACAATATTTGTATATAAAGGGGACTATTTAGGACGTCATAGAGAAACTGAGGTATTATGGTGGACGGAGTAAGAAAGGTAGGAGTGAATGTGATGTTTTGGTGATTGGATTATTGTTGGCATGTTTGGGTCAGTGTCTGTGACTAGCTAAGTTTTAGATTAAGACAGAAGAAGACCGTCATTCCCCATCCCCCTCTTTGGCCATGTGCCACATTTTGTATTTTAAATGCAAATAAATATTTGTGTGAAGGATCAGGTTCAGCGACAGCAGTCGAGATCAGGTTACCATTACATACCGTTGGACTGTAGACTTTTGCTATTGTTACTTACTAACCGGCGTTCCTTATTACTAATTACTCTGTTGTTAATTACCTCTTACAAATATACCAGTATTTATCCCTACAACTGTTTGTCTTTATTCGAATACACACACGCGGGAACACTCCCAACAACTCAACAAAAGTGTATGAAGTTGAAAATGTTCTGTGATCCACTTTTTTGCACAGATTTGATCAAACTATTTTTGGGTATTGGAATAATCTAGAATTTCTATCATACTTTCAAAGTACAAATAATCGACTACCACTTTTGTAAAAATGTCCAGATAAAAATAGAAAATTGGTAACAATCATAAAAATAAAATCTGATTAATCAACATAAATCAAATATTCTTCAGCCAATAAAAATAAGGAAACCTCTAATGAAAATTCGGAGTCTAGTTCGGCTTAATGTGCCTTTATTGAATGTAGCTGAAGAGTCTTGCCGTTTTGGCTAAGACAGCGTGACTTATTTATACAAATCATAAGGCAGGGGAGATAATCGGGTTGTCTTACCACATCTTCCTGGCTTTGTTTTCTCCTAGTCCGGCACAAAATAATCTAGGTGACTTGGTTTCTTGACAATTCTCTGGGATCGTCTCGGTGGCAGCTGATCTGGGCTTTCAGGTGTTATGGGAACAGTCGGCCAGAAGTATGCTCTCATTTTGAGGGAGTTATTCTGGTGTCGATCTCTGAATCATCACTATCGGGGCCTTGTTCCTCAGCTGAATCTAATGGCATTGTGTCGTCGTTACTATCAAGAGGGAAAGATATTGCTTCAGGGTAGAGCTTCTTCTCCTTCTGCTTTGGTAACTCGCCGGCAGGGGCCAAATCTCTGAAGGAAACGTTAGGATGCTGGATGCGCGCATAGAGTAGGTTCGTCTCGAGCAGTTCCACCTTACTCACAGGAGAATCATACTTTTATGTCGCACATGGTTTCTAAATAAAACTGTACCTGGCTGTGAGAGCCACGAAGGGAGGAGATCCTGGTCGAACTTCACATGGGAAATTTTAAAAACCTTTCGTAAGTTGTTGCATTAGTTCTTGTACACAACAGTGTTCTTATAGCGTACAGAGCCTCGGTTATTACGTCTTCCCAATGTCTAATTGGAAGGTTTTGGTTTTCAAGTGTTAACTGTACGGTCTTCCATATTATTTCATTGTATCTCTCGTACTGTCCATTCCCTTGAGGATTGTATGGGGTCGTCCGGCTACGGCCACTTCCTGTACCAATAGGAATTTTCTTAGTTGGTCGGACATAAAAGAGGTCCCGCTTATATTCATACATGAATATAAGCTGGCGCTCCGAATATTGAGAACAATGAGCAAAGACAGCGTATGGCCATTGTTGCACTTGCATTTGGACAGGGAAAGACAAAAGGGAATCGTCAACGACAATTAGTAGATATTTGTTTCGTGATTTAGATGTAAGAGAGTCTTTAAATCCTCGCTCAGTCTCTGAAATGGCTGTGTAGCTTTTGCTAATGTTCACGGTTTGAGTTTGTATAATCTTGGTTTTATTCGAGTGCATTTCTGACAACCGTTTCACGTCCTTAATTGAAAAAGGCAAATTCCGGCTTCGAACTACATGCATCATCCTCGTGAGGCCTGGATAACAGAGATTGTTATGAACGTTTTCTAGATCCTTGGTGCTGTTTATTTAATTAACATACTCTTGACAGCGCGTCCGCGATTGCATTTTCCTTTCCCAACCGATAGAAAATGCCAAACGAAATACAGGAAAGCTCTACCCTCCATTTCGTTTTCGTTTCATTTTTTATTTTAATTGGCGTCTTGGGATTAAACATAAAAGAGACTGATTTTTGGTCAGTGATTAATTTAAAGCAGTGACGAATTAAGAAATGTCGCCATATTTTTAGCGCATCGACTATGGCATAATACCTTCTTTTCGACAGCTGAATGTCTGCGCTCAGATTTTGACAATGTTCCGGAGAGGAACGCTACAGGGCATCGGATTGCCTTAATGTGGCAGCTATAGCGTGGTCAGAAGCGTCGGTCTCTACTTCTAGGGGAATGTCAGGATTCACCGAAATGTTGGTTGAGTTGGTAATATGTCTTTTTAACCACTCAAAGGCTTTAACGATAGAAGAAGGTAAAGGAAATTTGGTAATTTTCGTTAGTGAGTGTAATTTTTCAGAAGAGGAGGGTATCCATTGAGAATAATGAGCGAACATACCCATGGCTCGTTGCAAAGCGGCTATGGTATTGTCAGTACGTTGTTTTAGAAGTGGTATTAGCTGTTCAGGGTCCGGCTTCATGTTTCCTTTACCCACAATATATCCAAGTAGTCTGATGGTTGCCTACCCATAAGAATTCTTGTCATGTCAAGATTATATTTCTTGACAGCCGGCAAAAGCCGTTTTAGGTTGCGATTGTGGCCGGACCAGTCATGGTCGCGCACTGTCACATTAACTATGTAGGCAAAGGTGCCTTGTAGTTTTCTTCAAAAATTATTTTATCGAGGACCCTCTGAAAAATGGAAACACCATTAGTAGCCCCAAACGGAATCAGTCGGAACTGATAAAGTCATCCGCAGACTTCAAACGCCGTATAAGGCTTATCTTTAGGGTCTATAGCTACTAGTGGTAAGCACTCCTTAGGTCAAATATACGGGGCATAGTTTGGGAGTAGTCTATGACCGTCCTTTTTTTTATTATCAGAGAACGTTATTACTACTTGTCCTCTCCATGGTGATCTGCTTTCTTTGATTATTCCTTCTCTTAACATTCTAGTTATTTCTGCTTGAATAAACATTTTGTCTTCAAGAGAATATTTTCGAGATTTACAGTTTTTGGTGAAGTCTTCGAAAAGAGAGCGGTATTGTACATTTATAGCGGCCAAGCCACAGATGTTCAACGCCGGTTTAGGGTTCCCAAAAGGGAGATTAATAGGAGAATGCTGTTTGAGGAAATCATGGCCTAGTATGACATCGCAGCACAGATTGGCATCACGAAAAAATTGGTTAGTGTAGTCAGTTTGATTCAACTTTGATTCAAGTCGGCCAAAATATATACTCTACCCTGCGAAGATAGAAGCGTTCGCCATAGCCACTTAACTATTACAATGTACTATTTTAAATCTATTTCTTCTTGCAATATCAGCGCTAATAAAACTCTCTGAGCTTCCTGTGTCCATTAGAGCATTCATTTTTGCCCCGTTTATTTTTAATGTTAATATAGCCCTTAAAAGACATTTAGGGTTTGCAGTTGATACGATACTAGTCGCAATAGGAGCATTCTAACCATGTGAAAAAAAACTTGTTCAACAAACTTTAGAGATATGTTCCTTCTTCCCGCACTTGTGGCATTTAGTTTCCCTGGCTGCGTAACACGACCTGAGGTGTAGTTTGAGTCCAAAAAAATAACATTTTCGTCTGGCTGCAGCACTAGCAGTGTATGCAATATCTTCCGGGGAGAGAAGATTTTGAACTAGCGGAGGGGTGGGGGCAAGGATGTGGAAGTCTGTCGGAGAGGGCTGATTTTTTTTCCTGTTTGGGCCGTTTGAACTGGTGGACTAGTAGGAGTCTGAATACTTAGTGAAGCCTCTGTAACACTTGTTTGGAGGTATAAACAAGATTGCTTTTCTGCAATCTCCAAGATAAGTGCATGTTCGCGAGCAGTCGCTAAATCTAGTTGTTTATTTTCCAGCAATCTTTGATGGATATAGTTCAATTCTAATCCATTTTTAAAGGAGTCTCTGATAAATCCATCCTTTGCCTCATCTGCTGTTGTTGTTGTTGTCACTTGAAAGCCGCATACTCAACTTAAGATTTTTAAGTGCTGAAGATACTCTGTTCTAACCCCTCTTCAGGGGATTGGCAGGTAGTTGCTAATACATGCTGGGCAAGGATTGTTTCGTCTCTTCACAAAAATTCCATCCAAAACGTCCATGGCACTCTGGTAAGTTTTGCTGTGAGATGTATGTACTAACTTAAGATACATCTTTATAAGTTCATCAATGAGCAAAATGTTCAAGCAAAAATTAGTAGTAGCTAAAGTACTATTGCTGTCAAGATGTACATTGTTACAAAGGATTTTGTGTGATTATTGATCATTTTTATATAAACTATTTCATCTAAAGTATCTACGCAACATTTGACAAGGTAATTGCAATTCAAATCTACTATTAGGATGCAAGTTTCGTGTATTGAAATAATGAAAGTGAAATATTAATTACCTTAAGTGGAGACACACAACAAAAGGCCAGAGTTTATATCTATTGCATTGCCCATAGCAACAATAGTAGGTTATACAGTTAGGATTAAATTCACTAGATTTACAATGATTTGTGAGGATAACCTGCTGACCTGCTATGAATGTTGAGTAGATATTTATAAAACTTTTCTTAGGTTATAGTGTCAAAACTATAAGGCACTCTGTGAGAATTTATTACAGTGGTCAATTTGTTCCATAAAAGATCAAAGATAAATTATGAAAATTAAACGTTGTTAGTACTTTCTCTCTTTATTCTACCCAAAAGGGACAGTTTACAATGAAAACAAAGATAAATTATCTTTACTTCTATGTTTGGAGAATTGACAATATCTAGTGTGTTGTTCTCCCCCCAAATTTTAATGTCAGATACCAAAATCCTATCTATTTCTATATTTGTCCTTAACAAAAGTTAGAGTCAACCTCTATTTCTACTACGGTGTTTACTTATCTTTTGTGGTGATTAAACTGTAGCAGTTATGTTTACTTCTCAGCTTTCAAACAATAAATAAAAAATATGGGAAAATTAGTGACTCTCCATATGAGCCGTAACCGAACAACAAAGGATGAGACAACTGAACAGTTTAAAAAGCATTCTTTTATATAAGTAATACATTAAACAACGAGAAAGAGAAGAGAGAATTGCTAAAGTTATTCCTTTAGCAGTTAATGTCATGGTATCGGGGATGAAGTCCAAATACATGTATCTGTTTGAAATTGATTGAAACACTTATCTGAAATTGATCATATCTCTTCTTCCGATGGCTGCTTGTCGATGTATTATTCGTTTGCTTGTGGCCAGCATTGCCTGTTTATGGAGTAGGCTAAAATGCGTCCTTTCACCCCAGTGGTCTTCAAGCCTCTCACCGTTAGTGCCTAAAATCCACTTGGTGCCTAAATTTGAGTCTTACTCATTATTATCATATCAATAGACACATCTTCCCTATCGGGGCTGGAGGTTATGATACAAGGAGAGATAACCTATAATTTTTATAAAAATTCACTTTTATTCAACTGACTGAATCTTGAGGGACAACCAGAATTTTGTGGAAAATATATTTTCTAATCAATCAGGATACTTTGTTTTTAAACTCAGTTTCTGACCTCATTTAAAGAGTTACTCTGGAATCATTAAATACAAATGCTCATGAGAGTAAAACCAACAATTCAGCTGAAATGGTAATACAGATATTCCTTAGTTATTTCCTGACTTTAGAGTACATCTACAGATTTGTTGTATCTACACATCATATGGTTACCTCATATCCTGTACTTCATAATTAAGATTAAATTATAATCCATTCAAGTTGATTTTAATTAGTAAATAAATAATGATTTGTTATTGTTAATTCTGGAATCTACATTTCTTTATTTTTCATCACCTCCAGTATTCTGCTTGTTTAAGGTTACTGCAAGTTTAGCTTACTGACCATTGCTATATAGTAGGCACTGTAGCTACTGTGGTGTATTATGCATGCCAGACAGTTTAAGAAAATACAGTCTTATTTATAGAAAAGCAGACTTGCCAGGTAGTTGAAGAAGTTTTCTTACTGGTAAAGTGACAAGTGTTTGAATGCTGATTTTCAAAACAAATCCTCTCTACTTGGAAAATTGATGCAACATAATCTTTCAAACCTCCATTTGTTCCCTTTGTCGGCATTGGATTAAACGGAACTTTGATAATATCTATTCTTATAAACAAGTGATTGAAATTTGATGGTTTGGTTTGTTTTACGGCATATCAACCTCAATGGGTTATTTAATGCTGACAATTTTTATTGCTGGTAATATATTTTTTTTCCAAAAATGTATTTCTGGTAACAATTTTTTTTTACAAAGTCTGGTATTAAAACCTATTTTTACACTGTCATAGTATTTTGATCCCAGTTTTGGGGTTAACTATTTGACCATAGCTAGGACCCTAATAGGTGTTACCACCCCGGCCTGGGAACAACAGCAATTAAGAGGCGATTCCATCCTCCTCAAAACCTTCTGATCATTGGCCTTGCTGTCGGATGTAGTTTATCGACATACCCAGGACGAGAAATTTGATGGTAAAACAAATTATGAGAAAGATGAATATTATGATAATATGCACTGATGAGTTTTCTGCATAATGGTGGATGAATTAAATTATGATAAATTACTTTTTGATTTGAAAACCTGGAAGAATGATAGTCCAAACACCAGGAGGAATGATGATCCATCTATCGGTAGGAATGATGGTCCGACCATCAGGAGTAATGATCAAATTATCAGGAGAGGAATGATGGTCCAACTAGCTTCCTCCGTTTGTTTCTAAATTTGTAAAAGATGGAAATATAGCTGTGTATGTAGGTATGTGAGTAGCTCAAGAAGACGAATAACTTCTTTACACAGTTCTCGGTCACCTGTGGACAAGTTATAACACATACATTTCTTGGGTATGACTTGGAGTTAAAATTAAATTAAAACAACCTCTCTCTGTTCCTCTCTCAGTATTAGGTATAAATATAAAACTTATATTTTATCAAGGTGGAGATTTCTTTATATTGGTCATAAATGTCCACGTGTTCCTTGCTTTTACTACTTTGATATAATGACAAAGATACCCTCTAAAATGATCAAATTCACTCTAGACTTAGTCAACATTATAAGTAATTTATAAAAATGCATTTAATATTTTACACAATTCATTATAATTGTTAGTATTTTGGCATATTTTGGTACATTTGTAAGTTATTTATGTTAATTTTTCATATACATGTACCTGCAGCTAATACACACTCACATCTCTTCTCTCCTCTCTCTCTCTCTCTCTCTCTCTCAGGCTGTTCGTCATTGCTGACGACAACGCTGTCCCCGCCATCTCCGTCCGTCTTCTGATGAGATAGCAGCCCGATCTGCGAACGACAAGTTCAGGTGGCAGGGAAAACATGCCCGGTGCGGAATTGGCAGGTTACAGATGACGCTGGCGTCGCCTCCCCGGAGCGCTCCTCCGTCTCTCCTCGAAATGCGCCACTTCGGTGACGCAGAGAGACTGCCAGCCGATCCGATCCCTTGTGGGGTTCTCTTGTATTGGGTCAATATTGCAGGAGACAAGAACACGCCTAAGGTAGTCTCGAAATCGTTTCTTTGGGTCTCCACGTGGGCAGCTGCCGGTTTCGAGTTCTCCGAAGAATACAATTTTTGGGAGGCGACTGTCCGATATCCGCACAACATGTCCAACCCTACGTAGAAGGTGTTGTTTGATGATGTTCTCGATGTTGATGATCTCCGCACGTTGAAGAAACTCGGTGTGGGAGATTTTATCCCTCCAAGTAACGCGCAAGATTCGCTGAAGGAAGCGGATGTGGAATGTCTTAAGCAGTTTTATTTGTCGGCGTTTGTCCAGCATTCACAGCCGTAGAGCAGTGTTGAAACAACTACAGATCGATAGACAGCGACTTTGGTGGTGAGTCGGTGGTTGCTATTAGAGAATACCCGAAGGCGCAGGCGTCCGAAGGAATTGGAGGCGAGATTTATCCACCGGAGAATGTCTTCATCAGTGTGTCCATTATCGGATATGACGCTGCCAAGGTAGATGAATGAGTTAACATTAGACAACGAAAGGTTGTCAATGTGCAACTGAGCTGCTGGATCACGTCGTTTAAACGCTGTTTGAATGACCTCTGTTTTGTTTGGGTTGATATCAAGACCAAGGCAAGAATAAGCTCGATGCAATGAACTGCAGGGACTGTTGTAGTGAGAGTGCCTCATGAGAAAATATGGCAGCATTGTCGGCATATTGCAGTTCATAGACAGGAATGGTAGAGGTCAGAGTCTTAGCTTTGAGATGTCGGGCATTGAAGACGCTTCCGTCAAAGCGATATCGGATACATATTCCGTCGTTGGGTTCCATATGTAACCGAGAAAGAAGAGTCACAGCAACCAGATAGATGTTAAAAAGCACAGGAGTAAGAACACAGCCTTGTTTAACTCCCGTATGCACACTGAACTGTTCTGATGAGGGTCCCCTGATAGATACTTTAGCGAGCATATCTTCGTGAAATTGGTGTAGAAGACTCAGAAAGATCGGCGAACAGTCAAATTTGCCAAGCAAAAGCCATAAAGCCTCCCGATTGACCGTATCAAAGGCTTTATTTAGGTCAGCAAAGGCAAAATTAATCTCTCTTTGCTGCTCCCTGCTTTTTTCGAGTAGTAGACGAGCGACGTATATCATGTCGAGGGTACTACGTTCAGGTCTGAAGCCACATTGAGATTCCGCCAGAATTCGCTTAGTCAGAAAGATGAGAAGACGGCGAAGCATAATAAGAATCTTCCAGGCCACATCAAGGAGGGAAATGCCTCTGCTGTTGTCGCAGATGGAGCGATCACTTTTCTTCTTGTAAATGCTTATGATATTCGCATGTTTCCAGCGCTTTAGGGATCATTCTGCTTGTCCAGCACAGGTCAAAAAAGGAATGAAGATATGATGCAAGATGCGGTCTACCATACTTGTACACCTCTCCCGGAATACCATCATCACCGGAGGATTTCTTGTTTCTTATGGATTTTATGGCGCTGTTAACTTCATCCGATGTCGGAACAGAGTCCAGCTCAGGGAGGCCCGAGAGATTCGGAATTTCGTTTAAAGCTGAAGAATCAATCGGCATGTCTGTTCAAAAGTTCCTTGAAGTGTTCAGCCCATCCTGTTAGAATTTCTTCTTTTTCCTTGGGCAGAGTAGAGCCATCAGCGGAACAAACAGTTGCTATGGCATTGCGAGAAGGTCCGAAGACACGATTAATGGAATCATAAAACTCGTAAGTTTTGTTTTCGTCAGCAAAACATTGAATTACCTCAGATTTGCGGAGCCACCAATTGTTTTGAGCTTCCCGAAGCTTCCGTTGTACCTCTGCTCGTAAGTGGTGCCAGTTTTGGGCGTCAGTACGAGAGCGTGAATATGCAAGATGGGCGCCGTGTGCTTGATTCTTTGCCTTCAGAAATGACTGGATAACTTCCACGGATTCATCGACCCAATCTGGGCTCCTTCGCTGAGTTTTTCAAAGCGTAGTTTCAGCGGCTTGCCGAATAGCTAGGATGGCGGAGTCCCATAGACTGTTGATTTCCTACTGATCATTAACATCGGTGGGAAGTGCAGGGAGTGTTTGACAGACATTGAGTAAATTCGCTTGAAGTTCGACTCGTTTCGATGCTTGTTCAAAACAGGCAACATTGAATGTAGGGGTAGATTTGGTTTTGTGAGCCGGAGACCGAAGCGAGAGATTCACACGAGAGCGAATCATACGATGATCAGTCCAGCAGTCCGCTCCACGCATGGCGCCAATTTGAAGGACATCTTTTCGATCGCGTTGACGGACGATTGCGTAATCCAACAGGTGACACGTCCGAGAGCGCGGATGCATCCAAGAACATCCTTGTACTTGTTCGAGTGTTGAAAAATGGTATTGGCAATCACAAGTTGATGCTCGGCACAAAAAATTAGAAGACGGAGTCCGTTAACATTCATTTTCCCAATAACGTGCAAGCCAATGACTCTCGTCCAAACTGGCGTATTGGAGCCCACTCGAGTATTAAAATCTCCAAGGAGGATGATTTTGAGCTACCGCTCGCAGGACTGTATCAAGAGATTCGTAGAAGGCATCTTTTATCTCTTCGTCGGCATCCAGGATCGGGGCATACACACTGAAAGTGGTTGCGTAGACATTATTGGAGAGAGGAATTCTGAGGGTCATTAGGCTTTCGCTGCGCCCAGTCAGAACAGAAGGGAAGTTCCTTAGAAGCGTTGAGTGAACAGCGAGTCCAACACCATGGACTCGACTTTTTCTGATGGGAAGACCTCTCCAGAAGTATGTATATCCCTCGCCTTCCTCAGTTATACCTTCATCGGTGAATCTTGTTTCGCTGAGTGCAGCGATATGTACATTGTAGCGCTTGAGTTCAGATGCGATCAGCGCAGTTCTTCGGTGTGGTCTAATATGATCGGGACAGTCCAGTAGGGTTCGTATATCCAGCTAACAAGAAAAAAACATTTCAATTTTCTTCGTCGACCGCGATAAAGGACTACCAACCAGTTGGAATCAGAATCTTTTAGGCCTGGTGTGACACCCAGCCGTTGGCCCGTGGTCAACTCCCAGTCGTAGCGCGAAACTGTAATGTTTCTTCTACTGGCGTTTTAGGGTTGACTCTTTGTCGCTGCCACCAGCCTGTGTCCGGGTCGATCGGTGGTCGTCGCTACTCGGCGAGATCCCCTGGTTAGGATACCAATATGGGACACTGGCCCGTCCAGGGTTGAATTCTGGTCGTCGATGTTAACGGCTTCACCAGCTGTACCGGTTCGACACCAGTTCCGTCGTTCCCAACTCACTCCCAACGTCTGGTTACCGAAGTAACTGCTTCGATCTCAAGTCTAACTTACCCACGTTGTGACTTTGATCTTAGGTAGACGAGATCAATCAGGCGTCGGGCCGTAGTGTAAGCTGAGTCCAGCTTGAAGGTGATATCGCACAAGCGCAAAGGAAAAAAATAAATAAAAGAAAAATCCAAGAGGTTCAAGTATGTTAAGAAATAACAATTTAACTTTATCCTTGTTATATACAGGAGTGTTTTTCTCTCAAACCGTCTCCTACAAAATGTGACATTTCTAATTTTCAAGCAAGTTGGTATTGTAAGTGTTGAAACTTGACTAATGCATGGAATAATAATGCAACACAAAATGTACTTAGAACAAAATGTATTGAAACAAGAAAGTGTACACAATATTTACATATAGTCTTTTGTATATTCCTGGTAAGAACGTTCCTGGAGAATGTGTTAACTGAGTCGCAGTCGGGCAGAGTCTCTGGTTGAATTTCTTGATTCCTCCCTCTCTTCCCGGTGCCAACCATATTTATATGGTCGGTACTCCACTATGCAAATTAGGTGGATCCTACCACAACAGTAAGTCAACTAATTTAGTTCTTAGCTGTTGGCTTGGCTTCGATCGTCAGTATAACTTGCTATTGGTAGGATAGCCGAAGTCGCAGGTCGTGGAATCTCTCGGTTAGCTTCTGCGAGGCAACACTCTGGTTAGCTCTGACTCTAACTCCAACTGCAACTGTCCGAACTGAACTGCAAACTCTGTAACTGTCTCTCGGCCTGGGGACGTTCGTTTATATGGGTACCGACCAAAACCCGTCGCGGGGTCAGACGCCGCCTGGGTTTCTCAGTAATCTTGATTCCCAACAAGAAATATCTTTGTTGTCAAATTGATACTTCCCATTTTTGGAAAATTAATCACTTTCCATTTTGGTGGGTTCTCCGACGTCTGTGAGGGAAGGTTGGAGGAGAGCTATCCTCCTAGACTCTTCCTCTCTCACATTGATATCTCATACTAATCCCTTCAGTGGGCGTTAACAACTTCTCCGCCTTTCTCATCCATTCACCTCTGCCTATCAGCCATGCTACCACCCGACCAATTACATCTGGTCGTGCGGTGTGGCTAAGCCGGCCTCCTTAAAATTATAATCTAGAATTTTTGTTTACAAAATTCACAAATTCCTATCATATCACTTGGCCACCCAAAATTCACTTAGCCAGCCCTCTAATCAACAACATTAATCACTGTCAAAGTTTGCCATCTGGTCCTTTCGTTAAGTTAGCTTTATAATGGAATCTTTGACTTGTTAAGAAATTAAATTCTTTTATCTCGCCAAATTCTGCACTCTATTTTCTGTCTCATGCCAAACGTTTACATACACCATATTGCCATTCAACGTCTCCGCGTCTGAATCGACACGTTGATAAAGTAAATAATAATGAACTCCTCACCTATGTCGAGACAATGCCAAAATTTTATAATTGCCACATTGCTTCTCTTTGCCTGTACCCAAGAAAAAAATAAACGATATCTTGGAAAGATAATTAACATTGATTCTCCCTGTCCTGTATCTGCGATCGTCTCAAGCCGAAATTTTTATGACTGGCTTGTGGTTTGGCCGAAATCTTCAATGCTTTGTTTTTCTTTCTAAATTCTGTTTCCCTTGGCAAGGCATTCTCTCACATTCCCTCACATTAATTATGATATTAATCAATTTGACAAGACCCCACACATGGCTTTTCCCACGGGTTTACTGTCTTTTGTGAAAAGTATCTTTTTCGTAAATAAAATCAAATCTTCCTTTTGACGTCGATCAGTCTATCTTTCGAGATAGCTCTTTTTCGCCTTAAGTCTTTCCTGTTTTTAATTTCTATGGTTAATTAGTTAGCCAATTACCGTAGCTAAATAGGGTCACACTGGTTGCGCAAGTAGGACACGAGACGATGGGTAGTCCCAGGGGCACAACGAAACGGCCATCTTTCTTATGCAGCCCCCTGTGCAGGCTTCGGACTAAGGACTGCCAGCATCAACCTATGCCTGCCCTCGTCGCCTGTTGCTTATCGCCGCAGGACTTTTTGAAAAAATATATAAAAATGCATTTAATTTTTCACAGAATTCATTATATATTAGTATTTTGGCATATTTTGATACATTTGTAAGTCATTTATGTTAATTTTTCACATACATGTACCTGCAGCTAACACACACTCACATATATGGACATACAAAGTCAGGTTTATAAATTTAAAAACCTTTTAAAGACTCTTCTACAAGGAATATTGAAAAATAATTAATCATGAAAAATACAAAACAAATCATTGTCAGAAAGTCAAAAGAAGGGCTGTGATAATCGTTTATTTGACAGATTAATGTTAACATCATTTGCTTTTCAACAATTCAATCACAGCATGCTTATGCCAAATTTTAACTTAACATATTTGAGTCACTTATACACGCCGCACACACACACACACACACACACACACACACACACACACACACACACACACTTTCCATCTCTCTTTCAGTGAAAATGTATTAACTATAAATATAAAACTTATTACATTTTATCAAGGTGGAGATTTCTTTCATAAGTGTCTACCATTACATGATGGCTTGTAAGTTTGTCCGTTTTGCTTATATTGTAATTTTACTGTATAAAATATTTTGTATGTAATATGGTGTTTACTCATTTTCCCACGAGAATGAGATGTGACACAAGGTCTTTTTAATGATTTTGTATGAAATACTTTTACATAAATATGGTGTAATACATAATCAGTGCCATGAAGGAATGGAATTGGCCTGTGTTTCTTGATTTACATTCAAAATTGTTCATTCTACCTTTTTAAAATTTGGGATCTACTCTACCCACAAAGTTCTTTTTTCTCTGCTGCCCTATGACCATTTCTAGGATTCAGATAAAATAAATGTTAACTTTTGGGGGATCAGATGAAAAAATTCATCCCTCAAAACTTATTTATGTCAAAATTATTTCTTTTAAATTTTACATTTTTGCTTTATTTATTTTGTTTTTGACTGAATTTTTGGGGGAATTTATTTTCTCAAAGTAATATCATTTGATTTATTTTAATCTCTTTCTGAATTGGTAAATATTCTTTTAATGTGATTAGTAGACATCTTTGGGGATACCAGTCTCAAATATGTTAATTGTAGCTCTTGTAGTGGAAATATTACCTACAAAGAATAAACTTACAACTTTTGAAATAAATTAGTATTATTTTCTTTACAACTTTGAAGAGATGAAAATATGATGAAAGAGTTACTGTTTCAGTGTGTATTCAATAGACAATTTGTTACTGAATTATATGCCAATTTAAAGTGTTTCTGGATGAGTAAAGTTATTTTTTGGTTAATGATGCTGTATTTTAAAACTAAATTTACTAGGCACATGCTGTAATATTCTGTGGAATGTAAATTTTCTGTTGAATGACATGGATTCCTGAAGATCCAGGTATACAATTGTTTTTTCTGCTGTTTTTTATCCTATGAAATAGTGAAAATTTTCTAAAATACACAGACATGTATTTATATTGATCTAAAATGTGATCTGCATTTTTTCATTGGTTAGAACATTTTGAATTTTGTTTATATTTATTTTTAAATGAAAATATTAAAGAGCTTCTGTGATCCAATTTTTGAGTATATATCGGATAAAAGGGGATTTTTTAAATAGATTATGTATTGATGTGGATATTTTTGTGTGATGTCACAAATGGCTGTTTTCTACCACTTCGTCCCCAGCCCCTCAACCTCCGGCGTCTTCCTCTTTGGGTTGAGGTGTCCACTCGGTCCGAACCGAACTTAGGGGTAACTGGCCGTACCATCTGAGTACCCGTAGATTATTTCGACCGGTCAACTGGTCAAGTCCCGCTTGCTGCCCACGATGTGTTAGTTTTTAGATCCAGTAAGCGGGGTGTTGTCCATACGTTCACGGTCGACTGGGGGTGTGGACACGGCTGCTAGAGTTGGCGGTAGGAAGTTTAGAATGTGGCAAAATAAAACAAGAAATAATATCTGCAGAAGCCAGACAACAATGGGGGGAAATATTGACGTCTTTTATATAAGAAGATAACATCAGAATAGAGGTTACAGAGGGAGAATAAAAACATTTAACATAAATGAGAAAAGAAAAAGAAAAAGACACAATGCATCCAGCGAATTCCCAACAGAGAAAGGGTTTGTGCGTGATAAACGCGTATTGAATCGCCTGGGGTAGGGCTAGTAGTCCAGTCTCATACAGACTTCTCAGAACAGGGGGCAGTCTTCCTTCTCTAATTCTCCCGAAAATCTCTCGTGAATCTCTCGACGACGGTCTCGTTCCCCGACTCTTCTCGTCGGCCTTTCTGGTCTGTCTTTCTTGGCTGTCTTGTAGCGCCGCGACCCGTAACGGTCGCCTGCGGGTGCTCACGCACGTGATGACGATGTGCCGACCGATCGCGGCTCTCACGTCTCTCGCTCGACCGTCTGGCCTCTTCCGCATAACTACGCTGGTTTATATAGATAAATCTGTTTAATCATGAATCGACCCTTGGCTCGGCACGCGATTATCATGAGTGCCAAAAACTATGCCCTGACATGTAAACTGATTCTCCAATTATTTACCACGAGTTCTTCTCACTTCACCAAAATTATACTTTGGGATATCTAAACATTGATTCAACCTTTTAATCAAAAGAAATAATGTTAAACAAAACCAAATATCTCGTAGGCTGAGTAAGCTCTATTTCAATTTTTAACCGATAAATTTTATTTAGATCATTTTTTCATTGTTTTTTTTCTAATGACCCAGATTTAAAACATCGCCTCCTGCCGGAGATCGTGTTTCTCATCGGTAAACACACATCTTAACCCAAATTGTACTTTGATATATAAACACAATTTCCACTTCCAGTCAATAAAAGTTATATTTGCGTGTGTGCATTCATGTGAGTGTGTGTGTATACCTCTCTCTGTTACAGTGTGTGTATCAAATAGTTCCAGTAACTAAGATATTTGCAATGGAGTGTTAGAATTGATTTGAAGTAATGAGTTGTCTAATTTGTTCTCTTGTTGATACATTATAATTAAGTAGAGTGGAAGAAATTGTGGACATTCCTGAATGCCACAAAACATCAGCATTTATGCTCTTTTACTGAATATGTGCCTAATATCTGAAGTAATCTGATAAATATAATCAAGATGATAGATGTGTGCATTTGTCAGTGTCAATGTACAATGTGAGAAGTTTGTGATCTAGAAGAACTTCTTAGTTGCTTCCCTCAAATAAAATGCTTAATTACTAAATAGATAGTGAAAAGTTCTCTTGAAAAGGCACAATCCTTTGTTTGAGTAGAGTGAAATCTTACAGGGAAAAATGAAATTGGAATAGTGTCTGTTGAAGTCTTCTGATGTATGATGGCTCTGACTATTTAGTCTGAAACATCTGTAGTTAAAAAGAGTTTAATGTATAGGCCATTGCTGATGCAACTTAGTTTAGTAAAGTTGACTAGGGTACATTTGGCTTCTTCAAGTGTCTTTATTCTTAGCCAATGTAATCTTCTTACTCTGGTATAGAGGCAGTAAAATGGCAGAACAATTCGAGGAACTATTGAGGAACTGGCTATAAGTACATCATCAATGTAGGCACAAGTAAAATGTAGGTCATACAATACATGATCAGTAAATCTCTGGAAGGACTGTGCTGCTTTCCTTAAACTGAATAGGACATGCAAGAACTCGAACAACCTGAAAGGAATTATCACAATCTTCGGAATATGCTCAGGCTCGAGTGGGATTTGATGGTATGCCCTAATACATTTCTCTTGTTATGGGCATTACTATATCCATGATATAATAATACCAGTATTTCACGGACAGAACAGAATAGCTGAATGAAAAAAGAATAACACACATGCTTAGTTCACAAAGAGGTTTATAATGCTATATTGTACACAAATTTAGATGTATACATGTATATAAGTGTCCCACACAAAGAAATAACATATGCCTCAACAAACATTGTGTAAGAAAGGGGAACCTTATTTGTTATATTTTCCAAAGGGAAAACAGGGGTTAAGGTGGTTTCTCTACAAACTGGGTTAGGCCATATGCTTTTTCCTGTAAGTTCCAACCACTGTGGCCTAAGGACTTCCTTGTCTCTGGGCTCTACATGATAACTGCTCTTGTCAATCTCTCTCCTGACATCATTCACTGGCTGTCACATGATCTTCGGAACTATCTTAATGAAAGGGAGAGAATCACCATTTGTAACCCAACGAATTGATTATGAGTCATAATATGGATTGAAGAAAATAATTGATCAATCCAATGAAACATTGGAGTTAGCAAAAAGAATTTAATTGGAGAAATTCTTGTATTGTGACCAAATTTAAAAGCAATTGCATGTTTCAGAAACTGGAGTTTTGTTGTGCATTTGTCTTCATTTTTAACCTAAATAACTGCTGGAAAACTTGTTAAAAAAATTCAGAAGAGGTTATGAAAGAGAAATTATTATTGGAATACTTGATTTTCAAGGAGATAATCTGCAATCAGAATTAAATGAGAATTATGGGCAACATGAATTTGACAAATATTAAGAACAATTTATAACAGAAATTACAATATTAAAGTCAATAATATTTGATGAACAAAGGTTTGTGAGTGTGGAATGTTTCAGTTATAAATGGGAATAGATATTATACAAGTATTCCTAATTGAAAGCATTCACTTAACAAATTAAACTCTTGTTTCACAAATATAGATATCCCATTACAGGTTGAGTATTCAGGTGTCAGGGGTACTAGTGTTGGAAATTAAATAAATATTCTGTTACTCTTGCTAAGATTTTATGCTGCATTGGAGGTCACTGGTTTAGAATTATTAAAGTTTGTAGAAAAAAATACTTAAATTAATGTTTTTGTGTAAAAAAGGGTGTATAATTGATCATTATATTTTTCAAATTATCTTTTAGTTTTGCCTTATTGAAAAATCATTTGGATTAATGAAAAGTAGTTATATGCTTAGGTTACAAAATACATTTAATAACAATTAAGAGAAAAGGAGAGCAACCTGAAAGAGAGTAGCACCAGCAATCTCATAACTGGATGTAGTCATAGGGTCACTGTGCAACTCACCACCTAAATAGTTCTCTCTACATGTTTCAGTAGGTATTCATTCATGTATACTGTGTCTTGGGTATAGTAGACCTAGTGGAACCCATCCCTCTCCATAATTACATTATGTTTAAAAACAGTTTTATAGGAAAATGCAAATAGAGACAAAATTATTACTAGTGATTATATAAATACTAATGTTAGAATTTTCTGTAGAAATCAAAATAACAAATTGAAAAAGCGTGGAGAAGTGTCAGAGATTCTTAGCAATATTAATCTGAAACTTCAGAAATAAACAGACACAATCAAAGGTATAAGTAAATAATATATGTTTATTTATCTGACTTCAGTTAGAACAAGTCCTTTGTAATTGGGGTTGGGGAAAGTTTGTTTAGTTGCATAGTTTGTCGGAGTTACCTCCTCCTTCTATCCTTGAACCGGCAGAGGAACAGGTCATTTCGACCTTGACCTCCCATTCATGCTCCTTACACACTGTTAACACGTCGGAGGGACTAGCAAATCCTCCTTTTTTGTTAGGTTATATTACAAACCTAGTTGTAATATACTACTAGTCATTTTTATCCCTCCTTTTCTTTTTTAGAATAACTTATCTTATATCCTACACATGCCTCGTTTGTTCACGAGGGGGGCCGCCCGGGTGCCCGCTACAAGTGGTGACCCCGACGTGATCTGACTTGGCTGGACAATATGGCGACACAACGCAAACGAGGCATATTCAACGCTTAGCAACCAGCAGACCTGCAACACCATTTTCTACGAACTAACACCTCTTCTGGACTGAAACAGATAAAGTGTGAATCCAAACCACTGGACGACTCACTGTTCCATTATATACGATTGGTGATTCCGAACCACTAAAGGCGACCCACTGTCCTTTATTTTCAAAACAACTTTTGGAAGCGACACACAAGTTTCACAGGAATGAATCTACAACTTTCTCTGGACGACTCACTGTTCCATTACGATGCGACATCACTGAGATTCGTCGCTATTAATATTGCAAATTCCGCTTTCTTCCAACACATGCTACTGGTCATAGTATTTCGCATCTTCTTCATTCCTGAAACTCATAAAGCGCGCGCATACATTTTCCTACACCACGTGGCAACATCTTCAGGCCACCGCTTGCTTCCCATGCTTCAAACTATTTTTTCGGACGACTCACTGTTTCGAAAAACATTTTCAACAATTGCACCCTGACGACAATACAAGCACATTTCGTGAATACACTTCTGACACATTTTCTTTTCAGTTCACAAGAACAATAATCAAAACCTTTCATGAACCCTTTTTCTTATATATTAAAAGTTGACATTTCATTACAACTTTTAATCTGGTGGGAGGTATTGTCTGAGTTACCGCCTCCTTCTATCCTTGAACCGGCAGAGGAACAGGTCATTTCGACCTTGACCTCTCATTCATGCTCCTTACACACTGTTAACACGTCGGAGGGACTAGCAAATCCTCCTTTTTTGTTAGGTTATATTACAAACCTAGTTGTAATATACTACTAGTCATTTTTAGACCTTAGTTCTCTTTAGCTAACCTCGTATTATAGAGACTTTTCGGTTAGCTTAGCCAATTTCTCTTGCTGATCTCCCTTGTCACAAGACAGTGATTTCTCGCTAGATTCTAGGAGGCGGTCGGCGACCGAAACGGTCGGCTACGCAGGCCCCTTGGCCTTCATTGGCCAAGGACGCCGATCAACGGGCTGTGTATTAAGTTACGCTCCCATTTGTTTTTGTCTGCCAACTTGACGATAGTTGGGAACTTTTCTTTCTTTCTCTCTCTCTCCTTCCCAACACGTCAAGTTGGCACCCCGGCAACGACAAACACGTCAAGTTGGCACCCCGGCAACGACTCAACTTCAACAACCAACAACGATCATCCTGGCATCAACCAACATCAACTTCAACAACCACCAAGCGATCATCCTGGCATACAACCAACATCAGCTTCAACCCCCAACAACGATGATCCTAGCAACTACCAACACCAACCTCGACCATCAATGCCTGCACTAAAACTTCTGCACCTCCACCGTTCCGACCATCTTTATTTCCTTTTTCTGTCGTCTATATTGTTTCACCGTCAGATTTAACGTCTTCAAAAATGTCAGCGGGCCTCTTGTGACCTCGTTCACCCCTTTCTGTGATACGGGGCCGCACGGAGTGCCCGCTACAAGTTGATAGTTGTTGGTCAGACTTTGGTAGTAGTCATCATTTTGTTGGCAGCTGTTGTGAGTGTGCTTACTTTAGAAATAGGTGCAGTTTAAAATCTTGGTTTTAGCTAACATCAAAAACTTTTTTGTTTTTTCTTTTGATTCACCAAAATTCTTTTATTTTCCAGCTTTCCTTTTTTTTCCTTTTCTTTATAGTGCAAATTATGCACTAGTGACAATAACTAGACCCTAGACCAGCAAACTTCTACTGTTTTTCGCCTATGTTCAGTTTTTTCTTTTTCCACTTTTTACTTTAGGGTTGTCTTCTCATTAGTTGAAAGAGAAGGGTAGAAAGAGAGAGAAAAGAGGGAAAAGGTTAGAAAGAGAAAGAAAGAAAAAGAGATAAGGGTTTTAAAGAAAAGCAAATGCCTTATTTTAATTTGAATTCTTTTTCTTTAATATTTTATTTTTATATATTATTTTATTACATTTGTGTTCACCACAAAATCAATAAAGGCTAAAGTTTTGTGACGCATAAAAAAAATGGCCAGTAAAGGCTACATTTTATTCACAGATCTGTTACACATTGTTAAGTTAGAAAGGCAACATCAAAAGTATTTTTATTAACTGATGACATACAGTGTAGTTAAAGTAGGAATGAGCAAAGAGTTCTCTGTAAAAAATTTGGTACATCTTATATGTAAGGGGACAGGGTAGCACTTTGACTATAAACCAGAAAATAAATGAAGGGATATCTGCCAAAATTCTTTAAATCTCCTGATGCACAGAATAGTTAAATGTCAACTGTAAGCCAAAGATTGGGTGAAAACGCCTGTCTAAAGTCTTTTGTACACAATGCATAAAACTCAGAGTAAACACTTCTGGTTTAGTAGAATTTTTACAAAATGATCCTGGAATTTGCGATTTTTCTTAACTTGTATTTTTGAACCTGTCTAATTATACAAGGAGTTGTTAAAAAGTGATTGGTCCAATCAAAAAGGGATTAAAAGAAATAAAACATCTGATATTTGGTCAAACTTTGGGAAGTGTGTCAGGCCAAGATAGTTTCAGTACCTTCTCATGGATTGATAAGAATGCATCTCACTATAAAATGTATAAATTAGAAATGGTATTACTTCTTATGCTATAATCATTATACAGGAGTCATTTAAGCCACTAAAAGTAGTAAAGATTATACAAAATTACTTGATTCCTTTCAAACATTTTCTCAACTGAAAACACTTGTTTTTCAAATGAAAATTTCTTTTGTGAAATATTTTTAACAAATTATGAGAAAAAAATTGTAGATACATATTTTATTGTGTATATAAAAGCATATACAAATTATTTATTCACAAATACCTTCAAATAATTTCATTTGATGCATTTTATATTTTGTACTATTGTACAAAATATATAATGTATCAAGTAAAATGAGTGGGCTTATTTTTCTGAAGCCATATGTCAAATCTTTGTTTAGGTTTTTTAAATGATGCTCACTGATGGAAATATTTTCAGATGGTTTTTCATATATTTTTTCCAAATGTATATGAATATATAATGATTTCTTTACATTTGAAAACATTTCCTTTATTTGGTAGATATTTGGAGAAAATTGTATGGTAACAATTGCTGTATTGCATAAGATTCTGGCAATTAATTTTCAGATGTTCATTTATGTTTGTCGGAGTCGTCAAAAGAAAAATAACTTTAATTTTCATCACATTTTGAAGAGTATTCCAATAAATCTGATTGAATTGAATGTGTGAAACGTTGGTGAGGAAAATGTAATATAAAAGTCTAGACATTGATGAGCAGAATAACATTGATATTATCTCTACGTTGAACATTGTATTGCTGTATCAAGATGACTTTTGGATGAATGGGAAGCACAAATGTTAAAATTCATAGGTTTATAAGTTTTTCTTGTTTGTATACTATGATTTCTTATCCATTCAACACATTTTTTTTACAATTTCTTTTAATTGAAAAATGTTAATATCTTTAAGATGTAGCTGATACTATAGAAAAATCTATCTGTTGTAGAAATCAAACATCTACTTCAAAGATTCTTGAATGAAATAGAGAATGAAAATCAAAATGTTTTTTCTTTTGATGTTAATGTTTTTAATAATGGAATAATCTTTTAGGGACAGTACTTTGTATTGTGATTAATATTTAATTTTAAAAGAATTTATTTTAGGCATACTATTTCTTTCCTGTTCGAAGTTTTGGTATGTCCAGTTACATTATATTTCATAACCTAGAGTTATTTTTATGACTTTCCCTCATAATCGAAAGTAGCTTCAAGACCTGCAAGGTTGTAACAATCTTATGCCATAAAATCAGCACGCTGAATCAGCAGCAGTAGCCGATTTGCTGTCCCGGCTAACAGACCAACTGAATTCCACCTAACATGTGTTTGCATGGCATCTAAGTCTTTTCCCAGCTATACGATATGTTGACTCTGTCCTTTTCAGGACAAATATAAGTCTTGATTGCATGATACCTGTCCTTTTCAGGACAAACTTGTCATTCTTCACTACACTATGCTGATCCTGTCCTTTTCAGGACAAGCCTAAGTTTTTTCTCAGCTGCATGGTATGCAATATCCACCTGTCCTTTTCAGGGCAAACCCAAATCTTTTCTTCTTTCGTATGCGATATCTACTTGTCCCTTTTCAGGACAAACTTAAGTGATTCTTTGCAATACTATATTCTGTCCCTTTCAAGACAAAATCTGAAGTTATTTCTCAACTACATGACATGCAGTAGCAAACTGTCATTTTCAGGACAAATTCCAGTCATTCTCGACTACATGATAATGCAGTAGCTAACTATCCTTTTCAGGACAATCTCAGTCATTTCTCAGCTGCATTATATGCAGTTGTAAACTGTCATTTGCAGGGCAAATCTCAGTTTTTTCTGGTTACATGATATGCGTTATCTGTCATTTTTAGGACAAACTCAGTCTATTCTCGCTACATTGTATGCAATGTTCAACTCAGGGGCGTAACGAGGCAAAGTGCAGCCCGGGACCCGTATTCATAATGGCGCCCTCTTTTTTGGAGGAAAAATATAAATGAAATACCTTTAATGGCGTTGATTAGTACTTGAAAAACAACAAATTCAAAAATTAGCTGAACAAACGTATTGTTTATTGTTTATCATATTTTAACCGTTCGAGCTTTCGCAGAAGTAAAGTTAATAATAATAACTTGGTCAAAGTCTATATTCTCCACAGTTTCATGTTCAATTGAAATGAGGGACAAATTGGATAAGCGATCTTTTAATGAGCTTCAGTTTTGAGAAGCATCTCTCTGCAGTAGTAACAGAAACTGTGAGCGTCAAAAACAGCCATAAAGCAATCACAATATTTGGCACTGTTTCTTGAACTTGCCATCGATAAATCCACCTCAGCCATTCGATAGCAGATGATTTGGTCATCATGGTCATGTCACGTTTCACTTTAGAAGCTGCCGCTAAAAAATCCCGAAATCGGAGAACTTCCAAAGGCAGCCTAAATACGTATAAGTCAGCATCGTACACTCTATCAAGAATTTAAATTTTCGTTTCAATTCGCCTTCAGTATCTTCCAGGATTGCTTGCGATGATAATCCAGCGAAGACAGTTTGCAGAGGAGTCAAATTGTGCTTCCAGTTAAGTCAATCATAACATTCGTAAAAATTTCTCTTTACTTCCTGCACAAGTGTTTGACATGCATCATCTTCCTTTTCCCCTGATAGCTTTCTCTTTCTTTTAATCCACTTTTCCATTTCCTCGCACGTTGTTACTGTTTTGGTTAAACGATTCAGACACCAGCCTGTCCCTGTTACGGTTAAAGGAAATTTTGGTCGTATCCAAACCAATACCAGGTTCTTGAATTTTCTTTTGGATGAGATTTATTTGTCCAAAAATTTCTTCCCAGTAAAACAAATGTGACATAAAGGAAAAGTTTTCAATTAAAAGCAAAATGATTTGTGTAGCCCCTCTCGTTTGAAGATTTTCTGAAGCTGAGGTTAATGAATCCAGTGACAATCATTCCTTGAAATCTGGTTTTCACTGCACGAATAGGTTCGTAACATGCATTACAAATGGGGTTACCATGCGCTTCATCATGACCTTCACATGCGAAGATAAAACTTCCCACCGGTGATTAGAAGAGGAGAAAAATGTATAGAGTCTCTTAATCAAGAAAGAGGTATCTACGTTCCAGACTCTTCAAAAGATTACACCTGGGATTTATCAATTCTCGTTAATATTAAAAAATGGAGCTGTTATGGTCTAGAATGATGATGATATTTCTTCATTCTGAAAATAGACTTGCCATCAGTGATGATAAAAAAAATAAGATATTACATCATTTTAAAAATAACCTTGTCATCGGTGATGATAGAAAAGAAGGATATTTCATCATCCTACCCTCATCATTATAAAAACGACCCTTCCACCACAAGAGAGTAGTCAGTAGAATAGAGTAGTGTAGACTAGGGTACCCTATAGCAGTAGACCAGTAGACAAATAGTAGTAACATAGAAACTCACATCTTTGCCAGCACTTCGTGAATATCGAAAACAGATGATGCCAAACGCCATCCTCACAAACAAAATTCTCGGAACCAAACCATGTCAAGCGCCATTTCTCACAAACGAAATTTTAGGAACCAAACAAGTAAGCACTGACTTTTAAACAAAGACACACTGAGAACATTTTTTATACGCACCATACCATATGTGTGATACTATTTGTCGTTGCCGCGGTAAAAGAGAAGAAAGTTTTGTTAAAACATAAGTTAGTATTATGTACTGAGAGACATTGAAACGAGAAGGGTTAATACCAAAAACCCGTGTGAAGACTTGAAATTATATGTTTGAACAATGAAAAAGTGAATTAAACTTAGAGGGTAATGTTGATTGACACACAGCTGCAAATGCGGGCTGGAAAGCGAAAACTAGATTTTGTAAATAACTGAATTTGGAACTGAGTTTTCCTGAACGGAAAATACTCGAGGTAGCAGGGGCAGATAGGACATCAAGGATTATGGAGGAACCACCCACGCTCACTGAAGAGGTCAGTGAGAGAGGATAATAAAAGAGAGGATGGAGAGAGGAAATTCCCCAAAGCCGGAGGGGATTCACCGAAATACTCCTACCTCGCAATACCCTCATGCCAGTTTGGGTGAATGTCCATAAATACGAATGCGCGAAGCGAATTAGTCAGTAGAAGAGAGAAGAGAGGCAGAAGAGACGGAGACGAAACCAGAGACAGGAGAGAGACCCACATGATTATCTGCCGACGGAGGCCTCCGACTTCAGCCTTGTGCCAAAATTTACCAACAGTAGTCAACCAGATTTTGCCAGGTCAACAATAATATCACTTCCGACTATAGATGCGGGTTGGGCTGATAATTAATTGATGCGAACTCTGATATAAATCAATTATTGTATGAAGGACTGATATAAAAACAGTATTTACTTTTGTTCAATTTATTCGAGTGTTATTTTTTTCCTGTACGTCATCGCCCTGCTTGGATCAGCTATGAAAAAAAGCAAAAAACAAAAAAAAAACAAAGAACAAAAAACAAAACAAAACAATAAACAACCAACCTTACAAAAACAAACAACAAAATTGGATACAAAATCCCGGTGGGTGGGTAGAGACAGGATTTGCCAATCACCCCCTAATCAATCTCTCATCATCCAGAAAAAGCTTCAAATTAGCAACCAGAGATGGTACCTCTCGGTTGGAAGTATTCAACAAGAAAAATTTCTCCTCAGAGAGAAATAAAGATTGTACCAATTTTAACAAATACGATATGGCATCCAAGATCGTATTTATTAAAGTTGGTACAGTCTTTATTTCCGCAAGGGACTTTTTCAAAGAGGAAACACATTTAAACACATAACAAAACTCTCAACAATTTTGCCAAAGAGGAAAATTTATCAAAATCTAAAACAGATACATCTAATACAACAGGCAAGTTAGAAACTGCATTAGTTAACACTAATAATTGACTGTCAGGGCTGAGACAATTCACTGGTAGGCCAATGCACACCTCACCAGACAACCACTGAGGACCAGATAGTCAAAACTGCAAAAGAGGGATTCCTCTGGTAACTAAGTCTGCAGGATTATCAACTGAAGGAACATTTAAAACTAAGGTTAAAATTGAAATGCCTTAATTTTCTGACTCTTTCATGTTGTGGAGTAACTCCATTTACTTTCTTAAATAAACGTCGTTAGGGGACGCTCTCTAAGCCTATAAAATAGGCAGTGACATCCTTTGTCATCCTATATTTCTTATTTCACCCAAGGACAGTAAGATGTAGGTCGCACGTAGATAAGAACGCTGCCGCTGAGGCGCGTTCGCTTCCCTTAGTCCTCTGTTGACTTTTGAACTCTCACACGCATATGCATATATTCACATGTGTCTATGACATTTACTTCTACACAAACACCTTCACTAGTTTTTCTTCTTTCGTATTCATTTTTTTTTCACACGGAACAATTTTCTATTGTCTATGTATACCTTTGTTTTGTTAATACTTACTTACTATATATAGTTTTGTTGTTACTTTAACAGTTTATTAACCGGACTCACATTCGGAGTCTCCCATTTCTGTTGTGGGATATATATACCAGGAGACACCTGTTTTCAAATTTAAACGCAACAATGTCTTTCAATCTATTTTTAACAAATATGCACTTAGTTTTAATAACATCAGACAAAACCCAAGGCAATACAACTTGTGCGTCTACAGCCACAATGATATTTCTACAACATTCAAAAGAAAATTTTTGAATATATTAGGAATACATTTTGATTGCCAGAAATACGGACAATAACTCAAGTGAAAGTAAAGTTCTTTTAATTAAAGGTGCAACTTTGGCTGCAGAAAATATCAATTTTGAAAGATATAGCCTGCAATGCCGAAAGCTTTTTGAGAAGCA
This sequence comes from Acanthosepion pharaonis, assembly GCA_903632075.3. Classification (NCBI taxonomy): domain Eukaryota; kingdom Metazoa; phylum Mollusca; class Cephalopoda; order Sepiida; family Sepiidae; genus Acanthosepion; species Acanthosepion pharaonis. The sequence goes on from CAHIKZ030000049.1 coordinate 252,881, forward strand.
TCGCAAAATACAATTAAATCAGCAGGAACCGAAGTGTCCATTACACATCTAGGGAACTTTAAACAATTTAATGGGGTAAGGTCTACAAATAATTTATTCCAGATTATTTGGATGTCCACAGGTATACGATCATCCCAATCCAATTTCCAAAGAACGCTGAGGAGTAGTTTCTTCTTGACTGTAATAGGTGTAGTGGACCTGGAGGGGGCGCAATATAACATGGTCTGTGCACCCCAATAAGGCATAGGGGTCACAAGACCCCCACCGAGACAATTCTTGAGACGGGGCGCGGAGTAGCACCAATGTCTAATTTATCCATCGTTATATACATGTATAAAAATTAATCACCCCCTCCAAAAAAAAAAAAAAATACTAAAAGAAAAACAAAACAAAAACACTAAAACAATGGGTAATTTGCAGTGTAATGCCCGCGCTCAGTTTCTAATAACGAATTTTCCGAATAGTTACATTTAAGTGTAAATGTACATACTTAATTCGAAAATAACAAAGGAATTTTGCTCAAATCTACTGTTTTGGAGTTATCAACAATAACAGTTCGGACTCATTCGTTTCCGCCATTACTGGCGTTATTTACATACATTTGCTTTGGAGCAGTCATTCGCGGAAGCTTACTTAGTTAACGGCCATTTTAGTGGTCTTACTCGTCTCAATTACTGCGCAAGGGTTAGTGTTAGAGATGTTGGTAAATTTGTTTATTTAGAAAAGTAATGACAAGTGTTGTTTTTTTTTTTAATAAAACAAATTAAATAATAAAACAAATAATAACTAAATAATAAAACTATTTGTAATACTAATGAAATCTTATTTTAAGGTACTTAATAATCATGCTTTGAACTCTAAATTTGTTCTTGTTATTATTTCCTTTCTATCATTTTTTTATTTTGGAAATGATCATGCTCTTTTCAAATTTCGCGCAGTTTTCGCATTGAGTGCGCATTAATCAAAACAAGTGAAGCTTCTGCGAATGATTGCTCCGAGGCAAATGAAGGTAAACAACACCAGTAATAGCTGACGTGCTGTAGTCGCAACGCGAATGAGTCCGAACTTTTATTGTTGATAACTCCAAAACGGTAGATTTTAGCAAAATTCCTTTGTTATTTTCGAATTAAGCATGTACATTTGCACCTACATGTAACTATTCGGAAAATTCGTTATTAGAAACTGAGCGCAGGGGTTACACTGCAAATTACTCAAAACAATAAGTAAAAAAAGGAATAGAACAAACGTCGCTGAACAAAATGAAAAAAAAACACACACACACATTCTGTGAGATAACGAGAGGCGGGAGAGATTACAAAACTCTTACCTCGATATCAATCGTTTTGTTTTCTTTTGCGTGTTCGTCTTCCTCCCGCTTATTCTGTATTTCTCTCCTTATCTTATTCTTTTTTCAACGATTTATCCTTTTTTCTTTTAGTTTTAAAGTTCTTCTTTTCCCCTGTTTTTCTTCCTTTTTTCACGTTGTTTTTTTCAACGAAATTTAAATTTTCTTTAAGTTCTTTAATTTTCAGCTGCTCACTTTTTCTTCTCTACTTCCAGGATGCGCTTCCTTCTTCCCTTTTACAGGTATTTAGGCACGGTAGAGTAATGGATAGCGGCTTGGAATGAGAAATCGGAGAGCCAAGTTCGAATTCCAGTCAAATGTATTACATTCTATTATTTACGTGCTAATATCCTTGGGAAGGTATGAATCCTCTTCCCAGCTATAGGTAAATAGCAGGACAGATCGGTTCTATAACCTTGGAAGTCAATTGGTCTACCGCAGAAAGAGATGGCAACCTACTGCGGGAAAAAATCTGCCTCGCGTGATACACGCTAACGCTGTCATGTATCGAAAGAGACATGATCACCTAAGCGTGTATCACGCATGCCACATAACTGACTGACTTTTCAACAGTTCATTTTTTCTTCTTTTTCTTCTCCACTTCCACGTTGTGTTTCCTTCTTTCCTTTTTTCAGTTCTCCTTTTTTACTTATTTCCATGGCAACTTAAGGTAATCATTGTCGCGGCAATCAAATGTGTCAACGCCTTCCTCACGTCCGTCACTGCACAACTGTGATGATATCCAAGGTCGGCTGGGTATGCATATACACCCGACTTACTATGTTCTCAGGTTTTGGCCATGATCGAATTCAACAAAGAATAACGACAAATGCTTTTTAAGACACTGATTGGAAAATAGCAAACACTACGATTTTTAACTAAACCGGCAATGTGATCCTTCAGCTTCGACAAGGTGAACGGCTATCTTATTAACTTCCGGCCACAAAAAGAGGACCCTTACATTCACTGACCATCTCGGCGACTTCTGACTCCTCACTGCTCGCTGGTCTGACTGTCCCATCACCCCTGTCAATCCACTTGTATTCTGGAAAAGGAGACCACCCATTCAGCTTTTGGGTGGTCAGTTTTCTGGGTTCCTGAAAACTCTGGTAATTAAATTGACTTAAAAGATGGACAGGAGACGAGATTCTTAAGAAACACTGTTAATTAAATTGACTTAAAAAGAAAAAGAATCTATTTATCTCCTAAGGATGTGTAAGAAATTGTTTTGTACACTAGCAACAAATCCAAAAATAAGTGTTTTGTAACAAAAACACACTAGTTCTTCATTGATTTTGACAAAGAAACAAAAACGATTCTAGTCTTTTTCATTGTTCAACATAATCATGAGAAAGGCTTTTCGAACGTCATCCAAAAGGACATAAAGATGCATTCTAAATTTCAACAATAAATCCAGCATATCCATAAATAGATTAATTCCAGGATACACACAATCATTAAGAGAGGGACACCCTCCAGTGCGCAAGGAACAGTTGAACACAGATTTAAACTTGGTAGTACTTTGACTATATACTTTTACGACCAGCGTGTGATGAATTCAAATGTAATTCTTAAAATCTTGAGGCTTAACATTTATTTTTTCAATAATATTTTCAGATTCTTGATCTAAAAAACTTGGTAGTATGCATCAAACGTATATTGTTTACTCTGTGGCGGAATTCCAAACGAACGTTGGAGTTATCAATGAGATGTAGCGTGTCTAGGCCTCTCACCACATTTATTTAATTTTTATTTAGGAACCCAAACTGATATAAGAACAAGGGACAAGGCAAAGGTATCAATATATATATATAAAAATTGTATTCAACAAAGCGTACAATAAAGAATATATACGAAAAAGAAGCATGCAATGAGTCAGACGAGAGTAGTCTCACTTTGACTATAAAAGTTTATCAATGTTCTCTGAAAAGGAAATGAAAGAGTTATTAGTCTGTTATAAATGTTTTAGACAGTTCTGCCGTGCAAGAGGAAAATTATGTAAGTCTGATAGAATATGTAATTTGTCATAAGTATTTTCTGGAACCTAACTGGATATGACAAGTCATGTGATGTGCTTTCTAATACGTCCGTGCAGTTGAGCTCAAAATGGCCTGGAAATAGGTCAGGGTTTAGGTTACTGAGAAAACATTCCTGCGCAAAACTCAGCGATTCAGAGCCAACCCATAGTGAGAATAACAGCTTGTCAGCAAGAATCAGGGACCAAATCTGCAACAACACAGTCAGTGAGGGACAGTCGGTGAAAGACAGTCAGTGAACCATACCATGCCTTGATCAACAGCTTAGACACACGTTACCATGACAACGCGTCAGTCAGCAACACCACAGCGAAAGTAAGTCTTCTCTCTCCTCTTTTTGTTCACTGTGTTTTAAAATTACGGCTATTGCGCGCAGTCAGCAGTCACACACATGTTTCATTAGTGTGTGCTTCACGTATAAACACGCATACACATACTGGCATACTATACCACTTGATTTCCTCACTTGTAACAAAATGCTTTGAAACTTTGCAGACTTACTTGCGACAAATCATTTCCAACAATTGAACTATAGATCTCTTCATGCCCGCAATAAAGGACATTCATTATAAATATGTAAATACATGTATCTGACTGTATAAATGTTACTGTCATATTTAGCTTGGCCATCTTCCTTTTATATGGAGATTATTTCTTTGCGCTGTTTATAAATCTGTGTTGTATTTGTAGACATGACACTTGAGTTTTATTTTTTCTTTGGGTAGACTGACTCCACAAAAATGGTGACCACCGATGAAGAACAATCTAAAAATTATTGCTGACACAAAATGGTAACTAACGACAAAACAAGCTAAAATCTAGATTATTTTAACGGCCATGATATTTATAAAGCAAATCCAAAGGCCAAATGGAGATAATAGGGCTAGAAAGATTGTCTGCACCAATCACTTAAGTGAAATCTGCTTGCCTTGAAAATCAGCATTTGAAATCCTGTTTCTTACTTTCTAAGTTTGAACACCAACTGTTGACACAGGTGAGGAAATACCAATCTCAGTCACCAAGCAGACCTCTTTACAATGTAATGAATTACAAACACTACTTTATTGATGATATAGAATTGTTGATACTTGATAGAACATAAATGTAGTCAAGCCAGTAAAATCTATTCAGATAAATATTTGCTGTTTTACCAATGAAAAGAAAACAATTCAGTATAATAAAAAATAAGTGGAAATTTTGCTGAAATATTTTGCAGATAATTTCTCTTTCATTTTGCATGAACCCTGGCGATTGAATACAAAATTTTGCTTATGTCAATGAATCTTGGCATTATTTTGATGGTCCAAATAAAAAGCTGATGACATTATGAAAACATGGCCAACACATTATAAGGATTGATTTTCTTTTGTTGTCTCATATTCTTGGTAGCGTAAGAATGGTATGTATGCATTGATGATACATAGATTAGTCCCACCTACTCTTTTTCTTCCTCTCTTTCTGCTAGATAAAAGTATGCTAAACAGTTTTCTTCAAAAGACAATTTAATTAAATGTCTTTATGATCAAATGAAGGTAATGTTTCTGTATCAGTGATAAGAGTAAATATTTAAACATATACTGGTTACTAGTGAAGGTAGTTTTCCAATTTACTTACAATATTGGGTTAAGCTGGTTTGGTAACAGAAACTAAACTTGAAATCTCAAAGAAATAGATGAAGGCAAACAAAATATATTTGGGAAATAATAACAATAACATTTTATTATTTGAATCTACCATTAAATTAAGATATTACAATGATTAAAGATTAACACTGGGTTAAGCAATGGTTAATTTTTGTATTGCTATGTGTTCATGCTTGATTATAGATGTTTGGTTGATAGTAGTAACACAAAGTTATCAATAGCAAGTATGAAAGTATGGTAAATTAAGGAAGTTAAAGTAAGGAATTAAAGAAAATGAATATGGTGAAGAGGCTTAGGTATAGTAATTAGGTAAGTCAAGGTAAAAAAATATAAGGTAAAAAAATGGGAAGATAAAAATCAAAGAAAACGGAAGGTAAAAATCAAAGAAAGAGAAGGTAAAAAGCGGGTAGTACAAAAAAGATAAAGAAAGCTAAGCAAGATAATTGGCTATTTTCCTGATATTTGGAGGGGAAATGAGATGTACAGTTTTTAGGAACAACTAAAATCTTGTACTAATTTCTGTTGGCAAAGATAAGACATATATTTTGTCTGAATATTTTGTCTGAATGTGAGTTTGAAATAAATGTAAATATAAGGCATGATTGAAATAATGTACCAAAGATGATTCCAAGAAAAATGTTTGTGATGAATTATTATTTTATTTGTTTTTCTCTTTATTTAAAAGTAAAACGCACACATTTTTTAAATGAGTAAAGAACAGCATGATTTAATTTTCGAGATCTAGTAAGAAAAAGTATTTTAACATTCTTGTTAAAGAGATTAAATTGAGATTTGTCTGCACCTCAACCCTATTACCCTGCTTTAACCAATTAATTGCAGATGACAGTAACTTCGTTCATTGTAGTTAAGTCTATGGGTGTGTATTGTTTCCTCAAGACATAAATGTTCACACTACCAACTATTACGTACAAAATAGCAAGTACTGAGCATGTTCGTTACTGCTTAACTTTGACGATGTAAGAAAAAATAGTGCTTTCAGCATAAATTAATATGAAAAAAATTAACTCTGTAAATTGAATGTCCTTGCTTTCAATTCCAGTATGTAGCAATATTGAGTTGATCAAGTTCATTTATGACAAACGTCATATTAAATTTATTTTTGAATAAACAAACTGGTTTAATATTTGTAAAAGTAAAAACAAAATTTTGCTGAATGCAAAGAAGATAAATGTCATGAAATATTTATGACAAGAATAAGTAAACAAATGCAAAACATAAAATAATCTGATGAACTTAATTCAAACAGTCTTACACTTCAGTAAAAAGGAAGAAAAGTATAAATAGGAAATGGCAAGAGCAGAGGAAAACAAACAATGAAGGGTTAGATAAAAAAAAAAACAATAACAACTTTAATGATCAGAATGATTGTTTCATGTGATAGACAACTGAAAAAAAAAGGTTTGTTAGGTAAAGATTAAATAAAATATTGTGAGGAGTTCACGAAAACCAAAACGTGACACTAGAAGAATTATTTATTATGACAGGATTATTTGAATGTATGGACACTTTAGTCTAGGATTTGTAAAAGGATTTTTTGAGAAGAAGTTAAAATGTCTAATCTCTTTTCCTGAAGTATTATGAATGGCACAAATGAAAAAACACGAAACTCTTACTTCAGTGTGAAATTTGAAAGAAATTTACATTTATTAAATGATATAAAAATAATAAGATAGAATACAAAATTTACAAAACAAGCTCTTGTCGGAGTTAGCTCCTTAATCCTTCAACAGGAGTCTCTCTTCCCTGTCTATAAACACTCGCTGACCCTTCGCCTCTCTCTCTTTTTCCTCAGGCCTTTGTGGCCGCCACCTTGAGGTAAATCTCTTTTTCCTCAGGCTTCGGCCTTATACCACCTCGCAGATGTGAACGCTCATAGATACAGCGTTTCCCAAATGCTGGGAACACGCTAAGAACAATACACGTACGTACGAACACTCACCACAACACACACACACACATTCACCACGCACTGTGTCCGTGTCACTTGTAATCTTTCTTGTTATTAATACATATATTTGTTTACATATATTTATCGGTCTTGTGTTTGTTTTTCCTTGTCTTCTTTGGACTTAATTAAAATCCAACTTTCTCATGTAGTTGGACCGGCTAGCAGGGAAATTTCTACCTACATGTGTTCTTCTACTTCTACTCATACTCGACATCGCCGACACGGTCCCCTATATAATGGTAACTTCCCGACGCGATTTATCTTTCAACTCCTGCTAAAACACATAGGACGATATATATGTAGAAAAAAGTTCTTATACAGATCTCCCAAAAAGAGAGCCAGATATAAAAAACATTGAAAAAACTTCTTTTCGTATCCTACTCACGCCGTACACTATTAACGAAAGAACTTTTATACAGCAACAAAAATTTGTGGTTAAACTGATGAAAGTACAAAAATCACAATTTTAATTCGCTACACTCTCATCAATTTACATGAGATCCCATCAACTTTCAGTTGAGCTGGCTAAATGTAACCATAAATTCTATGGTAACAGTTACTTTACTCACACTTCTCACTTGTAGAATTCCCTTCTGGCTTCATGCTTTCCAGCAAACTTTAAACTGCAAAACTTTAAATGCAATATCAATCGCTATCTACTATCCTCCTGATTACTCTTTCCTCTTCCCGCTCATTATTAATGTTTCCGTTCCTAATTCTTCCACACCCTGTAACCCCTTGTGTCTTTGTGTTTTTTTTTTTACCTTGCATGGGGTGATACCGATTAAAAAAAAAATAAAATAAAAATAAAAGCTTGTACAAAATTTTCCTTTGTGAGTATTGTAAAATTCTAAGTCCTTCTTGTTACTACTCAATGCTCTTCCTAATTGGAGTCATTATATAGCCTGGGTATTCCGGATGTGCTAATTAGTTAATCTACATATCACTATATCTCCCTGTAACGAAGGGGTTCTTTTTCTTGTGCTTCTTATATCATTTCGCTTTCAGGGTTTCTTTGTTTCTTCTAGGATCTTAAGGTATTTTTCGCTGGAAGATCTTGATCTATCTCATTTTCTCTCGTTCTCATGTCCGTATTCGTGCATTGACAGCGAAACGCTCCGTTTCCGAATCATACTGTCCCTCTTGATCATCACTATGTTTGTCATCAGACATTTCATTACCCATTTTCAAGAAGAAAAGAAATGTATCTTTTGCATCATTAGAAAAGATAGACGAAGAGTTGGATAGACTCGTGAAAATCGGTATATTAACAAAGGTGGAATATAGTCAATGGGCCGCACCTACGGTTTGCGTGAAAAAGAAATCGGGTGAGATACGAGTATGCGCTGATTTCTCGACGGGATTGAATGCAGCAATTAAGGATTATCACTATCCTCTCCCCAGTCCAGAGGAAGTTTTCACAAAGTTGAACGGAGGAAATTTTTTCTCAAAAATAGACTTGAGCGGAGCATACCTACAAGTACCAGTAGATGAGGAAAGCTCGAGGTTGTTGTGCATAAACACACATAAAGGATTATATCAGTTTCAGAGATTACCATTCGGGATCAAGGTCGCGCCGGCGATATTTCAGCAAACAATGGACACTATGCTAGGCGGACTGGATTTTACGATCGCATACCTTGATGACATCCTGATAAATAGCAAAAATATTGAACAACACTGGGAACACGTTCAAGAGGTTTTCAGGCAGATACAAAATTACAGTTTTAAGGTAAAAGAAAATAAATGTGACTTCTTTATGAAGGAGATAAAATATCTGGGCCATATTATTGACGAAGAAAGAAGAAGACCAGACCCGGAGAGAGCCAAAGCAATAAAAAAATGCCAACTCCAAAAAATTTAGCCGAGTTACAAAGCTTCTTGGGCTTAGTAAATTATTATCAAGAATTTATTCCTAACATGCAAAAATTACGCGCAACCCTAAACGAACTGTTGAAGAAGGAAAAAGTTTGGGAATGGTCAGTTGAATGTCAGAAAACTTTCGACAAAATCATTAAGACTCTAACAGCAGATTTATTTTTAGCACATTATGATCCTAAATTGGAAATAATAGTCGCGAGTGAAGCGAGTGCCTATGGTGTTGGTGCATGTATACTACATAAAATGCCGGATGGGACACTAAAACCCATCGCGCATGCGTCAATAACTTTATTAACAGCCGAAGAAAATTACCCGCAAATCGAAAAAGAAGCGCTGGTGATAATTTTTGCAGTCACCAGATTCAGGAAAAGATAAGCATATTGCAAGCAGTTTTTCGTTATGTGATAATGTTCTGCTATATAATGAAAGAGTAGTAATCCCGAAAACGCTACAAAGGCGAATCCAGCAAAGAACAAGATGAAATCCTTAATGCGAAGCTATGTATACTGGCCAAACATGGATCAAGATATCATATGGTGGACAAATGCAAGGGCTGTTCCTTAGCAGCCAAGGCACCTCCAATCACTCATAAGCCATGGCCTAAGACAGATCGACCGTGGTCGAGAATCCATGTAGATTTTGCAGGTCCATTAGAGGGTTTCTACTACTTGATTGTAGTAGACAGTTACAGCAAATGGCCAGAATTATTTCGTTGTAGAAAACCTACTTCTGAGACGACAATAAATTGCCTTCACGAGCTGTTTGCTCGTTTCGGAGTGGTTGATTGCTTAGTCACCGATAATGGAACACAATTTACATCTGCGGATTTTCAAGAGTTTTGTGAAACTTTTCAGATGAAACACATAAAATCTCCGCCATATCACCCAAAGTCGAACGGGCAAGGGGAGAGGTTCGTAGATACATTAAAAAGAGCACTAAGGAAAGCTTATGACGTACCAACAGAAAAGGCTTTACAGCAATTCTTGCAAGTGTATAGAATTACACCGAACAGTACTACGCCATCGGCATTATCACCGGCGGAAGTAATGTTCGCTCGAAAAATTAGATCGGTATTCGACAAATTATTGCCAAAGCAGACAAAGCAATCACCAACGTTGTTTGTACCAAAAAGAAAATTTAGCCCAGGGGAGAAAGTTTTTTTTTAAATGTTTAAATGTTTAAAAACAATACATCCTATTGGGAGCCAGGTATAATAGAGAAACGAATCGGGAACGTGATTTACATTATTCAGGGTCCGAAGTTCTCGCATAAAAGGCACATAAATCAGATCAGAAAGAGGCGGCTAGAGGATTCTAACAGTCTACCCCAGGAAGAGGAAGTAATGGACACAATATTTGACACCTTCAATATGCAAAGGCCTCAAACAATTTCAGAACCGCGGAAATCGAGCAGAAAAAGAAAATTTGCGGAGCCTTTAATGATTAATCCGAAGAGGAAAAATATTAAAGACCCCGGTGAGGTAAAAACTTGGAAGGGGGTGGGTGTCATGGTGCCTACCTAGACCGACATAATGAAATCTTCCGAGCGCCATATATACTACGCCTCTCAAGAGAGACGAATGGTATTAGAACGGATTTGGTATTGTGACAGTAGTGAATCGAATCGAGCTGATAGCATACACGCCAAATCAGTCTGACAGTCTTACTAACCTTTTCCCTTCTTGTATTATTTCTTGTGTAATATATTCTTTGTTATTTCTACTGTTGTGTTTCGTATTGTTCTTCCATGGTCCTAACCTTGGACCATAACACTTGCCCCACGAACGGAAACTTCTACTTTCTCTTTCTGTTGTGAATATGCCTTCAAACCCATCTTTATGGTTTGTACCATTCTTTCCGCTATTCCACTCGATTGATGACGATATGGGGGTGTAAAGAGGTACATCCTATTTTCCTTAGCCACAAATTAAGTTCTTAATCGCAAAACTCTGAGGCATTGTCGGACACCGGCCTTTTTTATGTGGCCGCTATTCCACAGTGTTAGTCGTCATGTACACTTTTATTACCAGATTTCTTTGTTTCTGGGGGGGATCACATCGCAATTTATGTTTTATTTCTTTGAATCGTCTTTCTACCTTCGAGCAAGTACTCCAACTGGTATTTCTTATTCGAATGGGCATATGTCCGAGTGGTTAGAACGTTCGCATTCTGACCATGAGACCCGGGTTCGAATCTCACCATGGTTGATTTGTCAGAAAGGAGACATTTTGATGTTATCGGAGGGATCGATCCCAGCGTGCGGCACCGTTGGAAAGTGCCTGAAAACCATACCACGGGTGATGCCAAGCTTTGTGAGTGAATTGAGTAGACAGAGCCCTTGAGGGCTGTCGATAGCTGTGCTAGCACGAAATAAGTCATCGTGGGCTTGAGCGTTCTGGCCTTTCTTCAAATTGTTGATCACGCTAGATAACACGCTCTTTCCCAGAAACTGTAACTAAGATCTGTTCAGTATAGTTGCAATATAAACTACAGTTGGACGCTGTGGGTGTTGAATAAACACAAATGAACCTGAGGAAGCGTCTGCAATAGCGATTTGAAGTAGATGGGTATCCTCGCATACGAATGGCCAGCTATATACATATTTCTTATTCTAGATATTATGCTGCTTAGTACTGTGTCTTGTGTAGTTTCTGCAGCCATTCTATTCACAGACAAAATATCAGTCTCTACCCGATGTAAAAAGGTGTCTTCAAAAATCTCTTATACGTTATCTGTTGACGCCTTGTGAAATTGCAACCTTGTTGCGCGAGTGCTAGTTGTATTTAGGCTATTTATAGCCTAAACACGACTATCATTCCCGTAGAACCCTAGTGACAGTTTTTAATGAAGTAAAGTTAAATAGGGCAACCCACAAGACTCTACTCTAGCGAGGGAGATTTTATTCTGCCTATATGTCCATGAAGTTGTGTATTTTGTTCTGTCGTAGGTGGAAAAGAAAAAGAGTCGAATAGAGTGGTTGAGATGTGTGCGAAAATGTACTTGTGTGAAGTACTTTGTCATCAGAATGCTGTATAATGTAGCACGCTCTGGGAGATATATCGGTAGTATAGAAAGAGTGATCAGCAGTTGGTATTGAAATTTTGTTGTTTTCCAGTGCTCCACGTTGAATTGATTTTGTTTGGAAGGTCTGGTTTGTTTTGACATGAGTGGATGATGTTGGTGCACAAAATTTTAATAGAACAAGCTTCGATTTGTAAAGTTGCAGAGATGATGCTGGTGAAATTGATGATTTCAACCTTGATAATGCGTACACGTGGGGTATTGTATTTACTTTGATATATTCTATATCAAAGTCAAAAGCCATCAATATTATCGACCACATTAAGATCCTCGATATCGTGACTTTAGGTAGTTCTTTTCTCGGATTGAATATTGTTGCAACTTAGGGAAGTTTACTGAATAGAATAATCAAAAGAAGGTTGGTTATGAACGATAATACTTAGGACAACGCATATAAGATTCGCCAGCGGCGCGTAGAAGTAAACTGCTAGAAGTGAGTCAAGTGAACTCAACAATGAATTCTCCAACTGCAGGATATCTCCCAACCGCCCCACGCGATCAGATGTGGCACAAGACCGAATTTAATGTGGGGTATCCGTGCCCGTAGGTTCGGCCAAAAATTCCCCCTAGACCCTGTATAAAACGGTGTCGGGTAGCTGTTTCCTGAGACGAGACTCTGCCCTTCGTTCCCTATGACTTGTTCAATAGCCTTTTGAAAAATAGCACTTGCCGTCTTTACCCCATAAGGCATTTTTCCCAGTGTAATTAACCTATCGGCGAATTTATTGCTGTTATTTCTTTGAAATTTTCATCTAAGCAATTTGTAAATCTATTTTCGTAAAAATCTTCATTCCTACTAAGGAATGTAAGGCCAATTCCATATATAATATGGGATATGTAGCTGAACATATTTTATGATTCACGCCTACTTTATAATCGCCACATATGCGTAAGTCTCCGTCTGATTTTCTTAGAACTACAACTGGGGACGCCCATTTGCTTCCACCACAATGAACTTGATCCAGTGGTTCAACAAACTTCCGTAGTTTTGCTACTAATAATGGTAACAAGTGTACTGATAGTTTCTGTTCCACTGGGCTTAGGCTGGAAAGATATATTATATGAGACTAACCACGGAAAGTCGGAGCAACACAAAGACGACACGAGACATAATAAACTCAACGTATTTATTCAAACAACCGGCTGGATCCATCTTTATCGCAGCATTCCAGCCATCATCGCGGTCCCGTTCCACAGAATAGGCCTACCGACTCCGCAACCAAGCTACCACCGCAAGCATCGACTCCGACTCCGCAAACATGCGACTCTAACTTCATAAGCAGCTACTAATCAGACTCCGCAACTAAGCGACTCCAACTCCGCAAACAGCGACTCCAACTCCGTAAAGAAGCGACCCCGACTCTGCAAACAGCGATTCCAACTCCGCAAAGAAGCGACCCCGACTCTGCAAACAGCGACTCCGCAAGCATACAACCCACTCAACCCACCACCGTGACGCCAATCCACCAACACGTGCGAGGCCGTCCCATAGAACAGGCTTACTAACCTCTACTACTCAACGCTGTTACCTCGGCGTAAACCAACACGTATAACGACCATATCCTGTGACCTCGGCCAGCACAAAAATAGGTCAACTCTGATCACCATCCAGACAACACAGTAGAAGCGGACATTCCACCTATTTTGCGATATCCGTAACGTCACCGTGTAACAATAAACTTTATTCAAATTATCATCCTCGTTATTCCTTTCTCTCGCAACTAAACGCTTAATATAACATAATCATCATTATTGATGTTGTTATAACAGTTTCCGTGCCTCATATTGGGAGGGGGGGTAATATTTTCTTTTAACTTTAGCTTCACTTTTTAATTTTTTAACATGCCTGTTTCTTCCATTTTTACTGCATTAATTCAATTTGTGTAATTCATGTTAAGTATATCATTTCCAATAAGTCTGATTCTTTTTGCAATCTGCAACAATGGTGAGTATTATTCAGAATTTGTTTTTCACTTCTACGGAAATATCTGCATATGGCTCTTATATAGTTTTGGTTTACCTATAAGCTCCCCAAAGTTTCCAGCTACTTCGCTGCCTGTATCCATTTGCAGGTCCAATAGTACGTCATTTATACGTGTTTTTAATAAAATGTTTTTTTTGTGTTTTTTTTTTCCAACGAAAAAAATTCCCATATTTGTTTCGTTTTTTTTTTTTTTTCGTAATCTTTTCCACTTTTTCTTTTTAAATCTTCACATCTCTTGGAAAAGGTTCTTTTTTAGACAATTTTTACACTCTTTTCCAAATGCTGGGCATTTCTATTTCTTCATATCGTGTTCATATTCACAGAATCTTCATTTTGCTACGATTTTCTTCAACATGTAAGTGTCGGCAACCTCTATATGATCCGGTTGATTTTCTGACATTAAATTTTTGTATTATTGTTGAATAAATTCAATGTAAGTAGACAAAGACATGTTTCCTACCTGTAATTGTTCTAACATTTTATAGCGATGTGTCGCATTATGCAATCCGTCAATTAACCACAACTGAATTAATTCTTCTTCAGTCGTTTGAAAAATGCGGAAAAGAAAGCCAAACTCACAATATCGAGATGCATTTTTAGGCGAATTAAAATTTTGCAACCGGTTCGTCAGTTTCTTGTCTCGTATCCATGAATGTTGCTCTCTCTGCAATGACTAACCTCTTTTTTGGTCGCATATTTTTCTTTATTATCTGGCTTATGGTGTCGAAAGTCAAACTTTCCAACTGCATTGTTGAAATTTTCATTATGGCTTCGACTCCAGCTGTGGCCAAAAAAAGATTGGTTATTTCATTTTCTACTCCCGTTTCTTTGCGGTCTCTTATTTTTTTAGTCCTCGCTTTAGCCGCGAACACTCTTATCCATGCACCCACGAAATAAGGATTTTCAAATGATAAAGTGTATCCTATCGGCGACGTCTAAGTTCTTCCTTTTACTACTCAATACTCATGTGTACTCCCGCTCCTCCTAATCGGAGTTATTATATGGCATGAGTAGTCCGGATATGTTAATTAGTTAATCTACATATCACTACAGTGAACCTAACATTTAAGCAAGATAGCAAGTTCTAATTACAATTCTGTTAGGCTTGTTATAAAATAAAATAAGACATATCTCGGCTGATTTACAGGCAAATACTCAAGAGCGAAAACCGGATGTAAATGGGACAAAGCCCCGTCACAAAATGACCATTATCTTTCTTTACAAATGTTCCCGACACACGTATTCCGGTCGAAAAATAAAATAATATTTAAAGTGCTCTATTTTTCGTCCAATAAAAATGCTTCCCTCCTAATTATACTCGCTTCGTTTCTCGAGTCTGTTAAGCCAAAAAAAAAAAAAAAAAAACGCTATAAAAGGGGTCACACGGAAGTTCAACAGGCAGTCAACAGGTGGCCACAAAGGAGACCTGTTACGGTCAGGCTGAGCGTTCAGCAGCTGTCAGCAGGAGAGCACCAACCACCGTCAACATGTGTGAGCTACTATGAGAGATCGACCTAGATCCGAAAGCCGGCTTATGAACTTTACCACAAGGTAGCTGTCCCAAACCCACACGTTCCTGTTGAAATAAACCACGTAAATCTATTTCTGCTGTTGTTGTATTTCTTTCTTGCAACCATACGCTTGTCTATAACAGGCTCATAAAAAATAATTATTATCAACAAAAATGTCCACTCATTCAATTGTCAAGATTGATGATTCACAGACATTACTACATTACTGGATTTCTAATTCGTTTAGACAATAGTTTTTACCAAAAAAAAAATAGTAGAAATAGCAAGACACAATGTGTAATGAATAACCCGAAGCGAATAAACTTAGGATAGCTTTATTCAACTTAATACAGCTACAAAAAAGAAAAGAATTAAGCTAGCTTATTTATAAGCATTTCTGGAGTCTGTCCATTACACCAAACAGGGGGAGCAGGTTGTGGGAATTACTTACAACATTCTCCCCCACCGGCTAGTTATTCGTACAGAATAAAGTCTTTCCAACGACCTGGTATTTTGCGGGTCCTTTGGGAACATCTTAATGGTTCAGGTGACTGGTGGCCGTCTACGTCAGACGACAAGTTATAGTTATTGTGATTAACGCATTTCTGCGTAGAGGGTCTAGCCTTGAAACGTCACCGTTTTTTTTTATGTTTCGGTTGCTGGGTGTCTGAAAAATAAGTGTCAGTATCCGATGTAGGGTGAGTCCGTTTTTGTGGTATCGGTCTTTCTTCAGAATCAGATGTAGAAGAAGGTTCATAAGGATAATCGGATTCATTCGGTAGAGTATCTGAACTAGATGTACGCGGGATTTGATCGCCTAGCTTAACTGGGTTGGTTCTGAAAACTGGATATTCGCGATTCTCTATCGCAGTAGCCTCTTCAGATGTATTTCCAGCCGGCGCGAGATCTCTTAAGGAGACTGTTGATTGTCTTCCTTCCGCAGTTTCAATGTGGGCGTATTGGGGGTTCGCCTCAATTAGTTTCACTTTGCTGACTAAGGGGTCATGTTTACTACAACAGACATGATGTTACAGTAAAACGATTCCAGGTTGAGCAAGCCATGAAGGGAGGGAAGTGCCTGTTGAGCTTCGTCGTTGGAACGGAAAAAACCTCTCATGCGGAGTAGCGTTTGTAGATGTACACAGTAGGGTCCTGATAGCGTTTAGAGCCTCGGGGATGACACTTTCCCATTTTGAGATCGGCATTTTCCGGTTTGCCAATGCCAACTGTACCGTCTTCCATATTATTCCATTATATCTTTCACAGAGCCCGTTCCCTTGAGGGTTGTAAGGGGAGGTTCGGCTTACCGCCACTCTTCGTTCATGTAAAAAAATCTTGAGTTCTTCCGACATAAAGGCAGATCCCCGATCTGTATGAATGTATGCAGGCCCTCCGAAAATTGCGAAAAGGGAGCAGAGGCCTTGAATAACTGTAGTGGCCGTTACATCAGGGCATGGAATGACAAAGGGGAACCTTGAGTACTCGTCAATTACAGTAAGCATGTATTTATTTTGTGTTTTAGAAGGTAGTGGACCCTTGAAAGCCAGATTAAGACTTTCGAAAGGCTGAGTGGCCTTCACGAGTGTTGCCTGAGGGGGCTTATAGAATCTTGGCTTATTTTCTGCGCATATTTGGCAGGAGTTGGTAATTCTTTTTACATCTTCAACTGAATATGGTAAATTCCTGCTCCGGACTACATGTGTCATTCTTGTGATGCCCGGGTGGCACAATTCTCGGTGTATGCTCTGAAGATCATATGAGCTTGTTGTTAAACCATACACCCTTGAAAGTGCGTCAACTGCAGCATTCTCCTTTCCAGGGCGATAGGAGACGTCGAATGAATAACAAGAGAGTTCCATCCGCCATCTTGCAATTTTCTCATTTTTTATTTTACTTGACGTTTCCGGGTTAAACATGAATGATACCGATTTTTGGTCGGTGATAAGGTGGAATTGTCTACCGATCAGATAATGCCTCCATTTTCGTAAAGCTTCAACTATGGCGTACGCTTCATTTTCTATGGCAGTATGCCTTCGTTCAGACTTCAAGAGTGTCCTAGAGAAAAAAGCTACAGGCCGACAACGTTGTCTCAAGGAGGCAGCTGTTGCCGAATCAGATGCATCGGTTTCAACTACTAGTGGAGCTGAAGGATTAATGGCAGCAATGGCAGAATTAGCAATATCCCTTTTTAAATTTTGAAATGCTCTAATGGCTGAATCAGATAATGGAAAAGTTCTTACTTGAGTAAGTAAATGTATTTTTCCAGAAAAGGACGCAACCCATTGGGAATAATGGGCAAACATGCCAAGGGCTCGTCGTAATGCAGCTATATTTCCAGGAATTGGTAATTCCATTAGGGGTTTAAGTCGCTCTGGGTCCGGTCTCATGGCACCATTCCTGACTATGTACCCTAGTAGCTTGATGCTTTTCAAATTACATGAACACTTTTCCTCATTAAGTGTCAGGTCATATTTATTTACGGCGGCCATGAATCGTTTGAGGTTGTGGTTATGATCTTCCTCGTTATAACCGCAAATAGTGACATTGTCTATATATGCCACAGTACCCTTCAATTTCTCCTTAGAAATGATTTCGTCTATTACCCTTTGAAAACTTGCGACCCAATTTGTAACCCCAAAAGGGATCCTACGGAATTGATATAAATGCCCACAAGCTTCGAATGCCGTGTAAGGTTTTTCCTCCGGCTTGATGGGTATCTGATGATAGGCACTCCTAAGGTCCAACGTGCTGAAAATACGATACTTAGTGATATCGGAAACCATTTCGTCAATACGGGGCAGCGGATACGCATCGAGCTGTGTATATCTGTTGATGGTTTGGGAATAATCAACAACCATCCTCTTTTTATGGTTTTCATTAGTCGTTATTAGGACCTGGGCTCTCCATGGCGATTTGCTGGACTCTATGATATTTTCCTTAAGAAGTCTCTTCACTTCCATTGCAATAAATTCCTTGTCTTTGAGCGAATAGCGTCTAGATTTTACGGCTATAGGTTTGCAGTCAGAGGTTAGATTTCAGAAGAGAGATGGATACTGGACTTTTGCAGTTGCTAATCCACATATTTGCAGCGCTGGTTTGATACCACCGAACGGAATTGTAAGGTGAGAATGTCGGTTAAGGAAATTGTGCCCTAGGACTACTTCACAGCAGAGGTTCCTCATTACCAGCAACTTGATTTTAGAATAGAAATTTTCTTTTAGCTCGAGGTTAACCATGCAGAATCCGATTACGCGGCAGGATAAGGACGAAGTGGCCATCGATATTTGATTAGAACAGGAAAAGATTTTCCATTTGTTTGTTTCCACGATATGTGCATCGATAAAATTTTCAGAACTCCCCGTATCAATAAGAGCGTGAGATTTAATCCGTTCACTCTGGCCGGCACAATTGTTTTAGACAGGCATTTGGGAGAGACAGTCGATACGGTAGATAGAGATAGGGTGGCGGCTAAACGGATTTTCTGTAAAGGGGCCGACCGACAAACCTTTAAAAAATGTCCCTGCTTGCCACATCCATGACATCTACTGTTTCGAGCCGGGCAGGATGAACGAGCGTGTTTACGAAGGCCTCAGAAGTAGCACTTAATCTCAGCTGAAGCGATAGTAACGGGTTGTTCAATAGTATTTGAAGAATCCTTATCCTGGGGGTCACAATGTTGTGAATTTGAGATGGGAATTTGTTGGGAAATAGAATGGGCAGGAATAGTAGCCCCTGAAAAATCAGGTTGCGAATATAGATCTGATTGTTTCTGGGCCATGTCCAACGTAAGGGCTAGTTCGTAGGCGGTAGCCAAATCCAAGTCTTGTTTTCGAGCATCCTTTGTCTGATTTGGTTAGACCGTACTCCACTGATGAAGGCATCTCTTATTGAGATATCTCTAGCTTGGCTTGCTGTCAGGGCAGTAAAATCACAATCGCGACTTAATATTTTCAGGTTTTGAAGATACAGCTCTAGACTTTCTTCAGTCTCTTGACGCCGAGTAGCAAGTAAGTATCTTGCAAAAATGGAGTTTTTCTTCTTAATGAACATACCATCCAGAGTGCTTATAGCAGTATCGTAATTTTGACACCCGAACAAACACTTATAAATGGGAGTGGAAACATGGTGTAATAAGAGGGTTAATTTCTGTGAGCCAGTCAATGCCGACGTAGAAGAAGACTGCAGCTCCAAAAGAAATCCCTCGAACATATCCCTCCAATGTTGCCATTTGTCACTAGAGTCAGGGTCTGACGTATCGAGTTCCAGGCGGTCAGGCTTGAGGTATCGTTCCATTATTTTAAGTTGAATAAATTGTAATGAATAACCCGAAGCGAATAAACTTAGGATAGCTTTATTCAACTTAATACAGCTACAAAAAAGAAAAGAATTAAGCTAGCTTATTTATATGCATTTCTGGAATCTGTCCATTACACCGAACAGGGGAAGCAGGTTGTGAGAATTACTTACAACACAATGATAGGTGTAAATTATAAAATAAGACACCCACTGCATAAAATTTCACAAGGAAAACACATTTATTTACAGTTTACACAATTACGAAAAAAGGTACAATACAAATTTGCTCAAAAATTTCCTTTTGTGCGCCTATTAAGGCAGGATAACAATTTCAAGGATTACCAACAAAAAGGAGAAAATTACAAGGATTTTTCAAATGACAAAAAGAGAAAACAACATAAGGAGGCTATAAAAACAAAGATTCAACAACCTTTGAGAAAAAGGGAAAAGATCTATAGTAGCTTTTTGAAAAAAAAAGTCCCTTTTTAACTTCAAACAGTCGTGCTTGGGAAAGTTTCTTCAAAATTTTTTTTATTTTAAGTTGTCCTACCTCGGGAGAATTTTCGCTTGAACTTTGATCTCTCTCTGTGGCTGGCTGGTAACTGTTGCCTTCTTTGGTGTTCTTTTGATGTCAAATGCCTTCTTTGATATTGACGACCTGACTTGTTAACTTGCTGTCCAAAAGTCTTCTCGTATCTACTAAACTGACCTGTTTATTTTAAAAAATTCGGTTCATCTCTGCCACACTCTTTGGGACGTTATTAGAGCTTGAGACCATGTCTCTCATTGGTTAATATATACAAAAAATATTTTCCATAAACTGGAAATGGATTCTCCAAAAGTTTTGACGGGTTTTAATCGCTGAGTCGAAAAATATACATAATTGTAACAATTTTTACACAAGCCGTCTGGCCTACGTAAAAAATACACTTCTCTCAAAAGAACGTGTATTAAAAAACAACCTAGACGATTATACATTTAGACGATTATAACATTTTTAAAATAATAAAAATTGATTTTTTATACTCTCCCCTCAAGAGAATGCGCAATAAACAAATTTAGGTTATTGGAAGTTTTTTTTACAGGAACACATTTATTGAAAAAAGTTTTGTTTGTTTTTTTTTATTTTTTTTTTACACAAAGGCATATATTTAAGAAAATTTTATACACAAAAGGGCATATTAATCTATTGCAAGTTTTTTTTCTTACACAAAAGTGTATATCAATTTTTCAGTTTCAATACCAAATATAAAGATCATCAGGTTAATGTTTCCTGACTTTCGTTGCAGCCTTTCTTTTAGGCGTTCCAGATTTAAAGATATTGGATTCAGATTTTACACTTTTCTTCCACACGTTTGTTTTATCGTTAACCGATGACTTATTTTTAGGAATATTCACATCATCCAAATCGTCTTGCTTTTCTGCTTCAGCAAGGGGGTGATGATCATGAGTTAAAAATACTTCTAAAGGGCAGAAATCTTTCAGAGAGTGTAATCTATCTCCTCTTCTTATTTTCACTGAACGGACTTTATGATATTCACCAGGAATAAGTTCTAGAACCCTTCCCAATAACCAATAAGGCTTAGATTTAATTGAATTTTTAATAAGGACTACATCATCAACTTTAATAACATTATTAAAATTATTTTCTTGAAGGTCCTTACATTGTTCTCTTAAATTCAGTAAATACTCTTCATGCCAAAGTTCACGAAACTTGAGTAACATGGAATCATAAATTTCCATACTCCTAATGATATCTTCTGGAAGGAGGATCTGAACAGGGGATAACTTGGTCATTCATTTTGAATAAAAGGCTAGCATTAACATTTGGACGAAGAAAGCTGTTGGGTGTAATAATCTCCAAATTGGAGTCAGATGAAGATCTATAGGTAAGTAGTCTAGCATTTACTGTATTCTGAATATCTGACACAGTAGTAAGTATATCAAAATAATTAATTTTTGAACGTCCAATAGATTTATACAGACATGACTTTATTATTCTTATCAGGCGCTCTTAAGTACTGCCCACCTATGCAGAATACAAACGTATTGGAAGGTGTTTTATGTTATAAGAATTAAACTTTGCAGCAAATTCGTCAGAAGTAAAAACATTCTCTAGAAGGTTACATCTAGCAGTAAATGATCTGGTATTATCACTATAAATATGAGAAGGTATATCATAAATGTTGGTAAACCGGATAAAGACAAGAATGGGTGCTCATGTCTTTGACAAGTTCAATGTGTATAGCTCCTGTATTCAAACAAGTAAAAATAAACAAATACATTTTACTTACAACTCTATCAACCTTTATCCAAACATGTCCATTATAATCAATACCCGTATGAAGGAAGAGTTTGGCAAGGTTCACTCTGTGGTTAGGCAAATTAGTAACTTTAGGATATCGAAAGGAAAAGGCATTAATTTTTTTTACACAAGTAGTATCTAGAAATAGCCTTCTTCACCGAATGTCTGGCTTTAGAATCCAGAATCCAGACAATCTCAATTTGTTTAAAGTGGTAGCAATGTCTAAATATTTAAATTTTTCATGGCAGTCATTGATTATAATTTTAGTCAAATGATTGTTTTTAGCAAGCAAAATAGGATAAATTATCTCATATTCAAATGCAGAGGTTTTACTTATTCTACCATCTGAATGGATAATTCCTTTATAATTAATTTCCTTTTCAAATGACTGTTTTTGCATTACTTTTATCAAGTGTTGCTTAGCACATTCGGTATGGTCTATAACCACATCTTTCAGTCTGCTTATAAATTTAAATATCAGAGATACTACTCATTAGTTTTGTTAACTTTGAATATTTCTTTAAATAAATAAGAGGATTTTCAGTGATGCTGAGACCATGTTATGACTATTCAAACAATCCAAACTATTAACAGGCCAGGTCAGGTCCAGAAACCCAGAAACTGAAGTTTTGCTTACATTTTTCAAAGGATATTCCTCTGGTAATTAAATCGGCAGGATTCTACAGAGTATGTATATACTTAAAATTTAGAGGCATCGAATATTTACCAACTAATTCTTTAGCTATTTTACTAATATCCTTTAGTTGTCTTTTTGCAATTGATTCTTGGTTTTAATACTTTCAGAAAGTAACCAAGGCAATACTATCTGGGCATCAATTGCTACAAAGTTATTTTGGATAAAAATGTTTGATATCATCTCTAAGATATGTCCAAAACACTTGATTGCTAAAAATACAGCAAGCAGTTACAAAGTGGGTAAGGTTTTGGATTTTAAAGGGGTTACTTTCTCCTTGTTGGGGGTTGTGGCTTTCTCAGGAGCAGGTTATGGAACTAGTTGACTTATTGGGCGCAGAAAGTGTTTAGTTCGAGTGGCAGACTCGTATGAGACCGTGGTAGCGATTATTAATTATTGCGGGTGCTGTCCGGAATAAAGCAATCTTAACCCAACGTACAACACAATGATTAAGCAAGGCATTTAAACATGTGACTTTAAAATGAACAAGATAAAAATTTGTTCATCAACAAATAATGATTTATTTAGATATTTTATACATCATGTGGTGAATATAATAAGACCCTTGGAAAGAAGTGTAAGTTCACATATACACATTTAAAAGGGAAAAGATAACATACACACATTGAGGCGTGTTTAATAAAACCATGAAAATGGAAAAGTTCAAAGACAAAACACACATTGAAGTGTGTTTAATAAGACCGCTTGAAAGGGGGGAAATTCATAGAACAGCGTGAAAAGTTTCAGTGGATTAGTAAACCGGTTGAGTTGACAACGCGTAATCCATTCGCCAACTGCCCTTGAAAATGAAAAAGTACAAAGACACACGTTGAGGTGTAAAACTCCTGGAACGGGAGAAAGTTCATAGACAAGACACCCACCGAAAATCCCTTCAAAGGGAGAAAGTTAATGCCTTTGATTCATTGTCGAATCTACATCAGAAAAGCCTGAAATGTTTCAGTGGATTAGTAAATCGTTTGAGTTGACAGCACGTAATCCTTTCGCCAATTATATTTATTGCACAAAAGTACAAATGTGGCACATAGTCTAAAAAAGGGGGATGGGAGGGACTGGTTTTCATCTGTCTTAAACTTAGCTAGCCACAACCACTGACCAAAACATGCAACAATAATCCTTGCACCAAAACACAACATTCTTCCATAAAATTCTTACTGCATTCACCATAATACCGCGTTGTCTATGTAAAGTCCTAACTAGTTCCCATGTAAAAGAGAGAGGTTGACGCACATGAATGCGCACACGCAAATATAACATTTATTGATTGAAGATGGAAAACACGATCTTCCGTGAAAGTTACAAACTGTGTCAGCGCTATTAATAGGAAAGAATCTAGAACAATGATACATGAAACCTGAGACGGCTGGTGGATAAAGAATAAATTTCAAATCGGGTTGGCGAGGACTTGTTTATAAACAAATAAAAAGGGCAGGAAATAAATTTATAAATTTATAAACAAATGCAAAAGGGCAGGAGGCGATGTTAAATTTGGGTCATTAAAAAAAAAAGAATAGACAAAAATAATATTTTTGATAAAAACATATTGAAGTAAATTGGACCGGGGAGGTAAGATCAGTGTATGTTTACCGCTAGCGAAATCTGATCTAAACATAAGTTGTATCCGCTGAATTTGGTCACCGAAAAGACAATTGAAATGAACATTGAACTAATTAATTTTATCCACTAAGAGATTTGAAATAGATCTGAATTTAAACTTTGCTTATGGCGACACTCGTGTTAAGCGCGTGAACAACCCGGCTTATAACCTTCGGTTTGCTATATAAACGCGAGTTTTGCTGAGTTGGGGAGACTTGGGCGTTAGACGAGAGTGACGTTGAGAGAGAGAGAGAGAGAGACTGTCGTTGCAGTGAGTCGGTCCAGTGGCGAGTCAGAGATAAGGACTTCAAGAAATATCGTCGTTGTAGCAGTCGCATTGAAAAGTCGCTGAAACTTAACGTTTGTCACTTACGACAACCAACTGAAAAGCTACACTTCCACGTAGGGCTGAAATTACGAGTCACATATCCTCCCAAGTTGATTTGGAACGAGTTAATCACACACACACCTCTCTCTGTTGGTATAATTGGTAGAGTAGTGGTCCTCTGTTCTTATATTAATTGCTTTTCTATCCTTTCTGTAAACTCTTTCTACTGTTGTTGTTTTCTTATATAAAAGACATCAATATTTTACCCATTGTTGTTCGGCTTCTGCAGATATTATTTCCTTGTTTGCCACATTCTAATTTTCCTGTCGCCCACCCTCACAGCCGTGCCTACATCCCCAATCGACCGTGAACGTATGGACAACACCCCGCTTACTGGATCTGAAAACTAACATAACGTGGGCAGCAGGCGGAATTTGGCCAGTGACCAGTCGAACAATCTACGAGTACTCAGGGAGCGTGCGGCCAGCTACCCCTGAGTTCGGTTCAGACCGAGTGGGCGCCTCAACCCAAAGAGGAAGACGCCGGAGGTTGAGGGGCTGAAGGAACGAGTGGTAGACCCATATGTACAATTTGTCTGGGGATGGGGGAAATAAAATAATAATTTTAAAATTTTTTGGATATGTTGGGGCCATCCACCTTCTGATGAGAATCGACTGATCTCTCTACGATATAGGACAGTGCTAGAGAGATCAGGGGAGATCAGGAGTTCTAAGAGATCAGGTGACCATCTCACTTCCGTCTCTCGACCGGAAGATACCGTTGGACTGTAGACTCTTGCTAATTGTTATTATTAACCTGCGTTCTTTATTACTAATCACTCTGTTGGTAAATACCTCTTCAAATATACCAGTATTTTTCTCTACATATGTGTTTGTTTCTTATTTCAACACACGCACGCGGGAACACTCCCAACATCTCAACAGTGGCGACGAGGCTTCGAACGGATAAAAAGAATTTACGTTGAAAAATAAATATCGCAACAGCGAAAGAAACGATTTCAACACGGGAAAATTTAAAAGAGTGCAAGCATTTTTTCACAGCAAAGGATTGAAAAGTTTATCGACAAAAAGAAAAAAAAATGTAAGTTAGACATTAACTTATTGATTCTATTGGAATCTTTAATAACCAATTTTTTGTCGTGCCAGAGAATTTGATTAATTATTTGGCCCCCCTCAGAAAAAAAACACATAATTTCGCTTTCTTTTTTCTCTACACATACATAATCATGGAGCAATTTCAATCATCTATGCTGGAACTCATTAAGTATCAGATGCAAAGACAACAAGAGAGTGAAGAACGTTTTCAGAAAGAACAACTTAAATTTCAGGAAGAACTATTGAAATTTCAGAAAGAACAAAAGGAAGAAAAGGAAAGGTTAATTGAAGAAAATGCAAAACGATTTCTGGAGCTACACGAAAAACAAAATAAAATACAAGAAGAAAATGAAAAGAAACAGTTAGCAATGACTGAACTTATACATAAAGCTATACTGTATAAGCAGAAAGACTCGGATGAAAGTACTTTTTCTCAAGACACAATATGGTCGACAATCGAAAGTTTTACCTACAACCCAGAAGAGGAAAAGACTTTCGAAAGATATCATAGATATCAGGACTTTTATGAAGTCGATTGCCAAACATGGACAGATGAAAAAAAGATAAGATTATTACTACGAAAACTGGGAACGGCAGAACATAATAAATTTACGGACTTTATATTACCCAAAAAGACAAGAGACTTAAAATTCGACGAAGCGATTGAATTACTAAAAGAGCTCTTCAACCCCAGATTATCATTATTTCACAAAAGGTGGAAGTGTCTTAATATTCAAAAAAGCGAGCAGGAAGACTACACGACTTTTGCTCAATCGTAAATAAGACGTGTGACGATTTTCGCTTGTCCGAATTATCGGCGGACAATTTCAAGTGTCTAATATTCGTGCTAGGCTTAGTGTTTAAAAAAGATAGCGAAATGCGAAGACGCATTTTAGCAAAGCTAGAAAATGACCAAAACATGACACTACAAAAGCTAGCTGAGTACTGTCAGCAATGCGTAAGCATTAAGCAAGATTCAGAGAAAATAGAAGAAACTGCTATCGCAAATGTGAAGAAAGTAAATAGGAAGACTCGTTTCCGTTCTCCACCGCCTGAACGGAAGTGGTATCCTACTACAAGAAGGAACAGAGACTATAGAAAAAAGCTCCCTCCGAGTGCATGTTATGGATGCGACCAGTGGCACTGGTACAATAACTGCCCATATAAAAATAAAGCTTGCAGAAATTGCAAGAAAGTAGAACATAAGATGTCCAAGTGTAGAAAATTAAACAGAAGTCGAGTAAAAGTTACTAAGTCAGATGAAGATCAAGACCTGAATATTCGAAAATACCTACATGTAAAAATGTACAAGAAGGTTAAAATGCAGCTGGATTCAGGATCTGACATTTCGATTATTAACACACAAACATGGAAAAATCTAGAAAAGCCAACTCTGCTAAAGTCCAACAAAATAGCCAGGACGGTAACTGGAAAAAAGATAAAATTCGAAGGTGAATTATGGGTGAATATAACCTTCAACAACAAGACTATAAAAATGAAAATTTTTGTAATGAAAAACACGAACAACCTGTTTGGGACTGACGCAATCACTAAGTTCAATCTATGGGACGTGCCCATTAGTTCTTTTTGTAACAACATTAGTGAGAGCAAAGACAACATAAAAAATTTACAAACAGAATTGAAAATAGCATTCCCCGAAGTTTTCGCTGAAGGACTTGGACGTTGTACGAAGGCATCAGCAAAAATACAGCTGAAGAAAAATATTCAACCAATTTTTAAAAAAAAAGCGTAGCATCCCTTTTGCCGCATTAGAAAAAATTGACATCTCGAAAACAGAATACAGTCACTGGGCAGCTCCGGCTGTCTACGTAAAGAAGAAGTCGGGCGAAATTCGCGTCTGCGCCGATTTTTCAACCGGGTTAAACGACGCAATAGAAAAGTATCACTATCCACTACCAAGTCTCGAAGAAGTGTTAGCAAAGTTAAATGGTGGAAAAATCTTTTCGAAAATAGATCTTAGCGAGGCATACTTGCAAGTACCCATGGATAACGAAAGCGCAAAGTTGCTATGCATTAACACGCATAAAGGCTTGTTCAGTTACGAACGTTTACCGTTCGGGGTGAAGACAGCACCCGCAATATTCCAGAAAATAATAGATACTATGTTATCCGGGTTAGACTACACGATAGCATATCTCGACGATATACTCGTGAAAAGTGAATCGGTGGATGAACACAAACACCATTTACGCAAAGTTTTCGAAAGGATAAGAAGCTATGGGTGAAAGAAAAACAATGCGATTTTCTCCTGGAGGAGATCAAGTATCTGGGACATATAGTGAATAAAGAAGGGAAAAGCCAGATAAAAATCGAGCATCAGCAATAAAAGATATGCCTGAGTCAAAGGATATTAAATCCCTACAAAGTTTTTTATGTTTGGTGTCATATTACCAGGATTTTATCCCAGACCTCCACATTCTACGAGCTCCCCTTAACGATCTACTAAAAAAAGAAAAACCTTGGAAATGGTCAAAAGAATGCGAGCAAGCATTTAAGTATATAAAAGAAAAATTGACATCAGATTTATTTCTGGTACATTTTGATCCAAAGGTAGATATCATCGTGGCGAGCGATGCCAGTACACACGGCGTAGGTGCGTGCATATTGCACAAGTGGAAGGGTGGTAAAGTTCGACCGATGCAAGCTCATGCAAGAAGATCGCTACTACCTGCTGAACGAAACTATTCACAAATTGAAAAAGAGGCATCGGCGATTATCTTCGCTGTAACAAAGTTCCATAGATACATACATGGACGGTATTTTACGCTACAGACATACCACAAGCCTCTGGTAACGATATTCGGTTCAAAGAAAGGTCTGCCAACATACACCGCAAATAGATTCCTTAGGTGGGGAACAATTTTGCTAAATTATAACTTTAGAATACAATATTTGTCCACCTACAAAATTGGTCACGCGGACGGTCTATCAAGACTCATTCCAAAAGCAACAGAACCTTTAGAGGACACGGTAATCGCATTCCTCAGAGCAGAGGACGAGGTTGAAGAAAATTTGGCGAACGCAATTCGAGAATTACCAGTATCGCTTAAAGACATCAAAAAAGAGGCAGAAAAGGACAAATATATTATGGAAATAAAAGATAAGCTAGCTAAAAAAAGACGAAAAAATTCAAGAGACATTCTCTCTGTGTGATAATGTGCTAATATACAGTGAAAGGGTAGTAATCCCTAGTACACTCCAAAAAATAATATTGAAAGATTTTCATGCTGGTCACCCGGGCATAAATAGAATGAAGAGCCTCATGAGAGCATACGTCTACTGGCCAGGTATGGACAACGACATCGCGTCTATGGTCGGCAGATGTAAAGGCTGCATTTTGGCATCAAAGTCACCACAAATTCTACAGAAGCCATGGCCAAAAACCGACAGTCCATGGTCAAGGATTCATGTTGATTTTGCGGGTCCAATTGATGGGTGGCATTATTTGGTCGTAGTTGACAGCTTTAGTAAATGGCCCGAGGTTTTCCAAATGAAGAGGCCAACATCTCAAAATACAATAAATAAATTGCATGAATTATTTGCAAGGTTTGGAGTGGTAGATACTGTGGTTAGTGACAACGGTACTCAATTCACGAGCAAAGAATTCGCAGAATTCTGCCAGAATTTCCAAGTGGATCACGTGAGGATTCCTCCGTATCAACCACGCAGCAACAGATTAGCCGAAAGGTTTGTCGATACGCTAAAAATGGCTCTTAGAAAAGCAACGGGTACCCCGACTAGAAAGGCGTTACAGCTATTCCTGCAAGTATACCGCATTACTCCGAATAAATCTGCCCCATCAAGCCTATCACCTGCGGAGCTAATGTTTGCAAGGAAGATCAGATCTGCATTTGATAAATTGATATAGCAAAATAAGACACACACATCAGTCGCTATGGTTCCTAAGCGAAAATTCCGCATAAATGAAAAAGTTTTTTTCAAGAATTATAAAAGTAATGCGACATCGTGGGAACCAGGAGTCATACAAAAGCGGATTGGGAATATGGTGTATATTGTACAAGGGAAAAAATTTACCCATAAAAGGCACATCAACCAGCTAAAGAAAAGGAGTACTGAAGAATCGGAAGAAACTCCGCAAGAAGAAGACGAATTACACGAATTATATGATATTTTTGATTTACAACAGACAGAGCAAAAAACAGCGCAGATCTGGTAGAAAGCGAAAATCGACGCAACAATTTATGATGGACCCGTAAAGGAAAAAATATTAAAAAAAAAAAATTTTTTTTCTCACAATGTAAAAAACAATTTTAGGTGGGGGGGGGGCATCCACCTTCTGATGAGAATGGACTCTTGCTAATTGTTATTACTAACCTGCGTTCGTTATTACTAATCACTCTGTTGGTAAATACCTCTTCAAATATACCAGTATTTTTCCCTGGGTTTGTTCCTTATTTCAACACACGCACGCGGCAACACTCCCAGGATATTTACACTGAAAACAAATTTATATACAGAAACAAAATAAAATAGTGTTAATAATAGAGTCCTCCACAATGCTTAAATGTGACAGAAGTATCAGTTACCTGGAGAAAATAATGTAGGACTTTAGAGAATACGATCAAATCATTCAACCAAATACTAACACAAACACGCACTCATCCTAACAACAACAAAAACGAAAAATTACACCCGAAAGTCGAAAGATGTCCCGCATCCACCAGAGAACTGACATCTGATCACCTAACGGGGGAGAGCAAGGGAATTTAAAACAAAAGAAAGAGGAGGGAAGAGGGGCCAATGAACACATATCCCCTAGGTAAGTTAACTTTTCAGAAAAATAAAATAAAAAACAAGCCTAAACTAGGCTATTTTGGGTAGGGTTGCCAATGTTCAAACCAGAATTTCCAATGTGCTTAAATTCCTAACCGGCATCAAATTACTACTCCAAGTCAGCAACTTTCACTTGGCACAGACGTGCACGATTCACCCACCTTTCGCCGAAGGACAATCTCGAGATTTATTGTAAATAATACAATTACGGCCCAAAATAGGGGATGGGTTAAGGCTGGCCTTCACTGACTATCTTATACCTAGCTAATCCGATTCACGCATTACAATTCGCACATTCACCATAAAAACTCATCCGTCATCAATCAATCCTCCATATACCATAATGCCACATACTCTCAGGGGAACCTACAAAAACGCACCCCTTTGATGATAATAAAAGTTCAATACATAAAAATGATTGACAATGAGAGGGGAGGAGATGAAACCCAAAACAAACTAAATATCAAATCAAAGTAAAATAAATATAACTGATGTTAGTAGGGCCCGTCCAACCCTCAAAAAGAAGAGGCCGCTGTATTCTGCCCATTGGACAAAATCAAGAGGCTCTCTCGCTAAGGGAGTGGGAAAGGGTAAGAAATATACGGACATGGGAAAATAAAAAACTGACCCAGTCGAGATAAAAAGGGTCCAAAACAAACTGGGGTGGTTGGGGATCTCAACTTGGATCATAACCAAAGATGTGGCCGGGAACAGGCCTGGAACAACACTTACTTTAACTAGGTACACAAAGCTTGTGTAGCCTAACCAGGTGAAGGCTCCACAGGAAGCCGCCCCGATGCGACATAGGTAGACCTAAAAGAGAAAATCAAGGCTAACCCCGTTCACACGAACCAAGCTCACCTCAATCACCCACCTTTCGCTGAAGTCTGACGAATGCAAGCGTTTTCTATCAGTTCTAATCTGCATCTTGAGCTGATGCTCAAAGAATCGGATCAGATCCTGGTGAGAAAGACGGTTGCCTCGCAAGACTTCCTCCTTTCGAGTCGTCCAAATCACCATTCGGGTCGTGGCCAGTAGCGTTAGAACACCATTCGTATGCGCAATCAATGGGCATAAGCTTTCGGGAGCGAGACGGGCTGTCAACTCGCCGACATGGTCCCATAGGGGGGCGGACCCGAGAACAATGTTAGAAGACGTGCGAAGCCGTTTCTTCCAAGCCAAGGTCACATCGTTCACAGTTTGGCAAATCCGCCAAGCCCCATATGAAGGCCTTGTCATTGAGAGATAGCCTATTCCGAGCCAGTCGCCAGGTAAGCGAAAACTCAGTGTTACTGAGATAATCCGCCGCTGGCGCCCAGGACCAGAAGGAGCGAAGATCCTCCTCCGAGAAAGGTCACTGGACCAAGGAATAGCCAACAAGGCAGAAGGAAATCCGATTGATCTCGGGGTTTAAGATGGCGCACAAACCGCGAGATGGGGGGACTGACAGTAAGGAAAGGGAAGGCGTCCCTTACAATCCCCACCATAATCGAATCTCCTGTCAATGCGCGGCGAGGGGCCAACCTCGAACCGAGTTTGTGGCTCGCCAAGTGTGGCATTCACAGCCCCCAATGACACGGACGTTGTGCACAGACTCATCTATTGGCCTTATGACTGCGTCCCACCCCATAAAATGGAGGATAGCAATCGCTCGAGCGCCTTCTTATGGTCCTTACAGAGGGGAAGTACAGACAAACGGAAACAAAAGGATAATCGGAAAGACGTATGTGGCACACGCCTCCGCCCTGCTCTTCACAGACAAACTTTGTCGACAAGTCTGACCGGCCGCGTCGACCTTAGCCTGTACTTCTGGCCAATTTTTCTCCAGCTGGGTGCGGACAGGACCGTGAGTCCAACCGAGGGGCCCCAGAAAATCGACCCCCTTCCAGGCACATAACCGCAAGCCGGAACACTTGTTGCGGTTAATTTGGGCCCCTGTCACCTTTTCGTACCGATCAAGCGCCTTCAGTACCACCATTGATGTCGCTACGGGACGACACGAAAGTAGTTACGTCATCGGCATACGCAGAAACCCTGACTCGAGCCCCTCCAGGGACAGCAATTCCCCGTAGGCGGCGAAGGAGATGCTCCAACGCCAAAGCGTAAAGTAGAGGCGACAGTGGACAACCCTGCCGAACTGAACTAGACAGCGCAAAAGCGCCCGACAGCTTCCCATTCACCTGTACCACAGCACTGGGGGAGCGATACAGGAGGCTAATCCAGCGGCAGAAGTCGGGTTCGAATCCGGCGGTCTGCAGGATAGCAGCAAGGTAGCGATGGTCAACCCTATCAAATGCCTTGGACTGATATAAATTGATCAGCGCAGTTTCATCGTCGTCTTTTACACCCTCTATGATCGTGCGGATCAGATGCAAGTTGCTTTGAATTGTTCGGCCCCTCACAGCGCAAGTCTGCGCAGGACCCTACAGAGACTTGGCAACTGACTGCAAACGCCCTTGCAGGATCTTGGCCAAAATCTTTAACTCTGTGTTTAGCAGAGGTATGCCGCGTAGACTTCGCCCTCCGTGATCTCTCCTTTCAGTTGACGAAAGCCGAGGAAAGTAGCCAAATAGCTACGAAACTCTTCATTACAGATACCAGGCTCCTTGGTAAAACCGGCTCTCGAAATGCCGCCGAAACGCCTCGCACATGTCGTCAGTGGCCTGAAGAGTCTGCCGCTCCGGGGTTTTGACTTCACGAATGTAACGACAAGAACCTCGATGGATTTCTTCCATGCGCAGTTCTGCGCCCATGTTCACAGCTTCGGAAGACATCTTGCTTAATCTATGCCTAATTACTTGGCCCATGTAGCGCTTGCTATTCGAACGCTCAGAACTTCCCTAGCTAAGGCTATTTCTAGGGGACCCCCACCAAGCCACCGCCCGGGAAAAAGTAGCCTTAAGCGTCTTCACCTTCTCAGCTTTATCTAGGGCGAGGCGTTTGCTGAAATCAGTTGTGAAGGCCTAATCCTATTCTTAAGTCTCTCCAACCACATATTCCCGATAACCGCCCCCACTAGCTCCCGCTGCTCTGAGCAAATTAGCTGTTCCTGGAAGTCCCGCCTGTCCAGTAAAGTCAGATTGAACTTCCAGTAGCCAGTCATTCTAGACCTACCATCTAACGCCATCCGGACACAAACGAGTTTGTGGTCCGAATAGCCTACCCAGTGGAACGTGGGACAATCTACGTCGGCACCTCTAACATTCTATCCAGATAGCTAACCACCCGGGTAAAAGGCCAATTAAGAGGCCATGTCCACATTCCTCCCCCCTCCCGGGGTGATCGACCCGGTATCTATCAACGAGACCAAAATCATTGATTAGATCAACCAGGCTACGACCCTCCTCCTCCCACTAGCTCCCTGCCCCCTATCTAAGTTGGGGTTCAGGACGGCATTCCAGTCCCCAATTAACACTAGGCGCGTTGAATCTACCAGGAACGGCCGAAACAAGGAGACACGCTCCTCCTGGTCATTGGGCGCATAAACCGCAACGACTCGAAACGAACCACTTTTCACTGCAATATCGTCCACGATCAACCGGCCCTCGGCATCAGTATGCACAAGGTCCACCATCGCATCCAAGGTACGGCTAACCAGCAAAGAAACTCCTCTGGCCCGTCGATATGCTGAATAGACGACAAAGTCGTTAGACAGCACACACAAACAAAGCGGGTCTTTTAAATCGCGACGACATCTACTCTGAACGACAAGAGGTCACGGAGCAAGCAGGCTGCCTTACCCCGATCCCTCAAGCCCTTCGCATTCAGAGTGGCTAACTTGATTGATATCTTTTAAGTCTGAAACGAAAGAAAATCTTCAACCTATTCACATACCAGACGGAAATCTGCGGCGGAAAGGACACCGACATTGTCCTAGGCTCCGTGCCCAGCTCCGTCCTCCTTCGACCATCTAGGACAATACCGCCAACGTCCGTAGGGTACGTTAGTTTAACAGCCCTATATAAGGAGGGATGGAGCAAAACTGGGACCCTACCCGCACAAAATTGCTTAAGTTTTCTCAAATTTTCGTTTTCGAGTTCCATCATCCTGATGTTCGGACAGGCTTCCTTTGCTTCGAACAGATGACTCCACACCTTTAAATAGCCCACTGTGTCCCTCACGCATGTTATTATTCCTGGGGCGCCAGGGAAATTTCGGGGGTTCTCAACCGACTTGTCTTCAGTTTTTTTCTAATTTCAATAGAGGCCTTAAAAGGGTCTTTTTTGTTGTTTTGATAGGCCCCTTCTAAACTCCTCTTTGTCAACTTTACATATGGCTTCTAGGCCCGGAAAAAAGTTCTTTTTCTCCCTTGAAGGGTGGGGAGGAGAAGAAGAAGTGGATATGTGAGGGGGTGGACAGTGAACTGAGTGACGAGATGGAGGGAGAGGGGGACGGAGCAAGGGAAGGGGAAGTAGGGAAGCTCCTTGCTTTTGGCAGGACCATGATAACTTTTTACTGCTGTTGGTGTTGTCACTGTTGCTGTTGCTGTTGTTGATATTTTTGGTGCAGCTGCTTTTCCTGTACCTTCTTTGGAGGCTGCACTTCCTTTTGTTGCTGCTTCTCTGGTATTTGTTGCCTCTTTGGTTGGGGTATGTCCTGTGAAGACGGAACATTAGAGGGTTTCCGACCAATTCCAACCTCCTTCCAGGCTCCATCCGTCGTTTTGTGGTTGACCCCTCTTCGCCACCAGCAATATGGTATCCTGCCCTCCACGACCACCAACATCCGTTTGTCACGGCAAACGTGAACATTCGATATCTCTGCGAAATTTTTTCGGTGACTTGGATTTCCATGTCGCCTGTCGCTATTCCTAATTTACTTATGAGGGCCTTTATTTCATGGACTTCACCATATTTGGCGAAAAGGGCCCCCATTCTATCCTCTGGGATATCCACGGGTACTCCATGGTTGGTTACCTTTGTCCTGCGTGTACCCATATACTCCGTCTGCAAATGTAAGTTTTTTGTTGTCAACACGCTTCCAGCTAATTCCTTGGCTTGTTGCTAATAATATATCCCATAGTGCATTTGCTCTTCTGGCGAGTACTTTGGGCTGATTTGTAGAGTTTTTCCATGCTATCCCTGCTGACCTTAATTAATTTTCGAGTTTTAACATCGGAAGTCAGAAGGGAAATTGTCCGAGTACTTACGGCATCTGTGACACTATTTAGGGTTGCGTGAAAAAAAAAGGCGAGAATTAAATTAGGTGATAAGAAGCTATCACGAAAAGACACTGAGCGATGTTATTTTTTCTAACAAAGAAAAGTGGTAAAGATTTATTTTCATTAGCGAAGAAAGTAAGATACCGGATTTAATTTGATTTATGTTACGACAGAGCGAATAAAAGATAGCCGTCTGCCCATGGCAATAATGAAAATTTCAGGTTGGTCAAGTGGCCTACAAGGCAGAATGCTAAGAGATAAAAATAATTAGGTCATGCACTGACCGAGAAAAATGTCCGCTGGACCACCCACAAGTTAGAAAGAAAGAAAGATTAAACCATTAACTATCGTCGGAGATAACATTGGTTTGAAAGAAAAACATCTGTTTTATTGTCCAAACCTGGACATGATAAAAATTATTTTTATCGGAACAGATAATTGGCGAAAATCTCGTTGACGAATTCCAGACGGCGTTCGGTTAAGATTAGGCGAAGAGTAGGCGAAGGTAAACTATGAAGAAGGAAGGGAAGCCTGTTGACGCTGCCTGAAGGGATTGTGTGAGATGCCACTGTGAGAGAGAGGGGAACCTGTTGACGCCCTCTGAAGGGATTGGTGTGAGATACCAATATGAGAAAGGAAGAATTTGGGAGGACGATTGCCTTAAACTAGAAATTAAGGACTTCCAAAAATGGAAAGTAATAAATTTTCCTGACCGAAAACAAAGGAAATCCTTAATGCGGATTTAGAATTATCAAGGAGCCTCAAACCCCGACAGGCCCATCCCGGTTTTGGTCGGCGTCCATATAAGCAGAGTCACGGCGAGTGGACGGCAGTTGTGGTTGAAAAGACAGACAGGCAAGCAGTTGCAGTTGAGCTGTGAGCTCCGAGACCCGCCTCGCGGAAAGCTGACTGAGATCCCACGCAATCACGACCTCAACTTCTAACCAAGAACAAATTATTTTTGAAAAAAGACTTAGACTCACACCACCAAAACAAGTTTTAAGAATATCGCCTG
Source organism: Acanthosepion pharaonis (assembly GCA_903632075.3). Lineage (NCBI taxonomy): Eukaryota > Metazoa > Mollusca > Cephalopoda > Sepiida > Sepiidae > Acanthosepion > Acanthosepion pharaonis. Next base: position 289,673 of record CAHIKZ030000049.1, read on the forward strand.
AAGATACACCAAAAACCAGTTTCTTAAAAAAACAACTTAAGATGTTAAGACTCGCCTAACAAGTGACATTGTGCCAATAGACTGTTTCTGGCACCAAACATTGCTTTCTGGCTGCGATGGTCTTCATATTTCTATAACAGCGTTCCACAATTCCATTCCCAACCGGTACATAGGCGCATCGGAATCTCGTGTACCCTCCCTAGCTATTTAAAAATTTCTTAAAGTTCTTACAGGTAAATGCAGTGTAGTTATCTGTCAATATTTCAGCTGGCGGGCCCCGCTTATAAAAAATTGATTCCAGCTGATGAATAACACTGGCGGAGACTTGTCGACGGAGCGGTCGCTATATTGCGAATCGAGAAGGACCGCAATCAGTGATTGTTAGAAAATGACCGCTTCTGTAGTGGGTAATGTCCATTGCCAAGTTAATTTTACACCTAATGTCCCCTTCTTCCAACGCACCGGCGCTGGGTCAGTTGATCGACAAGCTTCGCAAGTTTTGACAACAGATTCGATAAGTTTTCTAGACACTAATGGGTCAACAGACCTGGCAAAATATAAAGTCCTCTTCACACCCGGGTGGCCATTTTGGTGGTGTATATTGGTCACCTGGTTCTTGTTCAGTCTACTCTCCACAATGGCGCAACCTTTCGGCAGTGGCTCTTCTCCATGCCTATGTAAATCCAACCACCTCCGTGACACTCGGGTCAGGCAGTCTGTGCGGTTTAGACAAGATTTCACCAGCGTCACATCCATCGTCAAGGCGTATTCCTCTGTCAATGCTCGCAATGTCTCCAAGCGCCGTTTTACCAGCATCTCACCAGCTGCCTTTGTGTTTACTCGTGTCTTTCCAGTTGCATCGAGCTCCGCCAAATTTATATGCTTGACATCTTCAGCCGGACGCAACCAACTAGCATCCTCCACAATGCTCCCATTCACTTCTAGTGCCACTTCTGTGGCCACAGAACTTGCGTCCACCCAAACCTTCATCTCACTATCATCAACGCACCAGTCTCCTCTCACGGGATCCATTTCGCGTACCTTGACCAATGTTTCTATTAGAATTCAACGGAGAAAGCCATTCTTGATTTAATCATCCCATCCATTGCGGTACACTCCCACTTTATAAATGCAATCACCACTCTGAGCCAGCCACACACAAGAAATGGAACTCAAATTTCCCGCATAGGGAAAAGATGCTCCGACGGGTGACGATCTGTGGAATGTCTGGGACTTCATTTCCCCGTTTCCATCGAAGTATGACTACCCCTCCCCCATCAGACCTGCAATCCCAAGACTTTGGCTCCGTCTTCTAAGCGCTCTGGATCTTTACAGACGAGCTCGTAATCAGAGAGATGCTGCCGCACATGCGCTGCAGAAACCAGTTTTTCATTGATGAAAATGTCAATATATGCCGACGTGGCGCTCTTAATTGTCTGATCTTGATTCACTACTACGTTGATGATTGCTCTCATGTTGACATGAATTTGCAAATAGGCCTTTCTTAGGTCCAGAAGCGATACATTGGCTCCTTGTCGTCGCCATTCTCTGAGCTTCTTCGCGCACACGTCCGCATCAGCAGTGAATGCCTCTACAAATTGATTCAATTCGCGATAGTCTAACACCGGCCGGACCTTCTGTTTGTGCTCCTGTACAATTGCCATTAAAGGAATCAAACCCTTTGGTGGTCCAAGCTCCTTTTCGGGATATGGCAACATCCATCCATTTTGTTGCTACAGTAAAAGTTCTTTCTCGTACGCATTCCGAGCATATGAGGGCACTATATATTATTGCACCTTATTTTTCAAGTCATCGGGTGCGTGACCACTCGCCCATTTCCATGAGGCGGTTCATACCTTATTATTGTCGAATGTTACGCTAAAGTCAGGCTACAGGATACAAATGCACACGCCATCCAACGTTCCGGCAGCGATCCTCCTACTAGCCGAGCTAGGCGGTGTAACTCGGCCAAAAATTCATCCACTGTTTCATTCTGACGAAGTTGTCGCGCCACAAATTGGTTGAAAACATTGAACGCATCTGTTGCGTATGCGGTCATTAGGGCCCGTTTGATCTCTTCGGCATCTGCCTTCTGTTCCTTACTCAGTTGCCGATACACGGTGAGAGCACTGCATCGAAGTGGTAGCGGCAAGACACGCTCGACTTTGCCCATGGCAAACTAACTTAACGTTTTCGATCCATTCTACGATCGGCAGGTCAGTCGCGGCACCGCTGTACTCCGGAATCAGCCGCATGTCAAAGGCCTTGTCCGACATCATGGTGGGGGAAGTAATCGCCGAAATAGCTTGTTGCAAAAATTGGTTGGAAGCAGACACAGAAAAAGAAAGGTAGGACGAGTTCAATAGGTTCACTCGGCAAAACAGTTTACGATCCTGCAGTGGAAATAGACGTGATCCAGGGTCTCCACCCACTCACCGCAGCGAACGCAGTTTGGAGATTTTTCCAAGTCCGCTGAACAAAGTTAGATCGAGCCTCCTGCTTCATCAGACCGAGCTCTTCTATCAGATCATCGCTAACTCGCGCTTTGTATAATGCCATACGAGACAACGCCTGGACGTCGGAGAGGCCATCGGTCGCCCGTAAGAGGAATTTGAGAACAAGTCGACATTCACGATAGAAGGAGCAGTCGCCTCGGGGTGAACGGCAAGCTTCCTCCTCGAACGAGTGCACACTTCTGAGGGACGTCTTTCCAGAATTCGCCGTTCTCATCCAACTGCAAACACATCTGATTTAAGAAAGAAATGCGAAGCGTGTGTTGACGTATCTTAACGCTAGACACACCCAGACCGCCTTCAGACCCGTGGAGGTAAGAGATCTTCCGATATACTTTTGGGGACCTGCCTACCCACAAGAAGGAGAACAAGACACCTACTAATGTCATTAGTATGGTACACGGAAGTGGAAGCACAGAGAGTCGATAAAGGAGAATCGGGTAGATGCGTGAGGCTCATACTTCCGCCCTCCCTTTTAAGGAAAGACTCCTCCGTGACCACAGACAAACTGCAACCTCGGCCTTCTCTTGCATCTCCAACCAATTCATTTCCAACAAGAGATTGGGACCCAACCAGACGCCGAGTATCTTGATCGACTCGTCCGTCCAGGTGTGAGAAGAGAAACTTCTTTCCACGCACCCAACAGACTTATCGCTGTTGATCTTGGCCCCTGTCACCGTCTCGTACCCTTTGATTTCTTTGTTGACTTCGTCAATCTCGGCTCTGCTCGACATAAGAACCGAAACGTCGTCAGCATAGACAGAGTACCTGGCCAAGGTGGTAGCATCAGGTAGGGAAATTCCGCACAGGACCGGATTCGTCTTTAATTTGCGAAGGAAGTGCTCCAACGTAAGAAGGAAGTGCTCCAACGTACAGAAAAGGTGAAAGCGGACAACCTTGACGAATGGACCGAGACAAGAATGAAAACACCCGAAGACGGGGAAAAATATAAGTTAAAGGGGAGAGTAAGAAGAAAAAAATACAAGAAAAATTCAAATCTTGAAATTTAAGACAAACGGGATTTAGTCTTAATACAAAATTAGACGAAAAATTGAAGGATGAAATAAAACAATGAACAGAGGTTTAGTTAAACTTTGTAAAGAAAATAAAAATGCAAATGGCTTCCAGAAACTGAAATAAAACAAGGACTGAAAAGAAGAACCAAATTTTAAATTTAAACAAGGAAGTATAAAAGAATAAAAATAAAATAAATCAAATAAACTTAGAAAGTTTTAAGCCAAAGTGACAAATAACAGAAAAAAGGTATCCCAAAACATCGACGGTATTGATCTGTAAGAAGGTTCGTTGATTCTTACTATTTGTCTTGTTTACTGTCCTGGTTTGCTTTATGGTCTGTATTTATAGCTACCCTTAAGCAGTTGGCTTGTGGGGGGCTGGTACTAGATATATTTATCTTTTGACTAGGAAAAGCTATTAAGGAAAGCAAAATCGCTGGAGGTTACTATCCAATGTGGAGTGCACAATGCAATTTATATTTGACGTAAAATAGCACATAGTATAAAATACAAGACAGAATGTAATGATTCAAAACATAACAATTGAATTTATTAGTGTTGGTGTACATGCATATAAGCTGAAAGTTTGAATGAGTTATGTCTCTTAGATTTGAAAATATTTGTACTGGAGCTAATAAAGATGAAGTAATTATTGAACTGCAGTTTAGAAGAATAAAGTTCCTGTTGCATGTTAGGAATTGTGTATTGGATAAAGTTGGTAAGAGTTCAGAAGAGTTAAGGGTTGCACTTTTCGTGAATTTGTAATGTTCTTTAACGTCTGACTGCATGGTCAAGACGAGAGTTCTTGAAGGTTACATCTTGGCAGCAAGGAGAAAGATGAATGAGAAAACGAAGAGAGAGAGAGAGAGAGAGAGAGAGAGAGAGAGAGAGAGAGAGAGCTTACACGTGTTTTGTTTATATAAGATGGTGTATCACGTGGCTGGATCAAACCTTAGTTAGCGGGAAATTTCATTCCTAGCGTGCAGGATATCTGATTGGTCGGAATTGACCAATCAACGAGCTAGATTTGAGGAGATCAACCAATGAATGCTTGTCACATGATTTCTATGTACTGTGTGTATGTAATGGTGGTGGTAGTTACCACAGGCTCACAAAAAAGTCCCTCGAATATGCGTGGGAAACGCTGACAGTAGTTGATTAATAATTTGTATTATATTTTGAATGTTTTCAACGCTACCAGAAATGTCACTCAGAACCTATGCATAAATAACTGATTTTGGTTATTCGACTTCTGACTCTTGAGAGAGAAACTTCTGTTCGAACCGACCCATAAATTGGTGTATATTTGGTTTAAGGACGTTATCCGAAAATTCCCAACTTCTTTCGGGTATTAGTAAACAAGTAACCCCTACTTTGGTGACTTCCACATCTCCACACTAACAGACCACTACATTAGTTCTCCGACTCCCACACCATACAGTTTTGAAAATGTGTAAGAACATTTTTGAAGGCGAACTTGTCTTCACAGTTTTTACCACTAAATCTAGGACAATTACGTTTGGGAGTGAAAGAACATATATCAGAATTAGAGGCTTCTAGGTGAACGAATTAAAAACATTGATGATAGTGCTGTAGTAGCACTATCATCAATGTTTTTAATTCGTTCACCTATCTTGACTAGTTCCTCCACTGTATCACATCGAAATTGTTCAAAAGTATAATCATCAGTCTCTGAATCTTCAGTATTACTATCAATGTAAATATCATTTATTTGGTCAGTAATTGGCTCTATTGTCTCTAAACACTTATTTATCGCTTGCTGCTGACCAGAGTGATGGGCTTTTAGAATATTTTCTTTGGCCTTCATTGAGTTTATAGACCTCTCAATCCTTTCTTTGTGAAATAAGCATAGAAAGAAAGACTCGATATGATTTAAGAACTATAACTTTATTAGGCAGAAAGCAAGGCTTCAACAAACTTTATTGTTTGACGTCCTGACTGTACCATCTCGCCATGGTGCCTCGTTGCTCATCATATCGAGCTACAGTTTATGCTAGTGTTTCCTACATTTTTTTTATGTACTCACATCATGAGTCCGCCATGTTTGTTGTGGGTATTTCATGAGATAGTATGTTATTCCCAATTTCCAACATCAATGTTACTCATACCCGAAAGAAGTTGGGAATCGCACTAACCAGTTGGTCCAAAGTATGTTAATGAGTGAATGTGCATACGTATGTGTGTGTGTGTGTGTGTGTGTATTGTTTCATGCATTTCCAAAAGGAAAAACACATTTATTTACAGTTTATGCAATTAGGAAAAAAGTTTGCACAAAAATTTCCTCTTGTGAGCGTATTAAGGTAGAATAACAATTTCAAGGATTCTTCTTCTTCTTCTTCTTCTTCCATCTTGTTTCTTCTTCATCTTTATATTATTGGAATTATTTTTGTCTAGGTGAATTGAATTAAAAAAATATGTACTATTTTACTTATGAAGTGATGTCACTAAGCAGCTGTCACACAAACCCTCTTGACTGAAGGGAAATACTCACCTTTTGTATCCCAACAAGCTATATTCGTGAGGTTGAGAACTTAAAAAAAACAATATATATATATATTAAAATAATAAGAGAGAATAGTAATTAATTTAAAAAACAGTGCTTGATACAAAAAAGTGTATATATATATATATATATATATGCTCATACGCATGAGGGTAAATTAAAAAGTAACTACAATTTCCATACAATACTCTTATTTCCACTGAACAAATGCACTTTTTGACATTATAGCTCCCCATGCACAGCGATTCACTTCTGGTATTATTCAACGAGCTTCTACATCCCTTCTGAAAATAAGCTTTTCAGTTGCTCACAAATCCACGTCTACATCACTTGTTTGTTTGGGCACTCAGCATGCACAAACTTTACAGTACCTCAAGTCATCATGCACCTATAGTTTGTGCAGATTCATATCTGATGCTTGGTACCCACAATTGCTGCCAATTGTATGAATATATATATATATATATATATATATATATATATATATATATATATATATATAGACAACAAGAGAAAAATTAGGTCTCAACCAGTGGAAGAACACCAAAGCCGTCATAGAGTGGTTTAAAACGATAGACAACAAGAACAAATCCACTTTCATCCAATTTGACATTGTGGATTTTTATCCTTCCATTACAGAATGCATACAACTGGCACAGCTAAATGTAAAACGGTGATATAAAAATAATCAAGCATTGCCGCAAATCCCTGCTGTTCCACAACAATTAACCATGGACAAAGAAACAAAACCACAACCTGTTTGACGTAACAATGGGTAGCTACGATGGAGCAGAAATATGCGAATTAGTAGGCATACTCATCCTATCATACCTGGCCAGAATCCTGGAGAGAAAGGACACAGGATTATACAGAGATGACGGTCTTATCTTAATAAGGGAATCCAATGGTCCCAAAGTAGACAAATTCAGGAAGAAAATAGTGAACGCCCTAAAAAACATTGGATTCAAAATAGAGATAAATACAGGCACAACAATAGTAAACTTCCTTGACGTCACTCTTAACCTGATCAACAACACATATGAACCATACAAAAAAGAAAATGACACCTCAACTTACGTACACACATCCTCCAACCATCCACCTTCTATCATCAAACAAATACCAAAATCAATCAGCCGCAGACTATCTGAGAACTCATCTAACATACAAATTTTCAATAGCAAAAAAGCACCATACAACGAAGCACTAAAAGCAAGTGGTTACACACAACAACTACAATATATACCTCCACAGCCAAAACGCAGAAACAGAAAGAGAAACATTATCTGGTTTAATCCACCATATAACAAAACTGTTAAAACGAACATAGGCAAAATATTCCTAAACTTAATAGAAAAACACTTCACTGAAGAAAACAAATTATCAAAAATATTTAACAAAAATAACGTAAAGATCAGTTACAGTTGTACAAAAAACATAACAGAAATAATCAAAAGTCACAACAAAAAAATGACAACCTACAAAATGTAACCAAGGATCCAATATGCAACTGCAGAAACAGAACAACATGTCCACTCCAGGAAATTGCCAAATTACGAACACAATATACAAGGCCAAGGTAAGTACAAACAACAACACTATGCACTACATCGGTGCCATTGAAGGTCCATTCAAGATGAGGAATAACAATCACAACCTTTCATTCAACAACAGGAAATATTCGAACAGCACAACACTTTCTACATACATATGGCAGCAAAAGACAAAACATCACACCAACAATAAGTTGGGAAATATTGAAAAAAGCCCCTGCCTACAACAACATTACGAAAAAAGCCTACTTTGCCTACACAAAAAAAGTAGCAATAATATCACACAAACCACAAAAAGAACTTGCTAAACAAAAAAATCAGAGATAATCTCCAAATGTAGGCATGAGAACAAGTACCTATTATCCGAATTCATACCAAACGGATAAAACAGACAAACCACCAACAATCACAATTTAATTTCAAGATACCATCAAAATAATTGCACCTATCATTATTATAATTGCGCCACCATTAGTAATCACTTTTACCACTTTACAATATCTATTAACTATCAATATTATCATTACCACCAACACACAGCACTGTCGGAGTTACCTCCTCCTTCTGTCCTTGAACCAGCAGAGGAACAGGTCTTTTCGACCTTGACCTCTCATTCATACTCCTCACACACTGTTAACACGTCAGAGGGACTAGCAAATCCCCTTTTTTAGTTAGGCTATATTACAAACCTAGGTGTAATATACTTCTAGTCATTTTTAGACATTAGTTATCTTTGGCTAACCTTGTAGTATTTTTTTATAGAGACTTTTCGGTTAACTTAGCCAATTTCTCTTGCTGGTCCCCCGCGTCACAAGACAGTGATTTCTCCCTAGATTCGGGGAGGCTGTCGGCGGCCGCAACGGTCGTCTACCCAGGCCCCTTGGCCATCATTGGCCAAGGGCGCCGATCTACGGGCTGTGTATTAAGTTACGCTCCCATTTCTTTTTGTCTGCCAACTTGACGATAGTTGGGAACTTTCTTTCTCTCTCTTCCTTCCCAACACGTCAAGTTGGCATCCAGGCAATGACAAACAACGTTGGCAACACGAACTGCTGCAACAAGTTGGCATCCCGGCAATGACAAACAACGTTGGCAACACGAACTGCTGCAACAAGTTGGCATCCCGGCAATGACAAACAACGAGTTGGCAACACGAACTACAGCAACAAGTTGGCACCCCGGCAACGACTCAGCTTCAACAACCAACAAAGATCATCCTGGCATCACTCAACATCAACAACCACCAAGCGATCATCCTGGCAACAACCCACATCAGCTTCAACCCCCAACAACGATGATCCTAGCAACTGCCAACCTCGACCATCAATGCCCGCACTAAAACTTCTGCAGCATCCAGCACCTCCACTGTTTCCAACCATCTTCATTTCCTTTTCCTTTTAGAATAAACCTCTATATATCATATATATCCTCGTTCTGTCGTCCATATTGTTTCACGGTCAGATTTAACGTCTTCAAAAATGTTAGCGGGCCTCTTGTGACCTCGTTCACCCCTTTCCGTGATACGGGGCCACTGGACCGCCCGCTACAACACCATCACTTACACATCACACCCACTATTAATCCACTACAATCTTTATTACTCCCCCAGCATATTTAATACCTTAAAACAATATGATCAGATATAATTTCCATATGTAACCATGAGAACAAACACCTATTACCAGGCAGCTTTAATATAATAACAATAATAATTTTGTAATTAAAAATTAAAAAAAAATTATAGCAATCTTCAACGACCATAATTTTACACAGAATACCTATTATCAGGATTTATACCAAAATAAATTAATACATATAACAAAATAAAACAAAAATAAAATAAAACACCAACAACCACTTTTTAGTTCAAGCTACCACCACTATAACTACATTTATGGTTTTATCATTCTCCCACCACCGTTACTAATCATTTCTACCAATTTGCAATTTCTTCCAATTTACAATAACTATTAGCTAAATATCATTGTCTCCAATCCCTTGAAGCATTACTATCACATCATATCATATAGACCCGTTATTAAATTGAACCACCCTCTCACCCAGCACATTGAATATTAAACATCACCATATAAATTAAACAATGTCAATAAGGATTACAAATTTCTACCTGTTACATATACACAGTCACCAAAAACAAATAACCAGCTTTAACAAATAAACCCCCATTTTTTTTTCAAAAATTTAAAAATAAATATAAATTATAATTTTTACCTATCATAATTTTACACAAACCCCACCACACGTATATACATACATGCGAGGAAATATTTTTCGGCGAAAAAAAATATACATAATATGACATGTATACAGTCACGAGACACTAACGTGACATTTCCGCCACACTTCCAATGTTTAAATTTCAACATTTCAACATACAAATGCGTATGTATAGACATAACACCACCCGTATACATACATGTGTCATAGCCGAAACTGCCCACATACGTTTATGTATGAGTCCCGACGGACGACCAAGTATGTATATGTGTCTGCATATATTGATGTTTGCGTTAGTACGATGAATGACAAAACGACGAAATTTCCCCCACCACTTCCACAATAACACCAATACACGCAATCTACATAAACCCAAATTTTTTAAAACATTAATCAGTTTGTCTGACGATCGCTAAAGCGTGAAACCCAGGGTCACAAACTCACATCTATCCAACCAAATATGTTAGCTCTATCTCTGATATTGAGCGCTTTCTAATAAGTACCGCGCATATAATATATAAATAATTATACATACTTATATTTATTTATATTTATATACACTTTTCACATATATATATATATATATATATATATTTGAGGGGAAAGAAGTTTGACAAAATGGAAAAGTTTTTATGTGACACATTTCGTCCTTTAGTACTTCATCAAACTAAATTTGTATTTACATTGAAGTGACTACACATGCACATGAAGGAAACGGGGATGCTGAGAATTTCATTTTTTTTAATATATATGTATTTGGGAATATAATCGAACTGATTTCATTCAGATTCTTTTATGTTTCCATCACTTTTGTTATTAAGTAATATTAATTAATATATTGTGATAATAGAAGATCTCCTAAAAATGGTGAAACATAAAAATCTAGACACAAATTTACTGTGGATGATCTAGCAATTAAAGCACTTTCTAAACATTTTCTTTTTTAATTAGAGTAGCATTTTTAAATCGAAATTGTAGTTAGTCTTGTTACAGTGAGCAACTAATGCATTTAATGTGTTGTTTTGTAAACGATCCCTTTTGTGTTCATATAATTGTTTATTTAAATTCCTTAAGGTTTTTCCTATGTATTCCTTTTGGCAATTATTACAGGTAATAGAATAAATTCCTCCTTCAAGTTTTAGCTCATTATTTTGTTTTGTATTAATTAAGTCTTTTATTGTTTTAGACGTAGTTGTGACAAATTTTATGTTGAGTTTAGATAATTTTTTTTCAATTGTAGTTATGATGAAGTTGGTGGGTAGAACAATATATTTTCATTATTGGGTTTGTCAGGGTGGGCCACCTTTCTATTTTGAAATATTTTATGAATGTTTTGTTTCACATGGAATATGAAATAATTAGGTTATTGGAGTAGCTTAAAAGTATTTTCCATGTATTTTTTAAATACTGAGGACTGCAAATTCTGAGTGCTTATTCTGGATTTTAATTTGGTGATATGATGAGAATAGAAATTTATAAGTCATTTTTATTAGTTGATTTGTGATTGACACTTATTTTTAGGCTATTGTTATCAAGGTGTAGCATCCTGAACTTTACGCAACAGAAATATGGATATTGCAAGGAACAAATTATACACATTTTAGAACCAATTATGAAAAAATGTAGTCAAGAAATATAGAAATATTTAAACTTATAGAAAAATTCAGCATCCAGATTAGAGATAACAGTCTTGAATTTTCAGATGTATTTTATTGTTGAAAAACTGATTTGTAATTTTCCATCAATACAATATTTAATGACAGATAAGAACTTCCTCCCCCATTTACATTTAATGTAACAGTGTAATAAAGTCGGGCTATGTATAAGTAAGTACTGGTATCTGGGTAAATATTAATATGCCAGATATTTCAACTTTGTATATAAAACCCAGGAAATGTTTTTGAGACATTTTGTTACAAAAATGTCTTATATTCCATCAAATGTCAGTCAGTAAATTTTCTGACATTTTAAAGATAATTTCAGTTTCAATATATGATACATTCATTTCACAGCAGTCAAACAAAAATAATGTTTCACCTTGGGAACTCTCTTCTACCAGCATCATAGATGACTTAATTCCAATGAACAAAAACAGTATTGCTCCACTGGTAATTCATCATAGTCACAATTAATATAGCAAAAACTTCCAATAATTGTGGTAAAATTTAAAATGAAATTTATTTACACATTTACAAAAATTGTTGCATTTGTTGACTTTTTACATCTTTACAGGATAAACAGTCTTATCTGAAATGTTTGTACAAATGGACATTATCTGATAAAGAGAAAGTTCATAATTTTTAGTAAATATCACAGGTTACAAGAGAAAAAGAAGTATAAGTAGCTGGCATAGAGTTTCAACAGTGAATCTTTTGATCTATAGCCAGTTTGCTTCTCTCTTTGGGAAAAGGGAGCTACTTATTGTAGATTCATGTAGGTGAGCTAGTATTTTTGAGTAGATAGTCTACTATGCAAAGTTTTATGTTTATCTGCTTTTATTAAATACAAACTTGAAGATTTTAGAATTTACTCAAATAAATGGTGACTGCTTGAAAATGATCTTTCTATAACATATACTCTGTTTTCTACTATGTCTGTAAATTTAAAATGTTATTTTGGGCTTTTTCCTTGAATTTGCAATTTTGATATATATATATATATATATATATATATATATATATATATATATATATATATATATATATATGCATGTATACATGTACGTGCAGACACAGAGACAAAACACACATATTGCACCTGGTCAGTACCTAGATGAGTAACTGCTTAGGAATACCAGGTGCTGTAAGCGTGGATGTGTGGGTGGTGTGATGGATAACAGCTCAGAATTGTAAATCAGAGAGCTAAATTCTAGTTTCAGTCAGGTTCATCATATTCACTTAGATGCAAATACTCCTGGGAAAGGTATGAATCCACTTCTTTTCTCAGGTATGGGTTAATTAGTAAAACTTGTATCAGTAAATCATTATTATCTCTCCAAAATTCTTACAATCTAAAAATATTTTGTCGCTTTAAATAGGTTGATTAGCCATAAAACAAACAAATCAATGAGTCAATATATATATATATATATATATATATATATATATATGTATTGGGATCAAATATGATCATAATCTGACAGAAGGACAAGAACAAATAGGAAATGTTTATCCATTTAACATGTTTCACTTTTATTAATGCTTCATCAGACATATGGAGAAAAAGAATAAATACATTCTGGTATTTTTATTTTTGTGTTTGATCTGCATTGGTTAATCAGGTTTCACATGCATATGACTTGTGAAACAAACGTTAGTAAAATTTATTAGTTTGTCTGTGTGGGATTCAGATGATAATGTATATTCTTAAATGTGCGTATATGTCTAGTGCACATTATGCTTGGTGGTTTTTCGCATGTTGATTTTAAGTACACAGCATTGTTCTAGATACACAGACGTTTCTTTAAGAACGCATTCAGTAAAGGTTGGTGAGGTAATATAATGTCTTTGACATGTGTTTATAATATTTATTAGTAATCCCTCGAAGAACTTTTGATGTAAAGAATTATGTTATTTTTTAATTAGGGTGGCATTTTTAAAATCAAATTATGACCAGTTTTGTTCTTGTGCATTACAAACGAGTTTAAATGGTTGTCCAAGTGTAAACCCCTTTCATGTTCATAGATATGGACTTTTAGATTTTGAAATGTCTCAGCAATATTTTACATTATATTACATCAGCAACCTTTATTGAATCCATTCAGAAAGAATCTAATGTATGCTTATCGAAAACAAATGGTGTGTTCGTAAAAATGTTTCTAAAAATAACAAAAAAAAAACACCAAGACATAGGAGACATACACATACACTTATGAATATACATTATCATCTGAACCCCACATACACAAACTAGAATTATTATACACTTACATACGTAAAGTAATATTTATGGTTTTTCAGTTAGGCTTGGGATCTGTTAATTTCTTGGAACTTCGAAAGGGCATGCTGTCTTTCCTTGAAACGCCATAAATTATACTAACATTTGTTTAACAAATGAAACAACACGTCAATAAAAATATCAGAATTTCTTCATTCTTTTTCTCCATATCTTATTCTTTGATGAAGCTTTAATAAATGTGAAATGTTAGAGATTGATAAATGTTTCCTATATGTTCTTTATCTTATCTTATATAAATATATAGATCTACTCTAAATTAACTTTTGAGCTATCTTAGAATTTGTGAGCTTAAATGTGATGGTGAGTAAGCTTATAACAAACAAATTTCCTTGAGTAGTGAGTTTGATCTACATGAGATGCTTCACTTCTATGACTTTTTGTACTTGACTAAACTAATCTTAGTTAAAAACTCCTAGTTAACTGATTGACGCAAAAAATAGTTTTTTGATAGATTTTTTAAAATTCTTTTATTGTAACTGAATTAATGGGTAAATTTGCTTTTTAAGCCCCGTGCTAAATATCTATTAAAAATTTCCCAAATCATATTTCCGTATTAAGTGCGCAGTAATTTAGACGAGTAAGATCAGTTAAGAGCAGTAAAAAGGCTGTTAATTAGGCTTCCGCGCGCAAAATGTTCCGCAGTGAATGTATTTAAACAAGGCCAGTAATGGCCGACGGCTGAACGCATCTGAGTCCGAAATTTTATTGTCGATAACTCCAAAACAGTAGATTTTTTCAAAATTTAATTGTTATTTTCGAGTTCAGCATGTCAATTTACACGGAAATATAACGATTTGCAAAATTTTTAATAGATAGTTAGCACGGGGCTTAAAAAGCAAATTTACCCATTTTATTTTTAATTCAGTTAAAAAAATTTTCAAATTCACTTGTGGATTACTACAAAAATTATGATGACAGAATAATTTATTGTTTACCATTGTCAGAACGGACTAAGCTGTTTGAAACAGTTTTTAGATCCATTCCTAACTCACCAAATAGTTAAATCATTTACGTCTTCTCCCCCCTTCGCCTTGACGAAGAAAAGTTGCACTACAGTACAGTGTGTACTGTGTAGTGTACAGTACACTGTTACGGTGAATCATATTTAGAATTATTTTTCATATTTTAATAAAGTTTTCAAAATCTTAACTGTTTTTAGGCCAGTTACTTCTGATTATAAAAATTAATAACGCAGGTAAAAGTGATATTCCGATCAAATATAAAATAATTTTCCTTACGAAAATATCCGAATATTATATCGGAAAACAACGAGTGGGTGGAAATGAGGCGTCGTTGATGTGTGACGTCATAGTGAATATGGCGGCAGTTGTATTTACATGTGATCCTAGGATAGAAGCCTTAAAGTTTTGGAATTTGGGTATTTATTTGCCACTGACAGGTAACTATATAGGCTTCCTTTTTCTAATACAGAATTGTTATTCTGTAGTTAACCATTTATTTTACATAGCTAATCTTAATCATTTTACCTTGACGAGGATTGACGTATTCGAAGTGTAAAGTAAATCTCTTTCTGGTTTTGTACACACAAAATTCGTGATTGAATTTATTTCTAAACCAAGCTATGGGCCTTATTGTTTTACTTTATGTGGGACATCGACAAATTTCCTTTTGATTTGAGTCTTCAGTTTATTTTACTTCGAATCCAGTTCCTGATTTCCAAGAAATATTTTCTATCCGTTAATTTTTTTTTTTTTTTTTTTTTTTACTGTTTTTGATGCTTTTCTCCTAAACTCCTTTCTTTTGCCATGGAATTTCTTTTTAAACGTTTTTTTTTTGTTGTTGTTTAAATTCGGTCATTGTAATTTATTGAAGGGAATTTTTCATCTTTTAAAAATAACTTGTAACTAGTGTTTAAGTTGAAACACAAGCTGGATTAAAAGAATAATCCATATTGACCCATTTTTTCTTTTTTTATTAAAGTACGAAAGCTTTTGAGCAGAATAATGATATATGACTGAAAATTTTTTTAGTTATATAAAACTTGTTTCTGATTAGAACTAAAAATTGAATGGTTAACTTGGCTAAAGATTATTCGAATTTCCGATATTTCCAAAAGCTTACAATTTTTACCCATTTGAAACTTTTTGTGAAATTTTAGTGTTGTTGAGTCACTTATTTTTGCGTAACATGTGCTATAAAAATGTCATTTAGCAATGATGTTCAAAGTAATAATAGTTCACGGAAGAATGTTCATTATTTTCTGAATAGTGCTAGTGGATGGTATTTAATTTAAAAAAAAAATTAATATTTTTTTTAAATAAAAGTTCGAAAACGTTATTGACTACAATTTTTGTTACTTGTAAAATACAAGCAGCTAATCAAAATAAAAAATAATACTTTGCGGTTAAGTTAATCTATGTGTTTAAACCCCAAGTGGCCATTCTCCCAGCCAGTACCTTTAGGTGAAGTCTTTAAGGGTGTGAGCAATTTTTGTCTCTAATGCTAATCTCGTATATTCGTGTGTATCTTCGTGCCAAATTCCATAGAGGCCCAGTCTCAAAAAAAAAAAAAATCTAGCCAAAGAAAATAAAATTGAGATATATTCTTTTAAAAAAGTTTATTCCCTTATGCTCACGTTCCATGGTTCAATTTTTATTTAAAGACTTACGTAAAGATGAGACATTCTGTGTACAACTACTTGTCACAGTGTTTAGCGGAAAAAGCAGGCACGTGTCTTCGTATGCAAAAAATGACCGTTTATTTCGGAAAAATGATTTTTTTTTTTTCTTAATGAATCTGCATTAAAATTTCTTTTAAAATCATGCCTTGTTTTTTGTGTGGAAGTATAAAGAAAGACGTTTTAGTTAGGTACTTTTAGAATATTATGGTATGCGTAGTTTAAAAGTTTATTTTAAGCCTGTTATTGTTTGCGCCCATAAATTTGAAAATGAACGATTTCTTTAACTTGATAATCGGAATTGGGAAATGGTTTCTTTAACTGATGAATTTAATTTCTAATTTAAATTACCACCTGATTACCATGTGTAAGTAATAATTTAACGAGAAAATATACTTTTTGTAGACAACGAAATGAATTAAAAAATTTATTTATTTTTATTTTTTATTTTATTTTTTTGCATATATCTCAAACAAAAAGACCAATAGTCTCTCCCCTCATTTTCTTGTTTACGCTACACAAAGTTGCATGTCAGTTGTGCATGAATTTATTTTGACAACTTTGTTAAAAAAAAAAAATCCACCTTTTTCCATTAAGTTAACGCCGTAACGGACAACAAATCAAATAGGGTTCCTCATCGGTGGCTCTTTTTTTTTTTTTTTTAATAACCATTTGCATTGTTAAGAGAAATTTGCTGACGTCATTTAAAAAAACTGGAAGTTAAATGAAAAAGTTAGAAATAACTAAATGTGTAATAAAGTGAAAAATGTATGTAATTTAGTCAATTAAGGTGTATTCAGATTTGTTTTTATGCTTTCTTTTAGTTTGTTTTATTTTATTTTGTTAACATTAACTAACAGTAACACCTACCCCCCTTTTTTTTTTTTTTAAATAATTAAAAAATGCACTTAGCGTGCCACTAGTAAAAAAAAAAATTCTTATTGAATGTTAGATATAAAAAAATATTTTTAAAAGTTTTTCTTGTTAATTTTTTAAATTTCATCTGTTCATTCTTTCATTTAAAAAAAAAAAAATCCGCACTATTACCGCATGTTTAAATACCCTTTCTTAATTAGTGTTTTAAAATTAAAGTGGAATTTTTTTTTTTTTTTTTTTTTTTTCACGTATCCATTTTCTTTTGTGTTGATTACCGACCATTCACTCAATTATAATTAGGTCTGGAAGTATTATGCCCCCAGACTGAAATGTTTTTTTTTTTTTTTTTTTTTTTTTACTCAATAGTAAAAAAAAAATTTCGCTAAAAAAAAATAAAAACAATGAGAACTTTAAATAGACAAAAGTGAAAATAAAATTTCAACTTTTAATAAACCTCAACCTTTCTTTATAGAAAAATAAATTTGAATGAAAATGTTCTCATTGACAGTGTTACTGTTAAATTAAAAAAAAAAAAAATCTTTACCTGTAATTTTCTTTTATATGATGATACTTAAAAAAATTGCGATCAGGTTATTGAATTTATTTATTGGTTAATTTCGATACTTCTTAAAATAAAGAGAAACAACGCAGAACTAGATAAAAATTGTAAAAAATCCTGTTGGCCTTCGCCGAATTCGAGATCGGTAAACATTTCTTTATTTGGTTTTCGGCTAAAAGAAAACGAAAAAAAAAATAAAACGGTTATTTCAAAACAGTGATTTTGAGTTGTGTCCCTTACATTTGGTGACTCAAGGCATGATTATCGGTTTTTAAAAATTTATTTTTAGAGGCATTGAAATCACTTCAGTTTAGAATACGAATAATATAAAATTTAAGTACCAAGGACATTTTATTATTGCAGAAAGACTTTTATTTTGAATAAAATAAAAAATTTGATTTAAATTTCAGGAAAGTTTTGTTTTTGAAAACATTTTAAAAAGTGTATTTACAAAAAAACAAGAGAGCAAAAATTAATTCAATGTTTACATCTTTTAATGTAGGTACCTCCATGAGATGGCTAAAAAAAAACAAAACACTATGACGGAAAAGACGCCAATCTTGACGAAAGCAAAACTTTAGCGTCTAAATGTTAGTTATTAAGAGGAAAGATCAAAGTATTTTTTTTAATCGTTCTTAGCACGTCTAAAATTTTCGTTAAAATTTTTTTTTTTTTTTTGTTAGCAAAATTGACATAATTAAACATCTCAACCATTTTTTTCCATTTTATTAAAAAAAAAAAAATGAAAATCTCAGTTTGAAATTCTTTTAAAAATAAATTTATAATTTTTTCAAAACTTATTTTAAGAAAATCAGAAATTATGTTTATTTAAAATATTTTGAAACAAGCATTAGTTTAAGCGCTGAAAAGATGTAGTTTGAAAATAAAACAAAGCATTTTGTGTCACTTGACAGGTGATGAATAACAATTTAATGGCATTGACAGCTTACGTGAGAATAATTCATTCTATGGAAGGAGAGAAGTGAAATTATTTAGACTTAAGTGAACAAATTATTTACCTCGTTATTTTTAAGGAAAACTTTCAGTGTTTTTTTTTTTTTTTTTTGTACTTAGCTTTCACCTTTACATTTATTATGCTTTATGGAAAATATATTATAAAGAAATTAAAATAAGTATGATTAAATCTCATTAGAAAGGTATCTAATTAATTTATAGGTACCTTTCTTAAGAAATTTTGTCAGAAGTATACATAAAATACTATAATTTTATGTACATTTATTACATTTTACTGTGTTATTTGTATTTCCATTCATTTTATTCATTTTTGATATTTAGGAAAAAATGTTATAACTGAGATTAATATAAAAATAAGATCATATAAATTTCATATGATACTGATACTTGTAGGTACCCTTCTCAGTTGAAATTGAAAAATCAAATTAACTTCTCCACATGTGTTTTCATAAAAATAAAGGCAATGCTTAACGCAACTTAATTTTATTCTTGCTGGTTCTGTACTTTATAATTACAGCTGTATTATAAACACAAAATTACATTTCTTAATTACTGCGGATTTTCTGATTGGTCAAAACGATACAATTTACAATGCACTAAAAAAAAATCTATCATTTACGAAACTGAACATGGCTTTAACTAATTTTATAATATTTTAACAACTTAAATGTAAAAATCTATTATAATTAAAGAAATAACAAATAATTGTATTAAAAATTCATTTTTAATCAAAAAAATTTTTGGCTTTCAGAAAATATTGTCTATATTCATAAAAACAACTAAAAGCAAATAAAAGCATTTGAAATTAAATAATATCTTTGTTTTATTGAGTTTTGTATGTTATAATTCAGAGATGATTTTCAGGTGGAAGGAGGTCCAATTAAAAAAAAAAAAAAAAAATGATTTGCTTTCCTCAAAGCCTTATACTTTTAACTAATATAATCACTAAACTGAACAGGATTGAATTTATAGAGTTTTCATAAAATTAGTTATGGGGGAGGGGGTAATAAATATAAAAAAAAATTTTTTTTTCCATGAGTTTAAAAAAGAAAACATATTTATAATTTCCATCATTTGTGAATAGTTTCTGAAAGTTTCATTAACATCCAACAATTATTTTTATTTTTGCAAGATTTTCCAAATGTCTGTCATTCAAAAAAAAAAAAACCTGCTAAAAATTTGTTATTTTACTAGTTCCAGTGATGCAGAGGAACAAGAATTTTAGAATCTTCTAAACAGAAGGTAAAATTTTTAAAAAATAATTAAAAAATACTTTGGTCTTCCCTCTTAATAATAACATAAACATTTAGATGATAAAACTTTGTTTTTGTCAAGTTTGGCGTCTTTTTCATCAGACTATGCTTTTTTTTTTTTTTTTTTTTTTTTAAAGGAGAAATGAAATTAAGACTTGAAATTGTGGTAAGGGTAGTAGTCAACATCTGGTTTCAAGAACACTGAAGATGTATATGAACTTGGAGAAGCCCAGCAAGAGAAACAAAAAAACAATTTGACTATATAACTATCAATGAGATTAAGGAATGCTGTTTTACACTGCAAAACATATTCAAGTGCCAACTGTGTGGAAAAAACCTTCCATTGATCTGTAAACTTAGTGAAACTGGGAATAGAAGAGGGTCAAGGCAGCATCCAAATTGCAATATGACACTCCTGCATGACCTGAATGTGAATTAGAAATATATGAACAGTTAAAAACAAATACAGCGGATAAAATGAGAATAAAAACTCAAAGTGGGACATATTAAGAGAAGATTTAGTAACATCAGCAGTCGAGATTATCCTAAAGAAAACTAGACAAAGAAAAAAAGGAATGAATAACAGATGAAATTTTTGACATGGGACCGGCACTATTAAAATCTCAAGTGAAATCAGCACTGACTAAATAAATTGAACAAACAAATCGGCAGGACCAGATGGATTTGTAAGAAATGCTGACAAGATTCAGACATAATAGATGAAATATGCAACAGTGGTGATGGTGGATGACTGAAGTTGATTCATTTTCATAGCACTGCCGAAGAAGCCAGATGCAAATGAATGTGAACTTCCATCACACAACTAGTCTAATGTGCCTTACAACAAAACTTATCATCCGAATTCTGATGAATAGAGAATGAAGCCGAATTAGACTGGAAATAGGACTAGAACATTGAAGTTTTATATTATTTCATTTATTGTTTCCATAACCATATCAATCTCAAAATCATCTAAGGCTGACAGCATCTCCATTACAATCTCATCTGATCCTGATGTTTTATTTCTGTTTATCTTGATCAATGTTGAACTTACTTTCCATAATTTGATGCATTATAGATTTCTCTCTTCTGTTGTCATGGAAGAGATCTCTGATGTATTATTCTATCTGTGTAATATCTTTTTTTAGTGGGAGTTGCCCTGTCGGCAGGGCTTCAGAATATGTTGACTTCACCCCTGCAGAGGGTAAAAGTCCCTCAATGGGGCCACCTGTTGGCCGTGGGTGGTGACCTGTGATGCCTGGGGATGGGTTCCTGGTGGTTGAGCAGGTCGTGAGCCAGGTGAAAAGTTA
Organism: Acanthosepion pharaonis; assembly: GCA_903632075.3. Taxonomy (NCBI): domain Eukaryota; kingdom Metazoa; phylum Mollusca; class Cephalopoda; order Sepiida; family Sepiidae; genus Acanthosepion; species Acanthosepion pharaonis. Next base: position 311,085 of record CAHIKZ030000049.1, read on the forward strand.
TCACGACCCTGCAACACAATATTTTGGCCTTTACCTGGGCTAGACAGGAGGTTGGAGAGGCCCGATCTGACCAATCGGCTAGTCACGTCAAGCCCTAACACCTATCCTCACAAAATAAATATCTTTCAAACTCTATTTCAAAACAACGTGATATTCCCCAGTGTCAGAAGGCGGTGGCAGGGGTCAATCAATTAGTACGTAAAAAATCAGCCACATGAAGGAGTAAAAACTTTTCATAAAAACAAGGGTTTAGAAAACAAAAACACCGGAAATGCTGGCAAAAATACTACTAATATGAATATACCTCTTTTGTATCCCTGAGAATATAGGGCGAATAGGATCCCCCCCCCCAAATATCTCCCACTGCCGGACTCTGAGGAGGGTGGAGAGCAAAAGAGATGAAGATAAAAACAAACCCACATGGCAACAAAAAAAAAACAACAAAAAGACCCCATATCGAATCAAGCTCGGACAATGAGTCAGAGCATGAACTAACACATCATCAATTCATAGTATTAGAATCTATTGAAAATACTTCTCTTACCAAAATAGCTCCTTTTAAAATAGAGAAAACTATCTCAACTGACATCCAAAAACCAGAATCTGTGAAAAAAAATGAAGAATGGAACAATACTAATCGAAGTATCCAAAAATACACACACAAAAAAATATTAAACTGGACAACCTTTGACAAGATAAAAATCAAAACATACCTACACAAAACCCTAAATTCATTCAAAGGAGTAATGAGAAGCCATGAACTCTCACTATGCACCCTGGAAGAGATAAAAACAAACCTAAAAAACCAACAAGTAAAAGATGTCAAAAGAATAACTATTAAAAAAATGGTACACTTATTGAAACCAACACATACTAACCTTTAACTCTCCTGTAATACCCAGGGACATAAGAATTGGATATTCATTAGCAAAAGTGGAGACCTGCATACCAATGCCACTTAGGTGTTACCAATGCCAAAGATATGGACACCACAAAGAAACTAGTGTTAGAGATCCAGTGTGTAGATGTGGAAATACAGAGACTGAACATCCAGAAGATTGCAGGGAAAGACCTAAATGTCCAAACTGCAAAGAGGAGCACAACTGCAGGCTCAAGAGAATGTGAAGTATGACAGAAAGAAAAGGAAATCAACAAAACAAAATATTCACGAAATCTCTTTCTTCAAAGCAAGAAGAATTGTCAAAATGCAGACACCCACAATAACATATGCCTCTATGCTGACCTCAGAAAATAAACATCCTGAATATCCAAAAAAAAGAAACAGAAAAAACTCACTACAAATCTGAAGAAATCTCAACTTTAATAGATAACCTGAGAATTCTACTTGCTGAACGATAATACCCAAACCTGAAATGATGACAACAGCAAAAATCAACTGAACACTCCACATCAAATACCACAAAAACAAACTCCAAAAGAGGAAACCAAAAGCCTCAGACCTGCAAAACCAAGACAAAAAATCTACAACAAACAGCTTGAAAACTCAAAACAGATTTTTACTTCTCAACAAAATAGAACAATCAGAAAACACGACCACAACTGAACTTTCGAAAAGAACACACCATGGAAAAAAATGTGACTCAAAAAGACACACAAACTCATAAGAAAAGCCAGCCGAGCCAACGATCAACTTCCAAGAACAGATCAAAAAGCCAAACAAAATCCTCCCTGGATAAAAAGAAACGAAACAAAAACCCTAGCAACATGACAACTGAGAATACCCCACCATCCTTAGAAGAGATGGATATATCATATAAAAAAAAAAAAAAAAAAAAGGATACCAACAAGATATACAGTTTCCTTTCAGAAATCGGTATCCATAACAAAATTTTAAAAAAATAAAAAAAATTTTCCTTTTTATAACTTAACCCAATGCCACAATTAAGCTCTGCAAGAGCCTCTAAGGCTAGAATATCTACCTATCTATACGTCGAAGTGTGATTATCAAGCTATCTGATTGTCAAGGTGTAAATATCAACATATATATCTTTATAATCGAAGTATGAATGACAAGCTATCTAGTTATCAAGGCCCAGATATCTGTTATTGGCATTAAATAACCCAATGAGGTTTATATGCCGTAAAAACACAAACTTAGTGGGAGTGTTTCCTTTTTAGATTTTATGCATCCTATCAAAGAGCGCACATTCTGTCCTGTTTCTTTTAGTTGTGTAGTTTTAAAAAAAAAAAAGTTGAATCAAGTTGAATTTTTTACTGGTTTTGAAAATATTTAGTCCAAAAGCAATATTTGGAATTACAGGTTAATAATGTAAAAATAAAACAAATTTAAAGTACAAAATTTTCAGTTAATATTAGTACTATTTAAATAGAATGGTCCACTCATTAGAAAAAAAAGTAAGGAGATATTTTTTGAGATTAACATGCTTATATTTTGTCCTGATAACTTTTCAAAATCAAGGATTGACTTCACACTGTATTGCTATTATGAACAATTTTTTGTTCATTCTGACAAGTGTTTTAACCAAAGGAACTTTTAAAGGATGCTAATCTGCAAAACTTTTACTTTTTTTTTCACGTGTAGACTAGTCTACTTAAGTAGTCCCAATGTGTTGTATGATTAGATCTAATTTGGTATTTCATTTAAGGAATGAAGGGTTTCCATGAAAATAGTTTTTTGTTTTATGATGCAAGAGAAATGAATTTTACTTGGTCATTTCATTCTGTCCATTAAACATTTTTTACTTGAGAGTTGTTGGAACATATCTATAAATGGAAATCATCAAGAATTATGGATGTTTCTTACAATGCTGAATAAATTGTTGAGTCTTTCTATTTTTGAAAATACAGCAGAATGATTGTATAAAGAAAAATTGAACTTATAACTCAACTTTGCTCTATACAATTTCTGCTCAAATCATCTGGTTGGTTTTGGAAAATGTAATCATTCCTTTTTTACTTGTTTATGAGCCAACAATCAGATTATTAATGTAAAAATGCAAAAACATGCCTGAGATATATTTTACAAAGCAGTAATTCTTTTTTGATTACCAAAGCACTACTTTTACAGCTTATTCATTTTCAGAACAATTTTCCCATGTTGCTTGTTGTTGTGGGGTTGCACTTATGTTATGAATATTTTCCACAAGTTACTTCTGAAGACCAAGATATTTAAGTGATTTAAAAGGTGTGCATTGGCTGATTGGGTCTATAAAAATCCTTTATCTTTCTTTTCTGTTGCTAGTGAATGAAAAAATTTTTAAGTTTCTGATTCACTATTAAACATTACAAATCTTAAAAGTTGGTTAGAAAACTTAGCCAGATACATGATGGAACCAGATTTGTCATCCAGATTTAAAAAAATAAAATAAATAAAAACTGAAACTAGTAGAAATGATTGTGAAAATATTCCAATTGACTGTAAAAGTTGTAGTAGCATTGCTTAAATTCATGCAGTTGAAGTATTAAAGAGAGCTGTTCATCAGAACAATTGCCATAAAATATTTGTAGAATAGAGGGAAGTTATGATGCAACTGTGAGAAAGTGAATGAAGTTGAGATCTCAGGTCAGGATTGATTACATTACAGACCCTTTTGAATTTTGTCAAGAATCTCAAGATATATAGTAGCAGCTGTGTTCAATGTATGGATGAATGGTAGATTTATAAATATGCAAAAAGGATTCTGATGAGAAATATCTGGCATAATACTGTTGTGAATCCACTTTTCTAGCAGTAAACTTAGTAATTGATTCTATATAATCACTCCATTTTGTGTTAGTGGAAAACATGAGCTCAAGAAGGTGCAAAGTTTTGCTCTCTTGGAGTTTAACATCATGGCAGGTAGAAAGGTTCTTTATGGTGATTAAATGACAGCAGTTTTGTTTTGAAGGCATTAATATTTACAAACCATTCCTTGCCCCAGTTGACCACTGATTGGAGATTCTTTTTGAGAACAGTTGCCAGGTTTACTTTGTTGAATCTGTCAGATTTGCTACTAAGACAAGAATAAATAGTTGTCATCTGCATGCATACCTAGTTGAGTACTGATGATCTCAGAAAGGTCATTGAAAATCAGAAACGGTGTAGGTCTGAGAATAGATCCATTGGGGACCTCTGCATTAATATGAAATGAACTTGTCAATTCTACACAATCTTCATTACATGATTTGTTAGGAACAGTTGGATTAGGCCAAATATTTTTTCAGAGACGCCATAACTCTTGAGCTTGTGGAGTAGGCTAGTATGTCAAGCTCTGTTAAACATCTTTGAGATATTGAGAGCCACAGTCTGAGCTTCACCATTCTTATCTAAAGCTTGATAGACAAATTCAGTTATGGCTGTTAACACATTGGTAGACCTGGAGAAGCCATATTGTTTATCCGCAAGAAGGTCGGGTGAAGTAAAATGCTTAACCAATCTGTGTTGATTAGAGTCTTGTACTTTGCCAAAAAGTGGAAAAAGTCTAATGAGGTGATAATTCGAGGGGTCAAAAAGTTCCCCAGAATTCTTAAAGATAGGAACTACAGAGGACTTCAGACAAGCTGGAAAGCAACAAGTAGCAGGCATTTATTGTAACGTTCAGAGAGAACAGGAGTCAGTTCAGGAGCACATGTCTTTAGGACAATTGCAGGGATACCACTTAATCTGCAAGCAATTGTGAGGATTAGTTCAGAAATTAGAAACCATGGACAATGTTGTGTGCATATCATTCAATAGAGAATCTGCTTTAGAGGGAAAATCAGGCCGAGATACTCCAGATAAGTTGAGTGAATTTGGAAGAGAATTCCTGGGCAAAGCACTCTGTTTTATCTGTAGTAGATGACAACATTTCAAATTGATTGAAGAGAGAAGAGACTGAAAATTTGCTCTTGTTCAGTACACTCTTGCAGAGCTGCCAGTAATCTCAGGAACCAAACTTGTGAGAGGCTATATGGTGTTTCATTCTATCAGCAAATAGTGATTGTCTCTTTGAGGACATGCTTATATTCATAATTCGTATAGCTGGAAGAAGTAATTTCTATGGGTGAATGGGCAGGAGAGAACTGAGGAAAAAATTGTGGTTTCACTTGGTATTTCCATGCTGGCACGTAAAATCTGATGCCAGCTTTCACCCAGGTAGTGACTTCAGTTGCACATTTCTCAACAGGGTGAGTAAAAATATCAATCCAAGGGGCATCATGGAGGAAATCATTAAATGAGTCCATTGATAACAGATGTTCTGTTAAAAGAGGGTTCTTGCATGATGGGAGTGCAGAGAGAGATATCTATAGGCACTACTGCATGGTCAAAGTTGCCAATAGGAGAGAGCTGCAGAGCATGACATAAGTCTGGGGAGGAGGTAAGTAAGAGATCAAGTTGAGATACTTGTTATGCTTATCTTCCATAATGGCTTAAGGGAAAAAATTACGAAAAGATAATGCATATTTGCATAAGTTGAAGAACTATAAAATGTTTTTTTTTTTTTTTTTTTTAAAAAGCAAAAAAAAAGCAGACTGATTACATTTTGAAAATTACCTAATCATGTTTTAATTTTTAATGGGCTTAAGTTTCTGGTTCATTTTTTGTTTTAAATTTCTATGGAGTACAAAACTTAAAGATCTAAAAATATAACCAGTTTATATAATTATTTTATGTGAATTCTGTTTAATTTTTTTTTTATTTTGTAAGAAAATGCATAAAAATAATAGCCAAAGCGAAAGTGATTCCAGCAAGACAGTTTAGACATTATATACAATGAATAAGTACGTTATACAGTTTTAAAATGTATCTTTAAAGAAAATATAATACAAAGATTTAGTCTGTAATATCTATCTATGTTGGAGTAAATAAGACACTCACGGTAACACAAGCAAACTAGGCAAGATACCTAGAAATAAAGAACTCAAAGTGAGTCCTTCGAGGAGGAAGAATTGATGTCACAGTGAATAGCCTAAATGAGACATAATATTATAACTGCTAGGAGTGAGTTGTAACAGTAGGGATGAGGAATTAAAAGTTCATATGGAGTCGGAAAAATTACAATACTTTTTGCTTCTGATAAGAGGGACAATGAGAAATTATAACAATGTTTGTTTAATTTTTTTCTTTGGTGGGTGTAAAAAATAAAAAAAAATAACAGCTATTCTTTAAATATAGAAGACTTATTAGCCCAAATGATAAAAATACAGCAACATTAACAACAGCAGTTGTTGTATCTCCAGAAACAACAAAAAATTTAATTGGAATAATATGGAAGAAAACGGAAAATTCCCCAAGTTCTTTCATTCTTGAAGCAGTGGCAAATGCAATAGCTGAATTCACATACAATTGAGATGATGGAATTACCTTTTCTGGTTATTTTAGAAAATATGAGTAAATTTTCAGAAAAGAATGCAGCAACTGGGAAGATGAGAAAAAAAACAAAACTTTTGTTGAGACAGTTAACACCAGTAGAACCTGAAAAAGTACTACCAAAAAAACAGGAGTAATTTGCTTTGAAGAAACAGTAAATATTCTGTTTGTTATTCAATACTCTGATTAAAAAAAAAAAAGACAAAGATTTTGTCACATATGCTGGAATCCTTAATAAGGAGTGTAAAAGATTCAAATTAAATGAATGGACTCCAGATATGTTTAAAGGGTTAATTTTCATTCGAGCGTTAATGATGAAAAAAAGACGCAGATTTATTTACTTATTACTTATTTTTTTTTATTACCTACAAGGTAATCAAAAAATCCTTTCCATTTTTTTTTTTTTTTTTTTTTTTTTGAATCATTAGAAAAAAAAATTTGGCATACCAAAGTACTCCCGACTGGTATCCAGAACCTTTTGCTAATGTGCCTCCAGCTGTGCTTTGCCCTGGTAATAAAAATCAAATGTCTTGGATGCAAAGAAGCCGGTGAGTGCCTGCCTCTAGTCTGCTTCATTTGCAAAGGATTTCCCACAAAGATGGTTGTCCAAGGAATGGAGGAGCTGATTATTGGTGCAAGGTCTGAAGGGTAAGGTGGATAGCATGGTGTCTCCTTGTCAAGTTGTCATATGGTATCCCTGGCCACCCTTGTCACAGGGAAATTGTAATTAACCCAAGCTGGCTCCTCCTGCTTCAGTGATGGTTTGGCCCATTGGTAGCAGTTCATATTGCACCACTTGTTGACTAGTCCATCAGATACAGAGCATAATCTTGCATGTAGAGGTGGTCTTGTGGTGACAACTAATGTCAGACACGCTTGGGAGTGTCATACAGGATCCACTTTTCATTACTGGTGAGCACTCAAGCAAATATGTTGCCATGCTGAGAATGCAATGAGAAACAGGCTGTCACTTGTTGCTTGTTGGCTTCCAACAGTGTGTAGGGTAACCACTTATTCATCTTGTATGCCTTCCATATGTGGTGCAAGCTTACCACAGATTTGGCTTTTGTCCTCTCCAGTGGCCGTCTTCAAGGCCTCATCATTTAGGACCTTTGGCCAGCCACTGTGGGGTTCATAACAAAGGGACAGATCTCCCAACCTGAAGTTTGGAACCAATGCCTATAGTCTTCCCTGTTGGCTTGGGCTTCAGAATATGCTGACTGCACCTCTGCTGATGGGGTAAGACCTTCTCAATGAGACCACCTGTTGCCATGGTGCTGACCTGTAATCCTGGTCGTTGAGGGCTTCAGGAGTAAAGGCTAGTTTCTTCTGATTCCTGACATACAACTTTGGCCCTTACTTGGACTCGACAGGTGGTCAGAGAGGCCCGATCTGATCAATCAGCTCATGACAAGCACTAGTGCCTATAACTATATTAATTTATGGAATACTTTATGACTAAATACAATGCCCCAAATATACACCGCGATAAAATACCATCTCTACCCAATTTATAACCATTAGAGCGTGATGACTGAGAGTTAATCGGTTCGAAGAGATTTTGACTTAGACATGGCAGTTTGTATACTTATTTGCAACAAATGATTTAATGGGTACTCAGAGTCTCTCCCTCTCCAATACGAGCATACTGGTTTATGTAGCCTTGATGTGTCAAGATGACTGGGTTTCCCCCTTGACATGTCCCAATGTCCGGCTCTTAGGTGGGTGGGGAGCACAGTCAGTGAATCTTAATACACAAAAATTATGAATAATCAAAATAAAAAGCCCAAGAGATGTTCACAATCTCATTATAAAAAAGAAATTAAAATGGAATATCCAAGATTTTTTGTGCCCACATCTTTAGAAGAAACTCCGCTGGCAAAACTTTCCCTTTCTTGATTGAAAAAGTACAATCCAGTAGGATTAATCCTAAAACAGAAAGTTGAGAGATGGCAATTTGTTGGTTGAGGTGGAACATAAGAGATATAGAAAATATAATAAAGATGAAGACCTTTTTATAATATCAAAATTAAAGCCTTCCCTCATGAATACTTCTAAGTAAAGAGTTGTCTCTGGCCACACCTGAGGAAATTACATCTGTCTTAGGAAGCCAAGGGATCAGCGACTGCTACAGAATCTCAATAAAAAAAAAAAAAAAAAAAAAAAAGGTGGGGAAACAATTATAACTGACACATATATCCTTACTTTTGGCATGCCTGAAATCCCCCACCAAAATAAAAATAGGGTATAATATTGAGCCAGGGGAACAATATATCCCTGCTCTGTTTTAGGTGTTAAAAATTTGGTTATCATAGGGATAGTTAACTGCAGGAGTTGCGCAACATATGGAAAATGTGGCCAGAGGGATTCGGACCATACTGAAGAATATTACAATGAAATAAGATGTGCTAACTGCCAGGAAAACCATCCAGCATACTCAAGAACATGAAATTTCAGGAAAGGGAAACTGTCAAAGTAAAATATAAAATTCTCATTTTCAGAAGCAAGGCAAGTAGTAGAAAGCCCTTTCTATGTAAAAATAACTGAAAATAAGACTACAAATAATGCCAGTCAGCCTGACAAATACAGAGCCCTCATTGAGAAGCTTGTACACTTGTGACCAAATGATTGGCCCAAATTTCAAACTTACCTAAAAAGTCTATTCCAAGGAAATAGTGCAAGCTGAACTGCAAAAGGAGGACAATGAAAAAACTGAAATAATAAGTAAAGAAAAAACAAATAGCAAAACAGCAGCTCAAACTACTCCTACTGAAAATACCAAATTTCCTACAAAACAAAGGTCGCAGTGATCTCCTATCCATTCACCAAAACCCAGGAAAGACATACTGAAAAGTTTATCACTCAAAAGAACAGAGTTGGCCAAACAAAAGCCAGAAATCCTACGCAAAATCGATTTTGACAAATTAGAAAAGATGGAGGTGGAAATCCAGAACACTCAAATGGCTAAAACTTCCAAAATGAAAACCTAGGAAAAAGAAATCAAAACCACATAAGCTAAAGGCTGAAATGTTTAAACAGTGATACATAAGATAATTCAATGAACTGCCATGGGATAAAGGCAAATATAAATGAACTGCTTCTGTTAATAACAGACATGTCACTGGCAGTTGTTTGCTTTCAGGAAGCATTCCTTAAGTAAGGTGACAAAGTAAAAGAATACCAGAAATACAGCCATACACATGACTACATCTGGCAGTACATCTATCCTAGTTAGGAATGATGTACCTCAAAGTAAAATAAATTTGACAACTACTATACAGGCAACTGCTATTAAAGTGACCCTACATAAGCCAATAAACTTTGTCTCAGCATATATTCCACCTAATGAATGAGTAAATGAAGCTGAAATTCATGAAATTATAAGGCAACTCCCTGCTTCCTTTATGATACTAGGGGACTTTAGCTGTTACAGCACCATATGGGGCTGTAAAGACACAAACCAAAAGGAAGGACTTTAGAAACAATTATAAACAACAATGATTTATGTATTTATAATGATAAAACTCTGACTTACCTAAATCCATTTACTGGCATCTACTCTGCAATAGATTTATCCATATGTGATCCATCAATCTATATGAATTTATTTTGGAAGGTTCTAGTGGACACTTGTGGTAGTGATCACTTGCCAATTGTTGTGCAAAATTCAGAACATAATGATAAAAATTCTCTCTGTTGGAAATTAGGCGGAGTGAACTGAGACGAATTTAAAAACCAATGTTCTGATAAACTAGTTGAAGGTAAATGCATCAAGGACTTAAAACAGTTTACAGAAATCCTTATATCTATACCAAAGGAATGCATTCCTAAAGTTTCAGTACAAAATAAAAAGTAACAGACCTTGATTCAACGATGAGTGTAAGGAAGCTATCAGGCTCAGTAGAAGAGGTTTGAGAGATTTAAACAGCCTTCAACCTCTAATTTGTTACAATTTAAGCAACTTCAAGCAAAAAGCACAGAAAATAATTAAAGAGAGCAAAAAAGAATGTTGGAAAACTGTCAGCAGACTTAATTCTGCCACAAAAACAAAATCTGTATGGGATATGATAAGGAAAATAACACAGAGCTATAACCTACCATTCACTGTAGAAGAATTGAATGAATCTTTAAAGGGTAATTCCATATCAAATCATCCAGAAAAATGGAAAGTTGTCACCCTTATCTCACGGATTTTCTTTAAAATTTTAACCAGTGGTAGGTATCATTAAAATAAGACAATCCTGAAAAATTTGGGCCTTATTCAGTCATAGCAGAAAACCCTGAATGAGCAGCTTTAACACCAACCTGTTTCCTCGCTGTTGCTTTACCTATGGCTGATATATATGTGTGCGTAATGCTTTCACCACTTTCCCCACATATACACTCATTTGCATATCAGTGATCATTTCTTCCCACATGGCATAAAAAACAGTAAGGACTTTTTGGATTACCTTATTTATTTTTTTGGTTCTATGTTTCATATTTTTTGTGTATTTCGGTTTTTGTTTTTAAGTTCCCATATATGTTTAGAGAGTCTTTCATTTACTGTTGCTAAAAGTGGTTTATGTGTATAGTTTCTCTTGTTCAAGGGTTATTTTATTCCTATGTATATTTTTTCTTTTGTTATCTGCTGATTTTTATAGTTTCTTGGTATATTATATTGCTTTGCTGGCAATTTAAGGGACATTCATACTTTGTTCTGCAATTACAGTTTGGTGTGTGTGTTTTGGTTATTTTTCTGCTATGCTTTTTTATTTATGTAATGTTTTTTATGTAACTAGCTGATTTTTTTTTTTTTTTAATCACTGATTTTAAATCAATTTTACAAAAAATTATTTAAAGCAAAATATTTAGAAATAAAACCATTTTTTATTTTCATGTAATTTCATGACAGAAGTGTTAAACATATCAAATATATATATATATATAATGTTTAACCATTAACAAATTTAAAAATTCAACATGAGCCGTGTTTGCATTCATGGATTTAAATAGAAATGCTAGTTTTGCTGCTTTATCTGTACCAAGACGATTTTTCAGTTTGGAATACACCAGTCCATAAGATGAGAAAAAGCATTCAGTGCCAGATTAGACCACAGCTTGAAGTTTTCCGTTATTGAATTTTTTTTTTTTTTTTTCTGTGTGGGTGTTTTTTTTTTTTTTTTTTTTTTTTTTTATTGAATTAAAAAAAAATCTTCAGATTATCAATTCAGCACCATATTTTAAGAATATAAAAAAAATTGTAAGAATGAGTTTTTTTTTTTTTTTTTTTTTACAAGAAGGGGCTTTCAGTTTGTGATGTAAAGTTTGTCCTAAACGACCCCTCCCCCTTCACATTTACAACCAGTGCCAATAAATGATCCTTGACTTCCCAACACATATATATTTTTGTTACTTAAGGCAGAATGTAATCTGTCGGGATTGAAAAATAGTAACTGAATTTATTTAAATAAATATTTAAAATCAATTTAAAGTCAAAAATGTATTTTCAAGATTAGTATTTTTACAAAAAAAACCATTTATGTCAGCATTTTTTTTTGTTGTCAGGATACTGTTATTGTACACTGCAAAAAAAATAAAATGTTTTTTTATAGGAAATATTAAATTTAAATTATCACCTTTTAAAAAGATGTTTAAAAATTTTCAAAATTAATTGCTTACCATAAACCAGGGTGACTTTGTTCTACTTTTGGGGTAAAAGCTGAAAATTCTGTTTAGTGGATGTATATTTGATGCAAATAGTTATGGCAAATGTTGTGCATTGACTAAACTGCTAAATACATGAAGATATGGTGGAAATTGGTTGCTTTATATCAGAGAAAAAAGACTTTGTACATGGTGGTCAATGTTACCTGGCAATGGGGTAACTTTGACCATTAAAGCTGTTTGCAACCTTTCCTATTTTTATAAGTGCATGTTGCAGTTGTGTCTGGTCTGTTAACTTGCTGGTTCTTTGCTGATGACTTCATAGAAGCTCTTAACTACATTTTGCTTTAACATAGCCTTATCTTAGTTAGATTTTAATGCAATAGACATGTGTTTACAGATAATTTCTGTGTTACTGTGAAGATTAAGTTAGGTATAGCCTTACACTAAATTTTGCATATTTATATAATAATATTCTGGCTAAAAAAGTAGTGGCAAGAAACTACAAAACACTCAAAACCAAAGAGTTGCTGCATTTCATTTTGAAACATTTTAAAAAATACTGGTATGCAAACATTTAACCACATAAACAAGACTGTGACAACAGGTCTACAAAGTTCAAGAGTTTGGAAGGCGACTTAAAGTCCATTGAAGTAACATGCTGTGACTTAGCTGGTGAAGAAAGAACAGTGAAAAAAGAAGCAACTGAAATAGTTTCTTCAACAACATTGTCTTTGTATGCAAATAAATCATGAAGGTGCTTAAAAAAAATAAATGAATTTGGTTTGCTTTTTCTTGTACATTCCCCAATGTAATACTTCACTGAGCGTGGATACTGAAACTTTACAAGGTAGAAAAAGCCAGATGAGATCTTCTCTATTGTAACACCTTCAAAGGCTTTAGATGATGAAATGGAGTGGTTTTCTTTACCAGAAATACATGCACAGGATTTCATTTTGTCACTTTCCTCATCAGATGACATTTCGCTCTCACTCGCAGTTTTGGATTGAAACTGATTTTCCTGGTTCAACATCCAACCTTGTCCACTTGGCGGCTTGGGTTTGTCTATCTTCACGACCATGTCTCCTCTCACTTGAGAACCTCAACAAGGCTTTTTGTGGGCTCAAGGTATTTTCACTTGGAAGCTTTTTGTACACAACTTCTGGATTAAATGGTACAAGACCACATGCCACAAAGCCACTCACAAGATTTTCCCTTGATGAACCACTAATGGCTTCTAACAGATCTGACAGCAACTTTGCAAAATCCTCTTTTGGTAAAGATGCAAATTTCTGCCCACATGCAGTTAAGTTTCCATGTCCTTAGGATACATCTCAATGTTGTGTTTGTCACAAGCCTCTACTACTCTCTAACTTAAATGGGAAGAGAGATCAAAACTTTCTTTCTTTCCTGCTTTTTTTTCTGAAAGAATCAGTCTTCAAAAGTGACTTTGTTGAACCAGCCACTTTTTTGTTCTGTTGAAGCGGGAAACTTTTGGACCATCTTTAGTCCATGACTCCTATAAATGGGTTGCCTTATAAATTGTGTATGGAGGCCAGAGTTTCCCTGTTCAGGATATTTTATGCTCAGTTTCATCACAATTTTTTTACTACCAGAATCATCTTGCAGATTTGTTTTGTCATAGTTCCATATGTTAGAAGCTGGCGGACTCTTTAGTTCTTTCTGGATATTGTTGTAATACTTCTCTAACTGTCCCTTTTCAATCTTGGCATGCTTTCTCCTAATGTTTGTTGCTAGATGATGCATTAGCTCCCATCACTTCATAAAATTTGAGGCCCAATCATCACCACGTATGTTGTTACAAAATTTAGAGACAGTACGCCCTTGCTTATTCAGATAGGCTGCTATAAGCATATGCAAATCAAGCTTGTCCAGCTCTACATAATCTCAATCCTAATGGTAAAGATCTCTTCCTCCTGATGATTAAAGATGGTTGGTGCTCCAATGCTCTTTCCATGCTTGGATCTTGATTTGTTATGCCTCTTGGAATGTTAAAATGCTTTGAAGCTTGGCAAATTGACAAAGTTTCATATTTGATAGCTTGCAGATATTGTTCAAGCATGGTTGTGGAATAGGTAGTGTAAGTACGTTTTCCTCTGGCGTGTTTCTTGTAGTTTGAAAGGAATGCAACATGGTATTGTAAAATGGAATGCTAAGTGGAATGTTCTAAATGGAATTTTTTTAAATAGAGAGTTTATGTCCTCTAAAGTTGGGAACATGGACTTAGGACACCCAAGTATGCTGGTTCTTAGTTGAATATTCAGGTTCCCATATCAACTCAACATTGATCAACCCTGCTTTATAAACTAAATTAATTTCTCAAAACCTATATTATTAATGTTATATTAATCAAAGGTAAACACTGGCACTGAGAGTATGTGGATTTGAAGCAAGATTTGCAGGTGGTCAAAGTTACTCTGGTGAATGGAATAATCATATGGACAAGGGGTAACTTTGACCACTTATGAAATAAGGCTTCTGACATTTGTTGCAGGATTTCCATATATTCTTTCAATTTAATCCTAAATGTTGAGACTAAAAATAAAGTGCATCTAGTACACTACTTGGAAAAGAAACCTTATGAAGGATTGATGATATCAAAATGGATAAATAAAGAATATTCACTCACTTTAGTTTCTCTTAGACCTTCTTTGAAATCTTGACAGGAAAGACATGAACAGTCTTGTCAGAACAATGCATTCTGGGAAATATCTTGTGCTCAGGCCTGTTAAAAATTGCTTCCAGCTTAGTGGTCAAAGTTACCCCACAAAGCTCTGACTGTCTTGGGGCAACTTTGACTACCCTAGTTGACAAGTTCCCTGATAATCATTGACCTTCAAAAACATCTGTTTCTTGGTATTTGATCTCTAAGCTTCTCAAATAACTTATTTTTTTTCTATAAAATTGCTTTAAAGATTTCACACTAACAAGATTTTTTAAGAAGCACTTTTTATACACAAATTATGGTGTGCAAATTTGCTACCTTATATGTTGAAAGTCTTTGAAAATGAATTAAGTCTTCAAAATAACAAAAAATGGACAATTCCATTTGTAAAATTACAGTGGTGGTCATTTTTTTAAAAATTTCCCAAATCAGTCACAGTTACCCCAGTTTATGGTAATATGAATGTCACACTGAACAATATATATTAAAACATTATTTAATAAACATAAATTAGAAACTAAAAGAAACTTTATTTTATTTATTTATTTTATTTTTTTTTTTTTTTTTTTTTTTTTTTTTTCCTACATTCAGAAAAATAAATGTCTATCACAAATCTTTCCTGGGAAGAAAATTTTCAATCATATAGTTCCTGGGGAAATTTTCTAAGATTTTATTTTGAACTTTTGGTATAATTTAGCCAATGTTGTCCTGATTGGAAGTTGTGCCACAAGTTTTTTAAAAAAAAAAAAAAAAAAGAACAAACTTATAAAATTGTACTGGAATGTATGTGATAGGGAAATTATGTTTAAATGGGCCCATGTGGTTTTCTTCCTGGTGGGTAGATTTCTAGCAGTTAGTGAGAAACTGTAATGCCTGGAAATAAACAGATTTCATTAAATTTCAAAGTTAAAAAAACAACACTCGCTGGTAGTGTTGCTAGTAAACTATTCATAAAAAAATTACAAGATTATTTATGTACAAATCAATCATACATAACTGATGATCACCATATCAATCTGTTAAGATATTTTAAAATTAGGTACCTCCACTAATTCAGTATGTGTAAGATTTAAAATGAATTTTTAAAAATGAAAAAGCTTTCATTTTAGCTTTAATTGAAAGCTAAAGGATTTAAAATTTATTATTTCTAGTAAGCAAAATACTCTGTGGTGTATTTCAAACAGAAATTATATTGATCGGAAAATATATATATATATATATATATATATATATATATATATTTTTTTTTATTTTATTTTTTTCAGTCAAATTGATAAAAACAGCCATTTTTGACACATTTGTAAAATAAGTTAATTTTCGATTTTAAAAATCTTGCAAAAATAAAATATATATTTCTGAAATGTTATTTGTGGAAAATTAGCAACTTTTTGATAATCTGATTTGAAACAAATATTACTTATAGCATAAAACGTTGTGTACAAGCATTTCTTAACTATGGCCTTTTTTTTTTCTGATGTGTTAATTTATTTATTGACAGCCGAATATCTGTCGAACATGTTCATAGTATGCATGGTGAAGTAGGCGATAAAGTTTGAGAATTTTTTTTCCTGTAAAAGAGGGCAACTCTTAAAACATGACATGTTAATGATAATGTTATAGCTTTGAACATGCATACTTAGAAATTATGCACATATATCACACATACAAAAACAAATCAAAATTCTTCTAAAAATATTTTGAGTCATCAGATTGTAATAAGCTTTACAATATATGATTAGTAAATATATTTTTACTTAATAACAATATTTCTTAAGAGTTATCGCATTGAAACTGAATTTTAAGATTTAAAAACTTTATAAATTATTAAATTTAAAATTTTTATCAAAAAAATTTTTTTTTCTCCAGACAATATTGTCTTTAATGTTATTCATAAAAGCAATTGAAAGTTTCTCTAATTAAATAATGAGTTATTTTTTTGCTTTTATTTTTCAATTCATAACAGATTTTTGGTAAGATGGGGTCTAATTTTTCAAAAAAATTTGGTGATTTAAATTCTTAAAAATGTTCTGCTTTTAAGTAATATAGTCTCTAAAAGTTATGTTGAATTTCTCAAGTTTTCATAAAATTAGGTGGGGTGAGACACATGTAAAAAAAAAGAAAAAAAATTATTTTTACCAAGATTTTCTTATAAAAACAAATTTAAAAAATTAATTTAATTCATTTGTGAATAAGCCCTGAAAAACTTTCATTTAAATCTGACAATTATTTGATTTTTGCAAGAATTTCTAAATTAATGTGTCTGTCTGCAGAAAAGAGGCTAAAATTTGCTATGCAAACTATGCAACTACACTGTTAGTACAACTGCTGATGCAAGAAAAACAAGTTTTTTTTAATCAAAATTTAAAATGTTCTTTTAGAACATTTTAAATTTTGATTAAAAAAAAAACTTGTAAAAAATAAATAAATAATCAAAAAATACTTTGATCCTTCCTCTTATAAGATTTTGATGATAAATCTGTTTTCATTATGTCTGGAGCATGTTTTCATCTTGGTATACTGATTTCTTTTTTTAGCAATTTTTTTTTTTTTTTTTTTTTTTTTTTTTAAATACTGTACAAATAAAATAATTGTATGGCTTTATCTGAAAACAAAAACGAGTCTAAGTTGAATGTAGATGCACCTAATGCTTTAAAGAAGGGTAAAAATTAAATGTAGATTTTTATCGAATAAATTAGGAGAAAAGTCAGCCAGATATAACCAAATATTGTTAATTTCGCAACTGTAAATCCTACTGCCCCTCTTAATCTCTCAGCCTATTCATATCAGCTTTTCTCTTTCTTTTTTTTTTTTTTTTGTGTGCAAAAATTAAAAAAAAATCCAATTTAAATAAAAAGAAAAAATCCAATTTTTTTTTTTTTTTTTTAAATTTAATTTTGAAAATATTATCAGTTTCTTTTTTGTTTTTTAATTGTTTACTAATTCTAAAGATTAGGACCGATTTTGGAGCTTAAAAGGAAATTGTTACATTTTCTTTAAAAAATGGATACATTTTAATAGTTCAACTTTTGCAAGCATGCAGTTGTCACTTATAATTTTTTTTTTCTTTTTCTAAATGGTGCTTTCCATGCCAGGTAATTAATAAAATTTATATTTAATCTTCTGTTCAGTTTATTGTGAACTCAACACCCTGAGAAGTAGTTTTTTTTCTAAGTGGGAGAAACAAGCTGAAGACTGAAGTGCAACCTATTGCAAGCAATATATACTGATAAAGTTAAAGACTGTGATGAAGGCAATAGACACAACTTTTAATAGAAGGAAGAAAAGTCACTTGATGAATCTAAGTATTCAAATAACTCTAGCAATTATGTAGAGGAACCACTTCAAATGACCTTCAGTGCCAAGATCAATAGGTTGCACTATACTATTACTCCAACTTTTACATTAACCAAGTCATTGATATTACATCTCTGGTCAGTGCTGTAATCAAAAGCTTAGTTCCAACCAAAAGGGGATATGATCATTTTTGATGGCCTTTGTTGGGTGATATTGCACAAGTAGTACTTTGATGTAGTACCACTTTCAGGAGATGATAGGATATGGAGTGTTTCAGGAATATTGACTATAGCAGGTGCTTATAAATACGCACCTACAAAAATTTTATAAAAAAAAAAAGCATACCAAAAAAGGCCCCAAACTTGATATAAACAAAGTTTTATTGTCAAAATGTTTGTTGTTAAGAGGAAAGACCAAACTATTTTTTTACTTTATTAAATTTTTTAATCCTTTCTAACACTTCAAAATTTTAGTTAAAAATCTTGTTTTTCTCGTGTCAGTAGGTGTGCCAAAGATTAGTATCTAATAAAATTTAATAATTTAATAATTTAAGTAATTAAATTTTCAGGACTTCTTCACAAATGAATGAAATTATTTACATTTTTTTTTTTTTGTTTTAGAAAATCTTGGTAAAAATATTTTTATTTTACATCTTAAGTCATGAATTTGATTTTTGTCAAACAGAAATACCATTTACCGAAAATCTGCTCTGAATCATAAAATAAAAAATGCAATGAAACTGACATTATTTAGATAGAAAAGCTTTTAATTGCTTTTATAAATAAGATATATTAAAGACAAGAATTAAGAAAAAAAAATATTTTTGATGAATAATGAATTTTTACAAGAGTTTTCATTTTTGAAAAATTTTAACTAGAAACATTTAAGTTTTAAATCTTTTAAAATTCTGTATTAATTTCAACCTTTTTAGATTATATTATTATTAAGTGAAAACTTTATTTACTAATCAGCTAATATTATTCAAATGTTTCAGAAAAGTATATTTTATTTTTGGAAGATTTTTTTTATTAAAGAGAATTACAGTATGATGAAAGACAAATAAAAAAAAAAAATCAGCTACTTTTAGCAAAAAAAAAACAAAAAAAAACTTACCAGTCAAATTAGTTTTTGAAATACAGCAAAGTATTTTGATTATTGGAAATATTAAATTTAATCTATTAGCTTGAAATTAAAAACGAAAATAAATGCTTCAAGAAAGATTTTTCATCTTTTTTAAATTCATTTTAAACTTTAGGTATCATGTTTTTTTGTGGAGGTCACTACTTATAAACAAATTCAGGTTTCAAATCACTATTAGAAGAGGAAAAGCAGGAGGACCATTCCAACTGCCCAGAAAGTCTTTTTCATCACTTTCAATAAATCTATTTTCATTCACCTCAGTGTTCACCCTCTTTAGAATATACCCCTGCAGAGGGGTAAAAACCCTCCAATGAGGCCACCTGTGGCCCATGTTGCCTGGGGATGGGATCCTGGTGATTGAGAGCTTCAGGGGTGGGGGATGGTTTAACACCTGAACCCCAACACATCACTTTGACCTTTACCTGGGCTAGATGGACAGGGGGTTGGAGAGACCCGATCCAATCAACTGGTTGGTCATGCCAATCCCTGATTCAGATTCTTACAAACTCTGTAAAAAGCTGAATCAGAAGGCAGTGGCTGTAGGGTCAATCATGCTAAGAAGTGATGATTGTTTCAAACTAGAAAATCTAACTTGGGAACTAATCCTTAGGAGGTTAAACAATTATTAGCTCATTATTGTGTGAGTATACTGTGTAATCCTGATCTGCCAAGACAAATGGGCTTTTCCCCTTGGCTTTTTCTGTTGTAGGGCTCCATGGTGGGTGGGGAGCAGTGTCAGTGAAACATAATTTCATTATATGGATCTAGAAAGAAAAACGCAAGCTAAAAGACTACACATGGAGTCAGATTCTGATCAAGAGCAGGTTGATGTACCCTTTCCAAGATTCATAATACTAGAATCTAGAGAGGATGTCTCACTAAATTATCACTATTCCTAGTACAGAGGGTTAAGCCTAAGTCAGTAAAATCTTATAAAATGGAACCATCCTGGTAGAAATACAGAATAAAAAACATGCAAGCATACTGTTTAGGATGAAAAAATTCCGTGTAAAAGCATACCCAAAGATTAAACACCTAGAGATGTAGTTCATAATGGAGATCTATCGCTTTGTATGATAGAAGAGATTAAAGCCGAGCTGACGTCAAAAGGATAACAATTAAAAAACAAAATCAGATAATATAAACACATATTAAGTTTCAATACTCTGATACCACCATCCAAAATTAAAATTGGATATTTAATAGCCAAATTAGATAAATATATTCCAATTCCAAGAAAATGCCACAATTGTCAAAGATATGGCTATCTAAAAGACTATTGTACAAGAAAACAAACATGTGCAAGATGTGGGGAAATGGAACCAAATCATGATACAACATGTAAAAATCAACCAAAATGTATCAGCTGCAATGGAGACCACAGAGCTGATTCTAAAGTATGCAAGAAAAAGAAATTAGAATGAAAATCACACAAAACATTACATTTCCAGAAGCAAGAAAACTTAAAAGAAACCCTTTTCCTTATGCAAAATTATGTAAAAGTCACCAAAACACTACCAAATGAAATAACCTGACAAAAAACAAAACAGAAACACAATCAAGATCATTAATAAATGAATTGCAAAATCTCATTAAAGCCTTAAAAACCAGCATAACAGATATGGAAATATCTGTCACTAGCAAATTAAACCATAACCCTATAACTGAAGAAAAAGAAAAGAACGAAACATAAATCATTAATAAAAAGCACAGACCTATCTCAAAGACAAGAGAAAAAAGACGAAAACCAAAAAACCAATCCAAAATAACCAAACAAGGACAAAGGAGAAGTCTGAAAATATTTGAACAAATGGAAATCAAAATGAATTCTACATCCTCAACGCATCATAAACAAGATGGCATAACTTAACAAAACAAAAATCTTACAATGGAAAGGAAATCTGGATACTTAATACAAAATCATAGTCATCCTTAAAATCCACTCACAAAAATAAAAATAGGAGACTTAAATGCATACAGCAAAAGCCAATTAAACCGCTAAAATTACAGAATCTCTATTAGAATCATCTGATCTATGTATCCTTAATAACCAAATGTACCTATACTACACCAAGGTACTGGATTAACATCAGCTATCAACCTAGCCATATGCTTCCTATAAATTTTTATGGACTTTCAATGGAAATTTCATGATGACTAATGTGGTAGTGACCATTCACATATTTTCCTAACTATAAGCAAGCCTATGCCAAAAGAAAGGAATCCAAGATGACAACTACACAAAGCTAACTGGCTAAAATTCACTGAACTCTGCTCATCCGAAATCAACAGAGAAATTCTTAATGAACCAGAACCAATAGTCTTCTTTACAAATATACTAAAACAAATAGCAAGACAAACAATAGCCATATCTTCCTTTAAACCACATACCAAATCAAAACCTTGGTTCACAGCAGAATGCAGAGAAATCATTAAAACCAGGGGAAAAAATGCTGAAGATATTCTTACACAACCCACCCACAATCAACCTACAAAACTATGAGCAAGTTCGAGCAAAAGCATGCCATATAATAAAAAAAAATTCAAAAGAGAAACTTGGAAAAATTGCATCTCCAAATTAAACAACAAAACCCCAATAAATAAAACATGAGAAATAAGGAAAATTAATAGAAAAACATCAAAAACTGCAACAGCCCACTTAACCAAAAAATAAAAAAATGGAGATAAATGCTCTGGAAAAAAAAAAAAAGCTAACCTAATAGCAACAGAATTTTAAAGAAACTCCTCAACAAATCATGACACTCCCAAATTTAAAAAATTATGGAACAAGAAAAACTTATATTCACTTCAAACAATAAAGAAGAACACAATAATCTCTTTACTGTGACAGAACTAAAAGACTCCATAAACAAAAGTAAAAGCTCTGCAACTGGTCCAGATGAAATCCATTACCAATTTTTAAAACACCTACCAGAAGAGTCTTTTTAATACTTCTCCAGATCTTTAATGATATATGGCATTCAAATTTCCAGAATTATGGCTTGAGTCTATCATCGCTTCAATTCTTAAACCCAGCAAAGACCATTCCAACCTGACAAATTACTGACCCATTGTACTAACAAGTTACATTTGCAAAATGATGGAGAGAATGGTAAATGCTCGACTAATATGGTACTTGGAGACAAACAATCTCTTATCTAGTTACTGAAGTGGATTCCAGATGGCTAGAATCCTTTATTTGTGATGGATTTTTTCAAGGTTATAAGGTAGTATCAATATTCAATCTGGAGAAGGCCTATGATACCACATGGAAGTATGGTGTCATGAAAGATGGGAATAAAAGGAAGAATGGCTAAAGTCATCCAAAACTTCCTCTCAAACTGAACATTCAAAGTACAAAATGGAAACCCAACATCAGACATACACAAACAGGAGGCAGGAGTACATCAAGATAGCATTTCTTCAGTTACATTATTTATTCTCAAAATAAAGTTTTATTAAAACCATTAATACAGGAATTGAAAAATGCCTATATGTAGATGATCTCTCAATATACTCAGCATCAAACCTGCCTTCACTTGAAAGATATATACAAATATGTTTAAACAAGATATGAAAATGGATTGTGTTTCTCCAAAACAAAGACTGTATGCATTTCTGCAAAAAATGAGCCTACCACCTTGATCCAGAATTAAAATTAAATGGACACATATTTCTCATAGTCCAACAAATAAAATATCTAGGAATCATACTTAACTTCAAAGCGCACATTGATTACCTTAAACAAAAATGCCAAAAGGCTTTGAAGTTTCTAAAATTAATATCAAAATTGAACTGCCAACCAAAAAGTAATGCTCAAAATATATAGGTCACACATCAGATCAAAACTAGACTATGGATGTATTATTTACAGTGTCACGTAAGTCCTACCTTAAAAAACTACAAACCATGCAAAATCTCTATATAGAAGCCAATAAACCACCTATATCTCTGAGATGGGAAAAATTATCCCTTTAATATGCACTAAAACTACAATCCAACTCAAATAACCCAGCATACCAAAAAACATTGAACCTCAATATATCCAGTTCTATACAAATAAACCAACAGCTATACCTTCTTTTGGTCTTCAAATCAAGAAGCACTAGAACAAAGAACTAGATTACATAACAGCAATCACAATAAATAAGGTAACTCTATGGATAATCTTCAAATCTCACATAGACCTAACATTGACACATAAAAAAAAGATACAATCAATAAAAGCATATATGGAGAATTAAGAGACATATATTGTGACAATTCTACACAAATGGATCAAAAATCCTAGATAGAATAGGCACAGCAGCCACAAATTCACAAACAAACCAAGTTACCAAATAATGCATCTATCAGCTGAACTACAAGCCATAAAAATGACAATGATCAAAGATTCAAAAGATAAGAAGCCTACCATAAGTTTCCTATCAATTATTATAAATTCCCTAACAGCAGTTGAAAAAAACACAAATCATCCCGATATTCAAGAAATGCTAGAAACTTGTCATCATTTAATAAAGCACCAAACAATAATATTGGACTGGATTCCTAGCCATATAGGCAACAAAGGAAATCATGAAGCTGACATATTGGCAAAAGAGGCAATGAAAATAACTAATATCAAACTCCAATATACAGATTATAAAAACAAAATTACACAACACATCAAGAGAAAATGGCAAGCAACTTGGGACATGTTCCCAAATAATAAACTATATGAACATCAGCCAACAATAAGAAAGGAGAATATAGAGCTGTTAGCTGATTGCAGACAAAACAGTGCATAATAGAATAAAAATTGGACACGCACACAAGGCAGAAACTACACTTCAGTGTACCCACTGGAATCAATTTCTCACAGTCAAACATATCTTGATAGAATGTAAGAAGCACAAAAAATATGTTGCAACTATTATCAAGCACAAAATCTCAATATGATCTTCAAAATTCTGCCCCTATAATAGAAAATAAAATACTTCCAACTTCTATAGAAAATAGAAATTATGTTTTGAAATACTACTGAACTTGAGATATTGGGAAAACAATTTTAAAAAGTCAAAACCACTTGAAATGTTTTGAAACATTCCTGAATAAAAATCCAGTTTCAACATTAAATAACCCAAAGGTGTTGATATGCTGGTAAAACAAATAAACAATCAATCAATCACTCTTCAGTGTTTTTAGCTTGAAAATAAATGAGTTTAAAGCCTTTACAATAGGCATTTGTTTGAAGGATTGACCAATGATTCATTTCATGAAACAAATTCATAAGTTTTGTAGTCATTACTGTCCATTTTTGTCAAGTTGAAAATTCTATAATTTCACAGAATTTTCCAAAATTAGGTACATGTATGGGAAAAGAGTTTCATATTATAGAGAAAAGAATTATTTTTATTGAATTCCACATCCCAAAATTAGTAAAGTTTCAAAGATTCAGGCATGTATCTCCAATGAATGCTTTTTTTATGGTAAGTTCAGGGTGGTATATTTTTGACTTGTTTTTTGTTCTACAGTCAAATGTACACTTCTGTGTCATGCCTTAACTATTTTGTTTTTTCAGAATGCAATGTTTCCCAATGTTTAGGCTAGGCTGATATAATGAATCCGTTATCTTTATATTTCGTTTACTGCAAAACTACCTATGACATTACATTTATAATGATTTTTAACTAGCAGTTATACATTATTGGAATGGACTTCTGGCACATGCGATGGAAAACTGGTGAACTGGTTATAACTTGGTTGCTAATTGAGCTACCAAGATAAATTTGTTTTTTTTTTTTTTTTTTTTTTTTTTTTTAAGTTCTCTATGTCTGTATTAAAGGTTTTTAGATATAATGAAAATATTTTTGGATACCTACTGTAAGCTGCTGATGTAATTTGTGCTTCTGTATTTTCTACTTTTACTTATCACACACATTTACAGCTCAAATACCCAGTGATTTCCTTCCATACTGGCTGTTATGTAATCACAAGTATGAATGTTTTTATTTATTTATTTTTTTGGTCACAGCAAATTACACAGCACTTATTTCAAATAACTGCATTACTTAGAACAATTACTTTGCTATTTATGCAGAAATAAAAATAGTCTTAGTTTACTATAAGTGACATGGTTAATTTGTTTAAATAATTCACTATTTCTTGCATCACATGACAATAATTGTAAGTAAAATAATGCACTAAAATACATAACCAAGTAATTGTTTTAAGTTCTAAACATTGGTGCCTTTTTTGGTGATTAAATTAGGTTTGTATGATTTTTTTTTTTTTTTTGCACTTAGTTCATAAACTATGAATTAGCACAGATGTAAATTATGAAATTAGTTACCAATTACCAAATCTCTATTGGTTCTAACACAATTTTGTTTTTATCTATGCCCTATTTTGCTACCTAATGTTAGTGATTTTTTTTTTTTTTTTTTTTTCTTTTTAAGGAAGAATATCCTGATTTGCTCATTGGGAATAGCAAATTTTCAGAGTTTAGATCAAATGAGGTATTGCTTTCATTAAGCATGCCTAAAAATGTGTGCGACTGCCAATACTGCAGCTACATGATTTAGATTTTAGAGTGCTTTCATAACCAACTTCCGCATCTCTTTCCATTATATTGTGAGCAGTTCATGAGGGATTGTGTTTGTGATATAACTAGTAAGCAATGCATTTCATCAAACCACAAGTTATGCAAGACCACATTTGAATAGGCATGGATGAGATTCCAATGGGCATTACTGGCAGGGAATTAAAAATGAGCAATTGGAAAAGAAAACCAATTTGTAACTTTTAATGATGCTATTACTCTCCTGAAAGCTGTTTTACTGAAATTTGAATTTCATGTTTATGCAAAAAGGAATTATGAGAATGCTAAGGAGAATGCATGCAAAGAGGACACAGTGGCTATGATTCAAATGGACTTTACTGAGAATTTCAAAGGTAATCTTAAAACGGTGTCTAGTAAATATAAAGACCAGTTCTGTGTTGTCATACACATGATTTGGTTTTTAGAATAAAGTGGGCCCATGGTTGCTGTGGATATATGGATCATCTAGCCAGTTGAAGAATAAATTCATTTTTAACTACATTGGACAAAATCTTTCACAACTCTTCCCTTATCACATTTGAGTGGAACTATTCAGCCACAAGGTGTTGTCAGTGAATTTGGGAACTAGTGGAACAGTTTACAATAAACAGTGCAGAAACATTGGTAGAAGCACTGTTTAGATTTTTTTTACCTGAAGAGGAAATTAAATCTTCTTGAAACCACAGGTACTGAGAAGGATTGGATACGTGTATCTTGGGACTATCTGTGTGCATCATGTTGAACCACACAGATGGGTCATGACAAAAGTAATAACTGATGATGGTACCTCTAAAATACATTCAATGACCAGTGTAACCCATCCATAAAAAAATCAATGCCACTGTAACAAGATACCAAATTTGGAGACTGTTAAATATAACTTTTTTTTTTTTTTTACTCTGGAGAAATTTTACAGGTCTTTGAAAATGTTGCCAAGTTTAAAGTAATGATAACTAATGGACCTTGATATTGGAAGTAGCCTGATAAGGATGATTTACTGATTGGCAAACATAATCAAGAAAATATCACCTCCAGTAGTTGTATCACATCATGGAATGTATGAAGTTGATGAAATTAACTGTTTAATATTGACACTAATACACTGTATATTCTTTTTTTTTTTTTTGTCATATTCAAAGCTCTATGCATAATTGCATAAGAAAGCACAATCTTTGGTTTTCATTCAATAAATCATTCTTACCATTTGGTTCTTTTATAATGACATAATAATTCACTGTGTGATTGTGTACAGTTTTTTGTATAAAGAAAATTTAAGACCACCATTTTCTTGTCAACTGACCAAGTTGATTTAGCCATAGGAAAATAGGATGAATACATTTTCAACCTTCCAAGGTGATAAAAATCAAAGGATTTTAGGGTACAAAATTTTTGTTGTGAAATGGATGTCCAAAATTGTGCTATTACATAACAGATCAATTAGTTTGTTGCTGTAAGGGGGATTTTGTGAGTAAGTTGGCCAGAACAGGCTTTGCTTACAGTTTGCAAGGAATTATTTCAGAAAAACATGATCTGTAAGAAATGTACTTTGAATTGAAAACTAGATATATACATTTCCTCCACTAAAATGACCTCTGCATTGTGACTATATAATGCTGGAATTCATGTGGGGCTCAGTAAGAACAGCTGTCATGGTAAAATTGGCTTCCTACAGCAAAAGTTCAAGTCTTATCAAGAGCTTAATCTTTAGTTTTGATCTACCGTTTACTAATGTCTGTAGAATAACAATAACTCATTTGATTCACTGCATGTTGGATCATTCTGAAATTGTCCTTTCCTTCATGTAACTTCATGTTCAAATGCATTCTTTCTCTCAATATAAAAAGACTTTCATTTTTGAAAAGCTTTTTAAGTTTGCAGGAGTGAAGTAGATCTTGGCTCCAAATTGTGTAATGGTGGATGGAGCAAGTGTGTGTGTGTGTGTGTGTGTTTTATCTGATTGGAATAAAATAATTAGAATGTACAGTAGAAAAATAATGTGTGGTTGTTTTTTGTAGTTAACTTTTGAGTTTTCTTAAGTGAATTTATTGTAACATTAAACTGACTGACGTTTTTTTTTTTTTTTTTTTTTTAATAATCCTGACATTTGATCTTTTCATTGTTTACTTTAGACAAAGTTTTGTACATTTATTTTGCAAATCCTAGCAGGGATTGAGTTTTTGTAGCTTTCACTGAATTTCTTTTTGCTTCACAGTATTAAAGAGCATATCAAATCTCATTTTACATTACATGCCTTCTTTAGGGTTATGCACTCCCAGTCAAGGAAAACTTTTTTCTAATCAATAATTGTAAGACCACAAAGGATTGAAACATTTGCTTATGCTTCAATTTAATTTTCATAATTCCTTTGGTTTGTTTTCTGTTTGTCATTGTATTTTTTTTTCTTTTATTATATAATGTTTTCTTTTATTCTGTCTACAGATAAATTTTATGTGAATTATGTCTGAGATTAACAACAACAGCAACAGTTCTGTGGAAGAGACAGTCTCATCTGCAACCAATTCAACTTCTGTTACACCCCCTCTGAGCCCTGTCAGTGTTGTGTGTAGTACCAACAGCAGTTGCAGTAGCATTGATAATTGTAGCATCCAAAGCAGCAGTACCAATAATATTCAAACAAATACCACCACCACCACCACCACCACCACTACTTCCACTACCAATGTCTGTAGCCATAACACTGGGCAACACAATGACTTGAGTGGAACTGCAGAACTGGGACTTCATAATGCCTTTGAACTCTTGGACATAGATTCTGAACACTGGTATGTGTTGTCTGTATCTACTCTGATCATGTGTGGGGGCTTTTTTGGATGTACCCACATGAACAAAGCCTTGCTTACTGTAATGTTTGTCTCATTACTGCAGAAGTTCTTAGTTTTAGACATAATCACAAACTTGCACAAAATGTGATTTTTTTTCTGCACATTTTATTACTGTTAGCTGTATAAATTAAAAATAATTTAATCTACATTTTTGGACAAACTTTAATACAGTTGGGAATTACTGTTAAATTTAATTTTTGTTATGCTAATGCTATGTAGGGAAAGTACTTTTAATGTAAGGAACCATAAACAGTCAATAATTGCCTGAATAAAGAGAAGCTTTTAATCATAATAGCCTATTAATAAGAAAATCTTTTATAAATATTGAAAATTGTGATATTTAGTAAAGTATTTTTAAATTTCAAATTTCTGTTTATGAAATATTCACTAAATGATTATCAAGTAAATTTCTTTTATTTGATTGTGTTAACTGGAGAATAGAATGATTGAAACAATTTTTGACAACAACATCAAGATAAAAGTTAAAATCTGCTTCTCTTTATTCATTCTTTATTTATTTTTGAGAATTAACTCATTTTTGTTTTAATGACTATTTTGTTTTATTTTCCAAAGGAAAAACCAAGATGAGAAAATTGTTGACTGTCTAAAATCTCCAGTTGCCAGCCGATTTGAGTTAAGGGTGTGTGGTGCACCTCCAAGTACTCCATCTACGAGTCCTCCATTAGCAGGAGTGGGTGTTGCTGATGCTATGGTATCTGTTTCTGGTGAGGAACCTCTCACTGGTTGCATCACTTCTCTGCAGAAACTGAAGCTGCTCTGCCAGGAATGTCGTAAGACAGACAGTTGTAAATGCAGCAAAATTCATTTGAAGAAAAAGGTTTCATCATCAATGTTGGACAAATTCAATCTGGCCAGGTCATCATCCAGTCCTCGGGGTGTCATAAAAGAGGCTCGATTCCGGCCACATCCTTCAGACAGTACAGAGAAGAGTGTGTTGCGGGCATCTCGGTTAAAGTTTCTCTCTCAACTTAATGCAGCCAAAAGAGCCAAACACATGGCTAACAAGTCAACTCCAATCAAATTTGATGAGGCTAATATTTTTGGTCAGTATTCAGAAAGTTCTAGCAATTTTGCATCCCTAGCTCAAAAAGCATCAGACAGTTTTCATAAAATGCCACAATTGGGTGTTGGTAACAATCCAAATGCTCCACAGTTTTTAGTCTACCAGAATAATTCATCATATGATATGCTCACCAATGGTCTTGGAGTGAGTGGGCAGCCAAACTTGGATCTGAGGCTTTCTGCATCTGTTGGTTCCAACTCAAATATGGTACCATTTTCAATAGACCAAACATGTTCCTTGCAGGCTCGATTAGATGACATGAGTGTCAATGAACTTGCTTGTTACTTTGAGGAATATGTTCATATTCCAAAAAAAATGAGTGAGATGGCTGAAATGATGTACAGGTAGCATTTGGGGGTTGGGTGGGGAGATTTCATTTAATAAAATGTTTATTTAAATGTTGCTATCGGTTTTCTTTTATTTTTATGTGAAAGACCAGAATCTATTTTTTATACCTGCTGCATATGATATCTGGGCCTTGTGGTTGAAATAGGATCATTAAGGTCATTTATTGGAGGGCAGCTTTTATGTTTTAAGTCAAACAACAAAGAATTTGCACTCCAACACCCCAAAGAATGAGGATGAGTGTAGTTTTTCATGTATTTTCTTTTCCTATTGTCTTGGAATGTTAAATACTAACTATAACCCATGACATCAGTGGTGAGTATTGATGATATGGCAGTAGAGGGGGTTTTTTTTTTTGTTTTTTTTTGTTTTTTTTGTTTTTTTTGTTACAGGTAGTGTAGCAAAATGGTGTCTGACATGAAAGTATGTGTCATTGAATATATAGAAAAGTAAACAATTTACAAAGACCAAACAGTTTTTTTTCTGTGTATTCTGTGTGACAAGCAACCCTGAAGAGTGTTTTGTAATTGAAAACCTTCTTCATCCATTGGTGACGTGTTTGACAAAAGCACCTACTTA
Organism: Acanthosepion pharaonis; assembly: GCA_903632075.3. Lineage (NCBI taxonomy): Eukaryota > Metazoa > Mollusca > Cephalopoda > Sepiida > Sepiidae > Acanthosepion > Acanthosepion pharaonis. The sequence goes on from CAHIKZ030000049.1 coordinate 341,592, forward strand.
TTCAGGTTAGAATGAAAGAAAGATAAAACTGTGTGGAAAAATGCATTGGGATCTCTGAGAATAAGTGGGGACCATAAATCAAATTATTGTATCACATCTGGTGCCCAGATAGTGTCTGCCTGCCTGCCTGTTTTTATTTATATATATATATATATATATATATATATATATATAAAGCTTTGTGTTGGTTTTACCAATACTTTGGTTTGTTGTCGTTTTAGCTCTCACTAGTCAGGTGGTAGAGCACTTTGTACCATGCTGCATTAAACATACAGACAAGAATATGGTTATAGGAAAAAGGTTAATTTCAGGTATTCATTTAAAACTATACTAATATTAAATCTATGAATTTAGGATGAAATTAGTGGAAAGAATAATGGAAATAGCGTAACAGTAGATAATTATGGCTTCAGAATGAAAAAATGCAAAAAAAAGAGCTTAGATAAATTTGAAGAGGAACTTTTTAGCACTATTTTTAAAGTTTGTCAAAGATAAGTCTGGAAAGTTTTACCAGTATGGGAAAGTACTAAAAGACAAAATAACAAAACAATTTTAAGAAAGTATCCTGTGAATGGGAGAACAAAATTAATAAAGAAGCAACAAACATTGTGACAAGATTAAAACTGGATAATCAGATTGGAAAGGTGAAAATAAACCAGGTAATGATAACTAAAAGATCATAAAATAAATTTTAAAAGTAGGCCCCAAAGTAGGTCAGTATCCCCTCTCAAAAAAAAAAAAAAAATATAAACAAGTAAGGTTAGCAAAATTTTTAGAATTTGTAATGAACTAAGAATAATTGACAAACTTTGGCCATCATACCCACCAAAAAAAAAAAGTCTAAAAGGATGGTTTGTCCTTGTTTTAAAAAGTAATGATTAGAATTTTAATAAAATGTAAATGTATGAAATTACATTTATACCTTTTCCAAATTTTAGGGTTTAATCAATGAAAACTAAAGCAGCAATCAAGTGGTTTATCAACAGTGCAAAAGAATAAATACAGATTTTTACAAGTCAATATTAGGGAATTTGACTCCTCTTTTTCAGATTTACTGAACAAGGCTATACATTTAACTCAACAATTGATATAAGCAAAGAAATGTGTATTATAGCTCATTGTCAAAAATCCTCACTTTTCCATAACGATAAGAGAGCAAAGGGTTTGATGTACGTATTGGAAATTACAATGTCACAGTTATCAGAATTGGTAAGGATTTTTCTGCTATGGTAGCTTTTGTATAATTTGATAAGAGCTTGGGCCTTTATCTTTATATGGATGATAGGCTTATGATTATAAAAATGGTAGAGTTAGTGATAAACAAAGATCTAAATTTTTCATTTTTTTTTTTTTTTTTTTTAAGGAATATGAACTAACTAGATATTAAAATAAATTTAATGGAAGTGGATTACTTAAATGTAACTTTGAATTATTTGACAATAGGAGAGGCAAAGAGCTATGACAAAAAATACTACAAGGAATAGGAAGTAGAAATATGGTTCAATGCTCTTTATAATAAAACAAATACAGGAAAAATATTCTTAAAATTAATTAGCAACCTCTTTGCTGCTTCAGAGAAAATTAGTGAACTCTAATGTAAAAGTTTATTGTGAGAAAAAACATGAAAAAGATAATTGACAGCCATAACAGAAAGCTGATCAGTGATATTAATGCTGAAGAAAGCAAACCAAAGTGTAACTAAGCAAAAAGCACGTCTCATGGAAGGTGATTATCTGGTTAAAAATATACTATATCTAGGGCCTCTGATTTTCCATTTCAAATTTTCCTTGATTCTGTTTCCACTTTTGGTAAATTCATTTTTTTTACTTTTGGGAAATGTAATTTTTTCCATTTTTATAGTATTTTATGATAAAATTGCAATACATTATGCTATAATTATTATTAAAACATAATTCAAAGTTTTATTGCATATAAAGAAATAGAAATCTTTTTTTAAATGTTAAAATCCAAGTCCCAAAATAAATTATATGTAAAAATAAAAACTAGACAATGGAATGTTTCAGTGCATATCTTTGAGGTTGAACTTTTAATCAGTTTCCTTCTTTAACACATTCAAATTGTTTTGTTGTTGTTGTGTGTGGTTATTTTTTTTTTTTTTTTTTTTTAGTAAAATTATTTAGATTGATTTATAATTATTGATTCATAATATAAAAATCACATTTAAAGTATCAATGGCAAATAACTTGAATCTCAATAATAAATATCTGGATAAAGTCAAACATTTTGACTAAAATTTTACAAAACAGTAATTAAACCATAATAACTGAATCTTTTGTAACAAAATATCAAAAAACAAATTAGACATATTAATTCAAAATTTAAATAAAACAACTTATCCCAAGTTGAAAAATACTGATCAAATTTAAAATTTCTAATTTCTTAATTTGGGAAATATCTAATCTTCAAATCTCTTCTCTAAATCTTCATTGTAATGCAACTTTGTGAGTTGCTTGGTGTTCTCAGGAATATGACTTTCACATTGTTTATTGAGTAAATTTTAACTGAGAAAATTAATGTTCAGCATCTATGCTGGCAACAGGTATCCATATGACCTTTTTGGCAATCTGTTCCAGAAAAGGAAATCTCTTACTTGCATTCCAAAATGATGGGATATTAAAAGGATTTGGTAAATCATCTTGGTAATTCACATATATTTGTAAATCTTCAAGAAGATCAGTAGAAGGACATTGCAAGGGTAGCTGTCTAGGATCAGACAGATGAGCTGCCTTGTAAAAGTTATACACAGGGTGGGTATCCAGGTGTTTATTCAGTTTCAAAAAAGATGTGCTGAAAAAATCTTGGAAATTTGAGATAACTCTCTCCCTCTCTGTGTTTTCTAATTCAGACAAAAGACAATCAGTTTATAGTCCAAATGTTGGTTTTGATGTACCAGTATGCAAGTACTGTTTTACATCCTCCATCATGTTATATACAACACATGCACGTGGAGACTTAGTTTCTTCTAAATTTGTCAATGGGTGCAGTTCTCATTTATAAAATGCAGATTTAGGTGCAAATTATGGCAAGAGGCATGATGTAGTTGACCATCATCTACTAATTCTAGAATCCTATCCACTGCAAGGCTGTGGCTCTTTTCTTGCTTAAAGAATCCTTCATGAAACTACAAAGGATGAGTGATATTTGGCTGCATTAAACTAGGAATTCCATCTGGTTGCCACTGGTACAGGGGGTAATTTAATTTGTTCCTTAGGCAAGGAACCTTCAAGCCATTTTAAGTATTGCATTTTTTTTTGTTTTTTTTTTTTTTAAAAGACTGACTTGATGAAAGTAGTGAGCTGAATAACTTTATCAAATGCTGGCCAATGTGGAAATACTTCACTAACAAGATTTAAAATATGTGCTAAGTACAACGCATGGCAAATGTTAACAAAGACATTTGACAATTCTTCCTTGTGAGCATTTTTTGCAATAGGCTGCAGAATCTGTTGCAAAAGCAATAATATCCTCAAATGTAATATCCACATGAGTTACAGCTTGGATGCATGCCTGATTTACAGTTTGATGATTGCATTATCCCATCAATGAGAAATGACTCCCCATGAATGCTTGCAATTATATTCAAAATGCTGTGGTCACAACAGTTGGTTCATCTCTTATGATACTGACTGATTGTATTAGCAAGCTTGTCTTTCAGGGCAGTAAAGTGACAAGCAAACAATTTTAGTAGAGGAAGTTGCCTAACACAATTGACACTTGGAATAGCAGCACTTTCTTTTTGTGACATAGAGAAACACCCCGAGGTGGATTTAGTAATCAGCAGTGCTAAAGAATTAGGATGAAGGTGCTAATTACTTGGGTAGAAGGGATTCCGGAGTAATTCCAGAAATAAGTTTATTTTTTTTCTTGTTTTTTCTTTTAATAATTGTTTCTGGGGTTGAGTTATTAGTTAATTAAATGTAGGCACGTCCACTTTTTCGCGGGAAATGGCATAGCGTATCAAAAATGCCACAAACTTAATGTAAATCAAGTTTTATCGTAAAAATGCTTATTTTATTATTAAGATGAAAGACCAAAGTATTTTTTAATTATTTTTTGAAATTTTTTATTATTTTCTAACACGTTTGAAATTTTGGTTAAAATCTTCTTTTTGTTTACGTCATCGCGGTGCTGTTAAAATAACATTGTTTTTTTTTGCTTTTTTTCCGTTGAAAACACATTGATTTGGAAATTCTTGTAAAAATCAAGTAATTGTCCGATTTTAATGAAATTTTCAGGACTTATTCACAAATGAATGAAATTATTTTTTAAATATTTCTTTCTAGAAAATTTTGTAAAAAATTTTTTTTAAATATGTTACACCCACTTACTTATTTTCCTGAAATTTCGTTCAAAACCTTTTTATTTCCTGACAATTTTTTTTTTTAAAGTAAGAGTCATTAGAGATGGTAAATCACCTACTCTTTTGTTTCAAATTTGCGCTAATTAACTAAAAATCTGCTCTGAATTGAAAAATAATGAATCCAATAAATCTATGATATTACTTAATTATAAAAGCTTTTAATTGCTTTTGTAAATAAGTAATATTAAGGTCATTATTGCCTGAAGAAATAATTTTTTTCTGATGAATAATTAAATTTTACAAGAATTTTTTCATTTGTTTTACATTTTAATTATAATAATTTATAATAGTTTAAAAATCGTGCAAAATTCTGTATTAGCCCATTTCCTTGTGATAATTAGTAATTAAGTAGAAAAAAAATTTACGAGTTCAAAATTGCAAAGTATAATAAAGTTAGTGGTGCTAATTTTTTTTCATATAATTTTTTATGTTGTATTTTTTTACTTAATACGTTCCGTATTTCCATGTACAGTAGTCTGAAATTGCCATTATTATAAAAAGAGTTTTGTCCCTTCCACCAAAGCTAAAAAAAAAGCGTTTACTCAGATTTCTAATTCCAGAGTGATTAAGAGACGGGTTCATTGAAGTAAAGTTTGTGATAAATGGCGAATTGGACTTTTGGGTGGTCTGAATGGCGGAATTCAACCAGACGGGATAAGTGGTTTTGGAAAAACTTAAGTAGACATTGTCTGTGGAAGACCCAGCAGGAGGTCCGAATCTGATTTTAGTATCTCTTGAAAATTGGGCTCCCGCTGAGTTTCGGGGACCGGAAAAGCTTGTATGGTGGTCAAAGGCAATTTGCATATTAAAATTCGGGGGCGGTTTAGCTCCGCCTCTATATAAGCTGCCCGCACGCTTGAATTTTAGTCAGATCACAGAACCAGGGAGAGAACAAAGTGGCTCTTAGAACACGTCAGAACGTGGAAGAGACGGCTTGTTGGAATTTGCTGGTTCGGTTGGTTGGTTGTCACGTGCCCAAGGGGTCCGATCCAAACCCAGAAATAGAAACAGACCCTGTATGAAACCAGTTAATTTTGCCAACAAAGCTGAGAAACCAAACTGCTATAATTACATGCTCTGACGAAGATCCCTGAATTACTTCCCTTAGATCAGCCGAAATTGTTTACGCAGAAATTTTCCTACTCTCTCTCTGTCACTTCTGACCCCAAACGAGTGAACCTCATTACGACATTTTGTACTCGTGTAAATTCTTTGGTAGTGACATAAAAACAGTGGCCTAAAAAGGGCTCTTTGTACAGGAACTGAAAGAGTTGCTTATTTTTTCTTTTTCATGTCTTTGCGGCTATAACAAGAAACTCTTTTTTGCATGAATAGTGATTTCCTTTCAGCATAATACCCAGCTATTTCCTCCCCTTCCCACCGGACCGTTCTGGGGAGACCGATAAACTGCTGTTCGGATCAAGAATTCACAACGTGGCAAATATTGGTGGTTCCTTCAGTTCACCGGGGGGAGGAGATCGAGTGGATTCCTTTTTCAGCCAGAACCACCGGGGAGACAGGACATAGCTGCAACAGGCAGGGTTTATTACGTTAGACTTTACAATGTTTTAATATGAATGGGCTTATTTTGTGTAGGAGAATGTCAGACAAAGTGCACATTTTCAAAAAATCAAGGACAAAATCATCTTGTACCTCTTTACTCTTCAACAAGGTTGTGCTTGTCTTCTGTTTCATTTGAGCTGACTTTTTTGAAGACTTCTTTTGTCAAATGAGTTTTGATTTGATGTGATCTTTGATTGTGTCAACCCTAAATATGTCAATACTATTGAGACAGAATTTACGAAATAACATTTTCTTCTGCATAAAAAGTCATCAGGAAATTGCTCTACTCTGGCTTTAGCACATATTTTAAATACTGGGATCACTTTTTTCTTCTTTTTTTTTTTTTTTTTTTTTAAAGAAGCAGACCCAACTTTTAAGGTTGATTCACTATATTGACTTTATTCAGTCATTTTGGCAATTTGTTGCTTATTCATACAACTGGTTTAGATTACAAAATATAAGTAAAATATGAACAAATAATCATTGATAGATAATATTATTAAAGGATGTTTTTTTTGTTTTTGTTTTTTGGTCAGTTTAAATTTGTTTACAATGGTGAAGCACTGAAGATGATGCAATTATTAATCCAGGAGAATTGATGTGTGATGGTAAGCTTAGACAAGCCAGTCGTTTCATAGAATGGTGTTTTTGGAGAATTTTTTATTTCATTTCTAAATTGCATGGTAGGCATGTGATAGCATTTATTTTTCTTTCATATTCATAAAACAAGTTTACAAGTTGTTTAGAATATTTTACTTGTAAATTGTGTGAGGCCTTAAAGGAAATGAATTTGTTAAACTTATTGGTTTGATCTATCTCTCACTTTCCCCTCCAATTTTGACATCAACTAATATCTGTCTTCCCCATTTCCACTTTAGCAATGGATCTCAGTGGCCATGACCGAGCTGTGACCTTCTGACTTTCATCTTGTTTGAAACATACAGTTTCTTAGAAAAATTTTAAAATATTTAAAAATAGACTAGCCAACATATTCTCAGAAAATTCACAACCTACTTTTCTTTTTCATGTAAACATTTTTCTTCTTAATTATTTTTCGATTTCACAATTCCATCTGTGAATACATGATCGCAGAAAATTTTTTTTCCATATATATCTGGCTAAAACAAAAATAAATAGTGCAAATAAAGAGAAGCTCTACGTAGAACAAGTGGAAAAAAGATATAATAAGCTGAGTTTTAATCAGAATAATATGAAAATGCACTGTCCCCACAATGGGAAATTAAGAGTAAGCAGATCTAAAATAACTTGGAAAATTCTTAGAGTAAAACATTTAAAAAAAAAAATAGCCAGGATGGGTGCAGATTATGCTTAGAAGTCAGCCATATTATATCTGAGCAGTGACGTTAGATGGTTAAATAAGAGTTTGGGTTAGTAGGTGTAAGCATAGTATTAAACAACTTCTGTACCATCTGCCATTAGCCTAGTGGTTTTCCACCCCCACCCCTGTTTAGTTAAATAAGTAGGTCCACCCACAGGAATTTTTTTCTTTGCTTATTTTCTTTTTTCTCTGTGTGGCTACTGTTCACATGTTTTTTTCTTTCTTTTTTGCCTGTGTTCTGTTAGTATTACAAATTTTGTTTATTCTCTATTCATTTACATTCTGGTTGGCTGATAATCACAGTAGAAACTTGAGTAGCAGTTTCTTTTTGAGTGGTGTTGCAGGATAGTGTATTTGTTCTGACTTGCTCATTTCGGCATAGAGCTCTCTTTTACTGTTTAGGTAGGTGTTTCTCTTTGATTTTTTTTATTTCTTCTCTGTTTCCTTTTTTGTTTTTGATTTATTGTTTTTTTTTTTATTTTCCTTGATCGGCTTTGACTTGGTTTTAACAATACTTTAGTTTGTTGGGGTTTGTTCCCATGCCAACATATGTGACCATAAAATCATTTTAAAACTAAAAGAAAATGGTTAAATCATGACCTTATTTAAAATAAATAAACACTAAAATAATTTATCAAATTAAAATAATAAATAATAATTACATTATATATATATATATATATATATATATAATTTGAAAATTATAAAAAACGTGTTATAAAATAACTACAAAAATAGCCATTTTGTTTCAACATTTCTATGCTATGAGAAATGTGTTATTGTTTTTGAACGCGCGAGTTTGAATTTAAATTTTAAGGTTGTGCGTTTTTGTACAAAAGAATTCTTTTTACTGGTAGATTTTCTGTCTATGTGGCATGAACTATATTGTTCAATAATTACAGTAATGTCACACTTATTATCCGAAAGTTGCACGTTGGATCAGTTATTTTAATTTCAATTAAAGGTGCAAATTATAATTTATAAATTCATGAATCATTCACACAAAAAACAAATATAACTGGAATTTATGAACAGGCATCATATCATTCATATACAGGTTTGTGGTTGATGTATCTCATTTATATTGTTTGCGAAGATGTATTCTCGCCATTTAAATCATTAACCTCTATATTTGTTTTTTGTGTGAATGATTCATGAATATATATATATATATATATATATATATATCAACAATTTTACAATGGGCATAGACAATAACATTTGCGTGTGTGAACATTTGTGTTTGTTCTTCGGTGAATGTTTGTATGTATGTGCATGTGTGTATAATGTTCATGGCGTCTTCCCAAGAGTGGGCCAAACATGGATTTCTACGAGAGAGAGGTGTTTGCTGAAATGAAAAAGAGAATGAGGCAAGAAGTCACCCAGTATTTGTAGTGTTGGGAGAGAAACCCCTAGTGAAGAATTAGGAAATTAAGGAGGAGCTAACTCCGACAACACTCTGTGAAGAACTTATTACACAAGCTAGCCATTGCTTTATGACAGGTATTTCTGAAGAGATTTGTATGTCCGAAATGTAAGGGAAATAACTCAAAATAATTTTAAAAGCGTTAGAAATTTAGATTTTTGGAAAGGTTTGAGATTTTTTCCTTTGCTAAATTTATCTGACTTTTTCTTTATAAATCTGGAATTTTGCCTTTAATGTATTTTTGAGGCTTGACTAAATTTCTTTATCAGTTTTTCAATAAATTTGCTTCATGACACATCTGACTAACAAAAAATTTATATTTTTGATCACTGACATCATTTATTATGTGAATAAACTTTGTATATTATTTCTCTGTTGCCAACAAATATTATTTGTGTGCTTTCAGCTGTATTTAATACTTTCATAACAGCTATGTTCTGTCATGGCAATATAGCTGCTCTTCCTGTCTCAAGTGAAAAAATGTATCAGAACTTTACTAACTGCAGAAATCCAGTCTCAAATTTCCCAATTTGGTGGATGAATGTCTCAATTAATTGAAAAGCAGTTTTTATACTAATTCAGTCTATAAGCCAAATTTCAACCCTTAATTATCACTGTTCAGGCAAACATTTTGCTTTAAAGTAGTGTTTAGTAAGTTAGTTGTGTCATTTACAAAGCTTTGCTTAATTTGTCACAATTATTGTGCATTCAGTGAGGATTGAACTCACTAAATATTCAACTAAAAAATGTTGCTAAGCATTACTCCATGTCAAGATGCCTACTTTAGCTTTAGAAGAACCAATCGTAAATAAGAAAAATACTTTTATGGTAGGGTTATGTTGCCAGGTCTGGATGTGATATCCCTATATTTGGGGTATTCTGAAATTAAGAGTATACTAGTGGTTAATGTTAAAAGGAATGATAGACATGGAATGAATATCATCTGGAGTTAAGACATAAGAAGCAGGGAGTTACTTGTTAGAAGACACCTTTTATCCAGGCAAGAGGTTGACTGGTTTTAAAATGCATTATAACTGACAATAGGAAGTACATTGCTGCATGACTAAATTTGAGCTCCATTTGGGAGGATCAAGTGAAAGTCCAAATATTAGAAAGGATAATTATGAGAGTTGACTTCCTGAAATTATTTCTAGGAAAAGTTAATGATAAAAAATGAAGTCTTATCAAAACAGGATTTTTGATGTGTATTATAGGCTTAAAGGAGTTAGAAATTGCTACAGAGAAAGCTTTAATTTTTTTTAATAAATAAATGGAGACTACTCTTAAGTTGGCATTTTGCTTTGTATTTTGGTTGGTTGAGTGTTTCTCTTTGGATTAAATATTGTTTCCTCTTGCTTAATGCACCATGTCTGATGTGTGCATGACAATAATATTGTATGCTAAAATTTACAATAATTCAACATTATTTCTCAACAAAAGGTTCTACTTGACTAACATGTCTAAAAGTGGCATTTACTGGTTTACACAACATTTCACATTCATCAAAAGCATACAATATGCTGGCAAAATGTATGAAGGGCTTGGATGAATTACAATGTGCAATAGGCTAAACAAAATTTATCTTATTTGTACTAAGGTAATTACTATGAATTTGCTATGCATATTGTGCATTTCACATAAGAAATTTCTATATGCCATATTGCTTCAACATGTAGGCAGTCATGGCTCTTTATAACTTTCTTTTGTTCCTGTAAGCAACTCCTCCTTTATGACTCATCCTTAACTACTCTAAGTACTCCTGCTATCTACTCATCTGTTTTACTTGCTTTCAATGTGCCTTGTCAGTGCTAAATTTTGCAAACCATCTTTCCTCATTATGTGTCATTATAATTTAGTCTTTCTTTTTCTGATTGTTAGTAGAGGTTTCCATGATCTTAGCACAATTTCAAACTTGACACTTGTAAATAACAGCTAGTTTAAGTCCGATAACTCTGTAAAAGTCAGGGATCGATATTATAAACAGGATCCCACTTCTAAATTGATTAAAAAAAATCAGTATTTTTCAATTTTGACAAGTGTTGTGGCCTAAGGAAGTTCTAAAGCAGACTAGTCTATTTTAGTTGTGACTTTGCATTCATTTGCATCTGATTCTTTTGTCAATACTATGTAGATTGCTCTTCTGAGGTTCTCCGGTATTTTTGCTGTTATACACTTTGCTTATCACTTAGACAACTTTGTGATTGATAAGGTTATCAAAGACTTTCAGCATTTCTATTACATCTGGCCTGTTGTTTTTAGTATCACTTTATCTTGGCCGGATTTTAGTATTAAATAGCTCCTTGTCCATAGTTGATGCATGAATCAGCAAAGTACTTTGTAACATTCTCAACCAACAAAGCAGTGGCCCTTTCCTCATTTCTCTATGAATGCAAATGGTGGACTTTATACTACAAGCACATAAAAAAATTGGAAAATCTTCACATATGTGATCTTCATTTCATGCTCAGAATTCAGTGTCAAGATCACATCAACCTTGAATTCCCAAACTACATTGGCTTAATCAGTATAAAATCCAAGATCCTTGTTCTATGGCATGTGGCAAAAGATAAGAGAGGCTGACAAAAAAATTCTATGAAGATTCCATTGAAACCAATGAGCTGGAAGAATATATTGAAAATCATTCATGCTGGTGAGCCATAGTCCATGAAGAGGCCTGGTGTAAAAGGTTCATCACAGATTAACACAGACAACAATAACAACTGAATTTCAGTGCCCACATTTGATGAAAAAAGAGAGAATTTATTTATGTACTTTATTTATGTTGAGATAAAGAATGTTGATGTAAGATTAAACGTGAGTGAATATCTAAGATTATGGATGGGTTTGGTGGATACTTATCTGTGTTTCAGGTATCATTTATTCCAGTTGTAACCCAATCCTTTCATTTGTCATTTTAAAATAAAAAATGGTGACAAGATGAAAACATTTTTCTGTTGATATATACAGGTCTGAAAGAAATGCAAACAATAAAAAGAACATAAGAACATGTTGATGAACAAAGCAAAGTGACAAGAATATTTAAAGCTTTCAAACGCTGCTTTATTCGAAGAGTAAATAGGTACATATTTTGGGCTCTAGATCAGAATATGCGCAGTATATAATCCCAATTTGTACAAGCCTATGGTTCACTACCCTGTAGTCCAGTTCAAATAACATTTATCTTTTAAAATTATACTGGACCCTTTCTTCTTCCAAACATCATACCGAGGTAAAAATGTTCTGAATGCCCTTGAACTGGGAAACTGTAATGATGGTGAAATATATTTGGAAATCACTTACAGTTGTCATGTGACTGAGTACGTGAATGGGTATGCCACTCTTCAGAACAGGCTGCTTTATTTATTTATTTATGAGAGTTTACGTGATCTCAAGAGTGATTTTATTGGGTTGAGGTGATGACGAGGAGGAGTACCGCTAGTTAGCTGACAGGAGTTGCAATATAAGCATACACAGACCAATGGAAGGGAAGACTTTATAAATTCCGGGATTTATTTTCCACTAATAGATTTTTATTTTATTTTTTTTATTTTTTTTATTTTTTTTATTTTTTTAATTTTTTTTTAAAACTAACCAGCGTGTTTAAGTCCAGCCGTTTATTTGTTTGTTTTTGTTCTTTTTTTGTGGTTCAGTATTTATAGAAATGAACACACTGCATCAAAAAAAATAGATTTTCAATTCACTGACAATTTCTGCAGTTTCTTCTACACCATGTTGTGCTCTCTTTTTCTTGATTAGTATCTTGGAACTGTGGTGCTTTAAATTTATTTGATGGCTGTCACCAGCAGGTGAATATTTGTTTTCAATTAGAATACTTAATTGTGCAATTTAAAAATGGTGAGATTTTCTCAGCTAATTTCTCAGTCTACTTATTTGAGTGAATTTGCAGAAATTGTCAGAATTGAAATATTAAATAAAAAAATATATTCGAAGAATAAAAAATGAATCTGGATATTATTTTTCTATTCATTACATAAGAGTTATTGTTACAAATAAATAATTAGTCAGACAGACAGACAAATGTTAGCTACTATATCTACTGAATATCAAAAGAATTTTTGAAATCCATCGAAAAAATATATCCCAGTTTATCAAAGAATTCAGATAATGATTTTCATTATTTTTTTGTTAATTTTTTTATTTTATTTTAATTTTTTTTAAAATTTTTTTTTCTTTTAAAAGGATGGTGCTGTGTCTTCACACATGAAATATGGCTTTTAATAGTTCAGTAGTTATTCAATTCTCCTCATTCTGTGTACAGAGTCTGTAGCCTCTGTTAAGACCATCATTTGACCGGATCTAAACCTGCTGGTAATTTTATTAAAATAAGATTTAAAAAAAAAAAAAAAAAAAAAAGATTAAAAAATATTTTTTGTAAATTAAGAAAAAGCAGAAAAATTTAATTAAAAAGAATGTTGCCCAGAACTGTCCTCCATTCTCCGGCTCTCTCTGACCACCAGCTTAATAGCAGTAGGTAGTAGCAAACGTAGATGTTTTAGTTTTTTTGTAAAGTTTTCTTGATAAGTGCTACAAAATCATCACTTTTTACATTCTGATGACGGGATGATGGTACATACGTCACAAAGGGAACTGGACAGCACGAAACGTTCTCCACCACAACACCTATGAGAGTGAAAAAAACAAGTCAACCATCTTGTATATGAACTCAATATATTTCGGCCACTTTGCTTGAAAAATATGGTCTTATAAAAATAGATCTCCCTTATCAAAATTCTGACAACTTGATTTAAATCTCAATACTACATCTTTTTTTTATTTTTTTATTTTTATTTTTTTTTTTAATTTATTTGATTTGATTTGTAGATCAAAGATACATCCCAGCAATATATACAAATCACATGACCACAAGTTTCACCATTCTCACAGTTGCCCAGTTGGGATCCAGGACTTTAGCCGAAAACAGTTGATAAATAAATAAAATAAATAAAAAGAGAGAGAGAGTCATTCATGCGGCAAGTAGAGGGTGTGGCCAAAGCAGCAATGTGTTAACAATGCTTAGAACTTTTGCTGTTCTTTACAAACACATAGCAAGCCAGGCTTCAAATCATCACTTGCACCTTAAAAAATCTCTATCACCATCTCACACTACTAAATAAAAACATCTAAGTAATAGCAACTATGTTTTGTTTACTATTGCAGAAATACAATTAACTTTTGAATTGAAAAGTTTTTCTTTTGCATTTCTGATTCTGAAAAAGCTCATTTTCTAATTCTTCTATGTTGTTGCCATCAGACAACCCTGAATCTACAAACTATGCAAATTTATTTAGTGTTTTGAGAGGTCAGGATAATCATATTTATTTTTTTGTAATCAAATATGATACAATAATCCTTAAATTTTACTTGAATGAATATGTTTGTTTCAGGAAGAAAATTTTTGAATTAAAATTTTTTTATAAGCATGAAATGTTTTAATGAATATTATAAAGCAGGGACGAGAAGACAGATTAAATTTGTTCACTTTGCAAATCTAACCAAAGCTCTTCTTGAAAAACTTTGTTTTCTTTTAATTTAATCTACAGCTAGGACTATGAAACCTCCATTTAAATCTTAAATTTTGAAAACAGATTAAAGGGAGTAAAAATGTTGATATATTTTTTTCTTTGTGAGAAGTAACCATTGCAAAAGATTTCAAGTAGTTTTCAATGGTCTTCATAAAGTATATAGTTTAAGAAACTGGCCCTGACTAAGACTACTAGCTGTTGGATTTGAATAAATTGGGAAGGATCCTGGAGCAGAAGGGTTGGCAAGTTTCTAAAGAGGCAGATCAATAATGGGCCAAAAAAACCTACACTACCAAGCTCTGAACAAAACTCTTTTCTGAGACCGAGCTCTACAGATTTCATTTAGCTCTAGCTTATATAATTCATTACAGAAAGAATTGCTACTTGTATAACATGCAGTCGGTCCCTACTATTGAAATAAGATGTCACATATACACATATGCATGTATGTACATACAACACGTGCATGTGTGTGTGTGTGTGTGTGTGTGTGCATTGTAATGTATTGATTCCCTTTAGTGTTTATATTAGATGTAGGCATGAAGTAGTGTGAAACAGTGAGCAGTCGGTCTGGCACTCAGTTTTATCAGCTTTCCAAATAATTGCTTAGGTCCTGAGCATTTTTTATTTTATTTTACAACCTTTCTTATCTTTTATACCAGTGGTTCAAGGATCCCAATGCAAAAACAGATTACATTCTGGTTTACAGGTAATGATTAGAGATAAATGATTTTGAGCATGTTTGCAATTCTGGGTTTTTTTTTTTTTTTTTTTGTCTTTTTCATTTTTAAAATTTTTAAAAGTATTTTTTTTTTTTTTTTAAATAATTTTTCTTTCTTTTATATTTTTAATTTTTTAAAAATTTTTTAAAGGTTTTTCACAATTTTTTTGCTTTTTTCATTTTTTTTTCAACTAACTACAACAAGAGATAAAGGCTACAGTCTATTTTTTTTATTTTATTTTTATAGCTACTGCCACAACGTCAACCTGAAACTAAAAATGGTTCCTTTTTGAAAAAAAATGTTGAAAAAAATGTTCTCATATTTTTACTACTACTACTAGTAATAATAATAATAATAATAATAATAATAATAGTAATCATAAAGGTAATCATTGTAATAATCAATAATAATGGTAATAAATAATAATGATAATTAATTATAATGATAATTATTCCAGCTTTTTATGCTGTCACTAAAAAGCACAAAAGGAGTAATGATGAAAAATTCTGAAAGAAAATGAAATGTGCCTTTGAGCTTTAAATGCTTTGATATTGGAGTTTATTTACAAGTGGACATAAAGAGACAATCAAGCGGCTAAAGAGATTTTAAGATTCTGTTAGGAAAAATAAAATGGAAAAGCTAGATTTTTTCAAATTATTATACAAAAAAAATGATATTTTCCCCCACATAAGTTTGGATTTGCTTGTTCTTCTTAGTATGCCATCATTGATAAAATATGTTTTACACACACACACATACAACTGCACATTCACTCACTCAAATATAACTATTTGTTGAATTTCCATATCTGTGGTTCAGAAAGAAGTAGATCTTTTGAACACATTCATCAGGGAGTGTGACACAATTTATTATGATTCTTTGCAGTAGAAAAAAAAAAATGTTGATACTTATGTTTTGATTTTGTAAATAAATCAAAGTCCCTTGTTATTTTTTGTGATAGACACAATGTTCCTATTATTTGTTATTTATTTTCTTATATTAGTTTCTCTGGTAGGAAGAAATCTAAACTAATTGATATATGCAGAATTTTTAAAAAAATAAATAAGTATTCAGTACTTCAGTTAAAGCATCCTTTCTGTTCTTTTCTTATGTGTAAAGCTGAACAAAGGGTTCAGATTGAAATATAATCTATTAAATATTTACAGTTACAAAAAGAGATGCAGAAAATGAAAGGCTAGAAATGTTAGAAGAGTCATACAATGGATTAAGTTATCTGCTTTATTATTACATGATGAAATTATTTGTATAGAATAATGGATTTTCTCATTTTGTTTTCTATGCCATGGTATTTCAATTGACTATTGCAGTGTATACCTGGAAGGAGACATTTGACAATGAACAATTGAAAAGGTCTTCATAGTTATCTTTACAGTACAAATTTTTATATGGTAGAAGTTGTTAATTTTATCTTGACATACTTTCTTTTGACTGAATTTTATGATAAAAATTGGGGTTTGAATATTTCAAAAAAAAAAAAAAAAATGACAACTATACAAGAAACAATGCAAATGCTCAAAACTTTGGTGGGCTTAAGATCTGAATAATGATAAATTTGGTTTCTGAATTAGCCATGTCTTAGCAGAATAAGGTCTTCATTTTCTTCTTGTGGAAAATTAAGAAAATACAATATTCATCCATAAAAATCACCACCAGTAATGGTCTTTTTTATTTTTTTAATCATGATATTTTACACTGAATTATTAATTGCTGGCAGAATAAACCTTCACAATTTTTTTTTTCTTAAAGCGACAACCTCCAATATGAACACTTGCTGCTTTTGTAAAGACTTGACCAGTGTCAGTCCAAAGGGAAAAAAAAAATCATTTTGCCGCTTTGATGGGTGATGGTTTATAGAACTATTTCCATGTACAGAAATAGCTCTTCACTACTTGATAATAACTATGGGTGAAGAAAACATCAGAGTTCAGTTGGGTGGAGGAGGGGAAATAACGGTTAGGGAGGGGCTGATTAGATTGTTGTAGGTGAGGGTTTTTTTTATAGTATAATAATATCATTCTTTTTCAAATCACTTAGAGAAAAAAATATATATGTATATAAGAAAAGAAGGAAAAAGTTTTTTTTAGTTTTATTGTGGGAAGGGTATCAGATTTTTCATTCATTAATATATTTTTTTTTTACTCTTCCTTAGGGTTACTGCTGCAGATTATTTAGGTTTGTGTGTCCACACAAATTTTTATGTACGTATGTATATACAATAAGAGAGAGAATAATAAATGAACTGTTAATAATTTAGTGATATGATATATAAATGAATAAATTAATTTAAATTAGAATTGACAAATTATATATTGCACTGGGTAGGGGCACATTGAAACCAATAATTTCAGTCAAATTTATGTTCAATGTCCACATTTTGTGGTTGTAGGATTTACTGGTTCAACTGCCCTTAATTTCTCAAATGTTACATTCATTCAGCACCAATTCATTCTTTTCTTTTGTTCATTCATTCATTATTTTGTTCTGTTTTCATTTACTGATGCTGTTATGATGGACGACAATGTTTTTCATTGCTGTTGCTATTCTCAATGTCAGCACCACAAAAACATCAGTCATTTAAAAATTTTTAAAATTTTATTATTTTAAATTATTTTAGTAGGTGAGGTTTTCAACAAACTTAAAATCAACAAATTATTCTTTTTGAGGTGAAGAAGATAGTTTTGTGTCATGGGGAGATCAATGGATGTAAACTTCTAAATAAAGAATTCCCAGAGTCAGAGGCTAAAGAATAATTAGGATAATCACCATCTTGACTTTTGTTTGACACTAAAACACCAACGACTTTCTTTTCTTCTCACAGACATACACACACACACGTGTGTGTGTATTTGTAATGTATGTATGTATGTATATATATATATATATATATATATATATATATATATAAAAAAATAGAAAAGAAAAAACAATCATAAAACAAAATAGTTACAGTGATATGCTTGGAAATAAAATTACAAAAAAAATATATGATGTATTGAAGGTAGGAATGAATTTTCTTATTGATCAAAGAATTGGCAGCTAAAGGAACTTGTTGAAAAAATGTTTTTCTTTTTCTCTGCAACAAGATTTATATTAATAGTGAATATTAGAGGTTAGCCAGGTGCTGCTTCAGTTAGATGTTAACCTTATTCTTAATTATTTGAGACCAATAAAAAAAAAACACACACACACTACTGCTCTGTATCTTTGCATTATACAGTGCAGACATGAAGCATCAAATGAAGGGAGGGCTGGGGAGGTCCAAGGAACAAAAATAAACCAAAAATAAAAAAAAAAGAAGCCATCTGATATAACAGAAACTGTAAAATCACTGCCACTCCTTTTCCTCATTTTTTGCAGGGTAGGTGGGAGGAATTTTTTTTTTTTTTTTTTTTTACACACACATTATATATATATATATATATATATATATATATATACACACACTTACATTCATATTTCTTGATTGGTTGGTAGGGTCTGCACAGATAGGAGAGGTAGGCAATCAGGGGGATAGGGGGAAACTCATCCTGCCAAGTAAAACACATTTTATTAAAAAAAGTGATAAGAATATTTTTTTTAAATTGAAAGAGATAGAGAAAGAGAGAAAATTGGGGGTCAATAGGGAATTTTAAATAACTTGATCACAGTTTAAGAGGAATTAAAAAAGGGGAGGGAAAAAATGTCAACAATTTTTTTTTCATTTAACTGACTAGGTTATTATTGAAACAATAAATAAAACTGAAAAAGTTGTTAGACGCAGAGATATGAGAAATAAATAGAAGCATAAATATGATGTTGGTTTTGCTGTCAAATGATAAGAAAACAGAAACAAACAAAATGTGATCAAGGACAACAACAAAAACCCCCTTGTGATCAGTTCAACACCAAAATAACTTTGATGAACCATCACATTCCATTATTTTACAGTTTCTCAAACATGCAACATGCAATAGTATTGATTACAGATCAGTGAAATAAATAAATAAGCCAATAATTTATACCTTAGGTTTGTTTTCTTTTTTTTTTTTAAACTTGTAAATAGGATTTCCTTTGCTTAAGTAAGGGAAAATAACAGGAAAAAACATCCTGTTTTGTTTAACAAGTCAACAGTGTGGAAGCAGCAACACCTTTCCAAAAACAGAAATATCATTGTTCATTCATGTAGAATATTTTTTTTTTGTTTTGGTGTCATTTGCTTTATCTTTCTTTCATACAATTTAAAAAATTTTTTTTTTTTTTTTTACTTTTTCTTGTTTCATGTGATTATGTGCTTGTCTAAGCTAGCCTTGCTTTATTTGAGGAGGGGGAAAAATAAATAATATGAGAATGGGATGTGTGACTGATTGGCTTGGCAGATACATACAGAGAAAGGTAATTAGAATGACTGAGAAATAAATAAATAAATTATAAGCAATGAGGACGAATAAGCCTCATTACTTTTGGATTTTTATCTGTTAACTGAATCTAATCTTTTGACAGGGGAGGGGCAATGGGAAGTGGGAGATGCATTTTCATTAAAATTAATTGAATATTGTTATATATATATATATATATATATATATATATATATATATATATATATATATATATACACAAATTTTTCTTCTCTCAAACAATGTGAGCACCATGTTGTCGACAAAGTTATACATATTTGTTTAGTCATATGTGTGTGTGTGTGTGTGCATGCATGTGTGTGTGTGTGTGTGTGTGTATATATATATATATATATATATATATATATGTGCACACACTCAATTATATACATGTGCATATATATTTAAAAAAAACTTACACAAATTTAACATAACTAATAGCAGAAATGGTTATCAGTATTGATATATCTGCATTTTAAATTTGATTTTTCTTTAGTATATTTTTAAAGCAGCGTTTTTCAAGGATCTTGCAAGGAGGTAGCAAGCCATAGTGAAGCATGATATGCCAAGCAACCATTAGAAAAATGACTCCTGCTTAAAAAAAGAAACAAGCAGTTATTTTAATTCATTTTTTTCTTTTTTGAGATTCTATTCCAACAGTTCTACATAGGTTGACGATGCAGGTTTTCATGTAGCACCCTTGTCAGGAATGAACAATTTTTTCAAAGTCTTTGTACAAGTATTCATGAAGAAATAATGATATAGATGGCAAATTTACAATATAGCAATAAATCTTAAGTTTTTAAAATTTAAAATTTTTCTTTCTTTTTTTTGTTTATGATTTAATTTAAATTTATAGTTTGCATCTAAAAAAATTTCATTGGGATTTTTCAATGATTTGGGGAAAACAGTACTTATTAACAATATATCTTTCTTTTTTTGCAAGTGAGGTAGGGAGAGAGAGGAAAAATGAGAGAGAGAGTAGCATTATTTGAGAAAACAATTGTGCAGACACAATGTGTTTTGTGTGCTTTTGTGTTAGTGTATATTATTTTTAATTTATTTTCCATTACACATTTTTGTTTGTTTTTTCTGTAATATTTTATTACTTGCCAACTCTCTCCCCACAAAAAGCTATAAATTTGAATATTTTTTGTTTCTGCCACAATACAATCTACACTGAGGAGGACTACAAATGAAATTATGACAAAGAGTAATTGATTTGTGTCTAGATGATAGTGACACTTGAATATTGAGTTAACATACCAACTCACAAGCTAGTAAAATCAAGCCTAAAGTGCAGAAGATACTGACAAAGACAAAACTGAGTTTATTTCTTGATTGAATTTCTCTTTGATTACTTTGCATGTGTGTGTAAATCCTTTAGAATTGTTGTTAGTATCTCAGGTTCTTTTTAGATTTTGCTTGTACCAGTCGCCAGGACAGTACGGCAACCTTGCTAAAGAATGTAATTGTCAGAGAAATGCTCACTAGGACCTCTACAAGCAGTATATGCCTCTGGGACATAAGGAATTGTAGAACTTTAGTCATAAATTTATTTCTGGAAATTTTATATATAATATATATATATATATATATATAAATTCCTTAGATGCTTTCCAATATCCTCTTTTTTAGGCACTCTTGTCTTTCCCGAGTCATTCTGTATATGCATTTGATGTTACTGATTCTCAATGTATTATTTTTCTCACAGTCTTAGAATCTTTTCTGCTTTATCATAGATTTTTTAGTTCTCACAAGAAAAAAAAAATTTTCAATGTTTGTGTGCATGCTACATGAATATACATATATATGTATGCACATATATTCAAATGTGCATGTGTGTATATATGTATATTTATACAAACACACACACACACAATACACACATACTTTATGTGTTATATATATATATATAATAATATATGCATAGATATGCATATTTAGATACACACTCATTTATACACATACACACATTCATATATATATATATATATATATATATATATATATACACACATATATATATATATATATATATATATATATATATATATATATATATATATATATATATATACACACACACACACACATTATATATATATATATATATAATTATTTTGGTTCCCATAAAAAAATTGGGTGGGTATTTTTTCATTACCTTAATTTTCTTCAAAAGATCCTTTTAAAGGGATCTCATCAGGAGATAGTGGCATTTTTTTCTCAATTTTCACTCTCAAATATTTACAAAGAAATAATTGGTGTATGTGCTGATAATGTATAACAAGCATTGATTGTCCTGTTTGCCCATAGGTCTGTCTTTGCTTCAGAAGTTTGATTGGACGAGCAGTTAACTAATGCTTGATTATGCAAATGTGGTGCTAATGGTGCACAGTAAGCGCCGACAGTCATCCTTCCACCTCTGGAATGTCTTTGGCAAATTCACACGCCATTCATACTAGTTCAGTTTTTAAAATAAGCATGGGAATAGACAAGAATTCTAAACAATCCTAAATGCTACAAGAAGCTCTAACATGTTTACACAGTGCTACAGTGCAGTGAAGGCTAGTTTGCTAATTAGTTGGTCACACTAATCATTGTGACCATTCTACTTGCTAAAAAGACTTTGAACATTTGTTTCGATATGTATACAGCATTTTTCTCATCTTTGTGACCTCGGTGGGCGACCGTTCGTTCAATTGTTCTTTGGCCTTGCTGAGAAAACATCCTTGAAAGAGAGAAAAAATCCCTTCTGATCCTCTTTTGTCAGCTCAGTAGTTCTTGGTAAGCCTTGCCTGGTGGCCTCCTGATTAAAGAGAGGAAGAAATGAAGACTTTTAGAAAAACAGAGTTTCTGTTGAGATATTAATAAGAAAAAAAAATTTTTTCTGAAACCTATTAATGTCATTCCTTCAAGATTTTCAATTATAATGTTTGAAAAATAAATTCAGTACTAAACCAATGAGAAATATGTTAAAATAAATCAGGCATTTATTAAAGCATATTGAATGTGTTTAAGTCTATCAGACAATAAAAAATATCTAATTTATCTTTTATTATGTTTTTTAAAGATTCCTTAAGGAATTTATATTGTGTTGAGCATTCAAATAAAATTTTTCCTTAAAATAATTATCATTATCACTTTATTTTATTTTTTTTTAGAAAATTTCATTAAAGGGAAACTTTCATTATTATACATAGAAACAACAATTAAAACAGGTTTTTGTTTTTCTGGTAAATACCCAGGTTTTATTTAAAGTCAGAAAACAAAGCTAAGATGTAAAAATTGCACTTCAGATAGAAATTCATACTTAATAAATAGCATTATTATAAATAATAAATACTTTAATATAGGTTTAGCATTATTTTGTTCTCTAACCTGTTTAAACATTTTGTATGAAAAATTGACTGAATATGTATTGTCTGTTCATGAACTATTTAGGTGCTGAAATATTGATGACAAGCAGGAATAGATTTCAGTTTCTATTTTTCTGTAAGTTTTTAAACTTCATAATTTGTGATTTTAAAATGACAGACTTTATTCTTCAAATGAATTAACATCTCTTTAATTGATCAAATGTATAAATGAATGATCTTTTGGAATTTATTTTGTCCACTGATAATAATAGAACAATTAAAAATATCATCTTAAAAGCAAAAGAAATATATTTCATCAACAAATAAATATGCTGCTTGTATTTTTTCATTAGCAAGGAAAAATGTAGAGAAAAAAAACACTTGATACAATATAAAGTCTGAATACTACAACAAAAAATATTGAAAAAGATTAGTTCCATCCATTTATTTATGTTTACAATATTCAGGATTGAAAACAGCTTAACCAGTTGTCCTAATTCATTTGCTCATGCACTAAGCTTATTTAATCAATGTGTGTGTGTGTGTTAAAACCCTTGTCTTTAAAAGATCATCTTACAATGGCAAGTATTTCAATCATAAACACATGAATAGTTTACAAGTTATTACAATGTCTATAAAATAAAGGGAGCAAATATATTAACAATAGTAATTTAACTTGTGAGATTCTCATCCCACTAATACTAAAACTTTGGGATCATGGTAGCCTATTTAAATATAGCTTTAAATTAGGCTAAAATTAATCCTCTTTGAAACATTAGGAAATAATAGTGAATCAAGATTTTGATAAGCCATTTTAACTAAATGATAAAATTGAGTTTCAATACAAGACGAGTTGACAAAATTAAGTATTTTTTCCTAATTTGTAATGAGTTGGAAATTTACAGTAATAAGGATGAATCTGGAAATTGAAGAAATAATTTCATAAATATGAAATTTATTTATTTTAATTTAGTTAAAAATTCTTTTTATTGAAAATATTTAAAGCTAGAGTTTCAAGTTTTTCTGAAAATTATGGCTTGTATTTCTAATGGTTCAGTGATTTGTTTTTAATATTTTTCCACTGTCTTGATTTGATGACATGATCTTTGTGTCTTTAATTGATAGAAGATCTTATATATACAAAATATAGCATAATATACTCCAAATAAATCACTATTTTCCTAATACTGACAGGTAAACTTTCAGCTTTACTCAAGACGTCATACATTCTTAAGTAACAATCAATTCAATCACTTGAAAATAAAACTACTGCTTTCACTCACTTTTTTGTTTCAGTAAAATAATGGCTTTTTTTATCTATACTTAATACAGGAAATATACACTAGAGGATAAAGATTTCTTGAAATATGTTAATAGAAAATCTAATAATGAAATGAAAAAAATGTATACACACACACTATATATATATATATATACACATATATATATATGGAGAGAGAGAGAGAGATAGTATTCAATAAAACAAAGATTAAAATTGTGCAAATCTGAAATTTGAGTGTCTTTCTTAAAATATATAAATTAATTTAGAAGACAAAGTATTTTTGTAAGAAACATTAGTAAAATCATTGTATTGTACTAATTACATAGGCAATTTTGAACATTACATTACTCTGAGTAAATTTGAAATATATCATTTTATAATTCCTGAAAAACTTAAGAAATGTCAAAATCCGTCTTATAATGAAAAGTGTTGAAATGATTTCTTTTTTCTTTTGATATAATAACACAGATCCGACAAACTAATATTTTAATCTATGTTGACAAAATAATAATCAATAAATTTTAAGACAAAAAAAAAAAATATTATGAGAACTAAGATAAATTTTTATTTAGTTACCTACTTTGACTGATACAACAAGATTTGCTTCCCTTGAATAAGACTATTTTTTTTTTTATTGCCACAGGTATCATCTCCACAATGAAATAAACTTGTATTTATTACAGAAATGATTTTAGGTAGTGTGCATGAGAATAACTCATTTTAAATGTCTAGAATGAAACAAATCTCAGCTGAAGAAAGCGAATAACACCATGACAAAGCATAAGAATGTTATAACCAATCAAAACACACACAATCACGATTTAATTAATGATTATAAGAACTTGTGTCCTGAATAATTTAAAAAAAGTGGTATTGATTGTTAAAATAGATGATCTTCAATTTTTGTGGGATAAAGCATTTGATGTTAGATAATTGAAAGAAAAGAAAAAATAAATGAAGACAAAAACAAGATCCAACTGACACAAGGCACAAAAAAGCTGTCACTGATGTGTATGAATATTAGAAAAGTAATATATTTCTCAACAGAAATTATGGACACAAGATATTGGACTGATTAGAGTATTACAATCATTTAACTAGGAAAGAAGACACTTGCATAACAACAAAGCTTTATTAGAAATGTTAATTGCAGCCTTAATTACAATGAACCTTAAATGACAAACAAGACTGAAGACAAAACAAATTTGCATATGGTTAATATATGCATATTAAAATATGTATGCATACAAGAGTATTCATACATATATGCATTTTGATGTGTTCACATATAAAATCTTGTATATATTAATAAGTATACATATATTTCTATGTGAATAAACAAACTTTTTAGACATATGAATATATATTCATATAAATGCATACATGTCATTTATTCAAACATGGATGTGTGTACATGCACACATCATTAGTAAGTTCTATTTATATATGCATGTACATGAATAGATATTATATGCTTTTGCATATCAAGAAAGTTTGAAATGGTTAAAAACTGAAGAGATACTCAGTAAGCAGACACATAGAAACCAAAACTGCACAGTATGTTGCCATGACAACTATCCAAACAACAGCTGGCCACCCACTGCTTTTTTTCTTTTCTTTTTTATTCCACTTACTCAGAGTTCAGCTTCCCAGACTGATAACCATAGCTATGATGTCATTACCATAGCAACTGAGTCTGCATTTCTCTGCAAAGACGAGAGTTCTAGATGTTTCCATAGAAACAGGAAAGGAAAACAAGCAAAATAAACAAAGGTCCACAGTAGAGATTTTATTTGATTTTCTCTGCAGCACTCACAACGTTGCACTCAACCAATCTTGTATGCATCAGGACTTAATAAGAACAAGGAAACACAAGTAATTCTTGCTGACTTGGATGACACAAGATGAGCAAGAAAAATAAACTAATCAAAAGAAGTAGTATTTTGGTAATAAATAATTAAAAATTGAGTGATATTTTCAAGAAAGAATATCTAGTTCAGGGTTTAGTATATTTTGTCATTTAAGTTTTTAAAAATTGCTTACATTTTTGAAAGAAGTTTTTTTGTACAATTAAGTAGAAAAGTTATTAATGTCAAAAAGAGCATAAAATCTTTAACTTTAATTTTTATTGAAAAGCCTA
Organism: Acanthosepion pharaonis; assembly: GCA_903632075.3. Lineage (NCBI taxonomy): Eukaryota > Metazoa > Mollusca > Cephalopoda > Sepiida > Sepiidae > Acanthosepion > Acanthosepion pharaonis. Next base: position 367,741 of record CAHIKZ030000049.1, read on the forward strand.
TTTTGATGAAAGATTATTATTATAGGATAAAATGCAAAATTCATTTTGTTGAGTTTAAAGAAATTTTAAAACTGAGCAAATTTCATTAATTTTTAATACAAGAAATTCATATAAAGCATTTTGAATATCTATTTTATTTGATTTTTACTTTAAAAATGAAGTTTATTGAACTTACATAAAGAAAATTGAATTTTAATGTTTACAATTATTTTTTACAACCAATAACATAATTAGATAGATACACACACACTTGCATTATGTATATTAATACCTGTTTTTAATTTCATAATGTTTCGCTGAAATAGTTGTGGATAATGTTAGCTGAGCTTATGACAAAAGAAACATTCATTTTTTTTTTAAATATTTACGTAGTTTTCTTTATTAATGCCAATAAGTTTAGATGGTGGTCATTTATATTTTACTTGTTTGGAAATTATATGCATTTTTACTTGATTCTAAAATATAAATTTGTTGCAACAAAACAATTTTAGTATAATCCATTCATTCCACTGAAAGATTTTGCATTAACAATGATAAATTATTTTGGCCAAAGTATGTTTAAATATTCAATTTTGTATACACTGTATTAATTTTTTGTTTTGCTATGGTACATTTGGCTGTAAAAAAACTTATCATTCTGACTTGTAGATTTACAAACATTTCTAAAAAAAAATTATCATTCACTCTTCCCTGCCTTCTTTAGTTTAAAATGTTTGGAAAACAGGAAAAAGAAATTTTATTTAAACTGTTCATATGTGGTAAGTATAAAACAATTCATTGAATTCATTTTGTTTTTTCTTTTCCTCTTTAAAAAAAATACTTTTATTTGCATAGTTTTCACACCAACTAAAATAATTTTGATAGCTTTAAATATTTCAAGATAAAATTTTTACAATAAATAGTTGTAAATGGCAAAAATAATAAAATAAAGCCACTTTCTTTCATGATCTCTTTTTCTGTATCTTGTATGATTAAAATAGATTTAAAAGATTTTAACAATAATACAATTTTCTTTCCAATTGGTTTTTAATTCACTTTTAATTGTAAACTTTAAAACAAGTTTTTGTCTCTTCATTCAATGAGGATAAATGTTCCAAAGAAACCATTTCACCTTGTCACCATTCATGTTCCCTGCACCAGAAATTATGATAAATCAGAAAAATATAAAGATATTAGTTTATAAATATAAACAGATAAACCTGTTAATTAATTTCACATTGTGGAAGCAGAAAGAGAAGCATGGATTTCACATTCTAAAACTCCAGGATTTATTGTAGAAAAGATGGAAATAATAACAATGCCTGAGAGGAAAACATCCAAGTCAGGAGCATAAAATATTTAGACACATAGAGAATCATAAGATTGATTACTGTAGGGTTATCAAATAAGGAATTTTCCATCATATTTCAGTCTCATGATGTCAGCTGTAACAACTGAGCCATTACAAAATAAGAAAAGGATATTTTTTTACAATAATTAGAACAAAGGGGTTTACAAAATTGAAAATTAAAATTATATCAAGTGAAAAACAATACTACAACTAGCAGCTGATTTGTGAAGAACCAACAGTAACATATATATGTGTGTGTGTGTGTGTGTGTGTCTGAACATACATAAATTTTATGAGTAAGGGACTTGTATTTCTCTATTAAAACATTAAAATGCTAATGCTAATATATATATATATATATATATATATATATATATATATATATATAATTTATTTGAAAATTATAACATAAATGTTATGAAATCACTACAAAAATAGCCATTTTTGTTTCAACACTTCTGGTGTCTTATCAAGTGATGGTGTTGAATGTAGAATAAAGGGTTTTAAAAGGATCAAACACCCTTCAATAGGGGAAATGCTGTTACATAAGCTGCAGCTTATGTAACAGCATTTCCTCTATTGAGGGGTGTCTGGTCGATTTGAACCTTTTAAAACCCTTTATTCCACATTCAACATTATCACTTGATAAGACACCAGAAGTGTTGAAACAAAATTACTATTTTTGTAATGATTTCTTAACATATTTATAATTTTTGAATAAATTATATTTGCTCTACTCTGCATTGAGCACTCTTTTAAGAATAGTAGTTTTTGGTTATTGGAATTTATTCTGTGTACACCAATCCTATACTTGGATATATATATATATATATATATATATATATATATATATATATATATATATGCAGTGAAATGCTTATATTTAAAAAATATAGATAACTATTAATAATGAATATGCATATGTAAAATCATGAATATAAATTAAATATTTGGATATAAATGTGCATGCATATATATAAAAATTTTGTTATATGTTAGCTGGTTTAGACTTAACCCAATACTCATCTCTCATATATGCTGGCATGTAAGTAAACCCCTAAAATTCTCGGCTTGATGCAGATTTGAGTCTGTATTTGTTGAAAATGTACCCATTTCCTGTAATTTCTACAAAACAAAGCAGCACCCTTTCCATCAGGTTGTTAGAGTCAATGGGTCTAAGTGAATGAGTCATTAGAGAAGATTTTTGAAAAATGTTTTAAAGTTAACTTACATGCCAACATATAGTGTGTCTGAGTGTGTGTATCTCTATTTGTATATGAAAAGATTTATGCTTTTTAGGATATATATATATATATATATATAAGGAGTGTCGAAAAGTTCTTCCAACCAATTTCTCAAAATCTGGCCAAATGATCAAACATCAGGATTTTAAGGAGAATCTCTTCATGGTTTAAGCAAAGAATTTTTCAGCAACCACTCAAATATAATGTGTGTGCGTGCATCTTCATTTATATTTTTTAGAGATATATGCCTTTTAGGACATATATGAGAGAGGCACTGAAAGGTTCTTAGCTTCATCCACTTTAAAAAATCTGACCAAACAGCAAAATTTTCTAGAATCCCTTCTTGGTCAGACTGAGAACCTTTTAGCATATGTGTATGTGTGTGTGTGTGTGCATAAGGAATTATTCTAAAGGAAAAAAAGAAATTCACCAGTGCATGCAATAAAGAATCATGACTTGTCAAGTAAAACAGAAACTGAAAATATCATTTGCCGCACACATCTTGTGAAACAATGATGGCACTGTACAGTTAAGATTGAAGAGCAGTTAGTGACTACCAAAGACTAATGAAATGACAAACAAATAACTGGTTAAAGACTAACACCACAATGACCCAGTATCATTCCACAGCAGGAAATATTAGTTAGATGATAAATGTAAAAAAAGAAGAAAAAGAGGAGGAGGAAGAGGAGAAGAAGAAAAGAAAAAGTAGATGAAAAAGGAGCAAGCAGCCAAACAACAGAAAATAGTGCAACCTGGTAAAAAAAGAAAAAAAAGATAGACTTGCTATATCTTTTTTTTTGTTATTGTTTTGATTTATTCATTAGCTTTCAGTTTGTATTCTCAGTTAATATGTATGAGGGAATTTTTTAGAGAACATCAATTTAGTTTTATACAAATACAATAAAATAAGTTTGTTGCTAAGAATTTATATTGATATAGTCAAAGTTTTTATTGTTTGCTTAATCCCTTGATTGTTATGACCCCAAAAAAGTAGAAAGGGTTCAAATGCATTTTAGAAGTATATAAAGTTCTAACCATTGATAAATTATGACAGTAAAGTTAATGTAATTAAGGTTGTTGAGGATATGAAATGTTTCTAAAGTGATGGATTTTGGGGTTATTGTTGTTTATAAGAAAAGGATGTAAATAATTTATAGAATTATAAATTGTTCTCATTTTTTATTTTGGTTTTCCCTATGTATTTGTCATTCCAAAAGAAATGTATTGTATCTTCCTTCTTTTGCCTTTTGTATAGATTTAGAATCTGACAATAAAATTGAATATTTAGGAAATGTTTTAGTGTAGATTTTAACTTGTGTCTGTATATTGTCATTTATGTAATAAGAGTTTACAATTTTTAGTAAAAATTGATATAGTTGAAAAAAAAAAGCATAAAATTCAAACTATAGTGTTTAATTGAACATTGATGTATTTACTAAGTGCTTGACTCCAATTTTCCATTTACTGTTTCCATGTCAGTTATTTAACATGGTAGCTTAAGTTCAGTCAATTTATGGGCTAGCTACACTATAACTATCATGCTAATGACATCAAAACAGTTGCTATATCCCTTGCTAGTTATGACAAATGTTGACTTTTAATTGTACTAAAGTAATAATGAATGACTTATGTACAGGTACATCTAATTTTGTATTTGTTTTCAGTACCCTTTGATCCTAATTTCTTCATATTCTAGTCAAAGTCATATTCATCTTTATTGCTTTCTGACTTTTCATTTTTACTTTTCCATGTGTGCCTGATTTTGTCTTGTCAGAGTTGAACAGTTGAAAAATATTTTAAAACTTCAGTTTCTGTGTGATATACTGCTGAAATTTGTACAAATGACAGAAGTTAAGTTTGCATTAGTAAAATGCTTATAATATAGCATGTAGTCCCTAAGGATTTTATTTATAAATAAAGTAATTTCCTAGAAATAAATGGATTTTATTTGTAATCTGACATTATTTCTTATTACTATAAATGTTAAATTTAGTGGAAACACATATTTCAGTAGACATCCTTGTTTTATAAATAATGTAAGTCTATGTCTAGTGGCCTGTTTAAATATGGGAATGTCTATTCAAACATGTGTAGCCGCTAAATATAATGTTTAAAGTAATAAATGTTGAATTATAAATAAAATCCATTAACTCCTTAGAAATTACTTTGTTTATCTCTTAGATATGAAAATAAATGTTGGCAGATTTGGGCTTTGAGAAATCTGAACAAGAGATGTGCATTTTTTAAATAGGGTCATTGAATTTTGCTTGACTGTAAAAGTCTTCTGTGGCTGAGATTAAATGATAGTTTCCTCTACAAGGGAAATGCAGGCTTGTATCTTGCCAAAAGGCACATTTTCTTTATTAAGACTCTCAAATGCACAGGCTGGTAGACATAAATTTACACCATTAAAAAAACAGGGATTTCTACTTAAGCATGTGTATCCACTAAATATGACATTTAAAATAATAAAAAATATAGTATAGGTTAAGCATTTATAGATATTTGCCAATTTCTTGCTTTCTTTGTAAAACTTAAAAGTAAAAGACAATGCTATTGAGGTTGTTCTGTGTGAAAGAGAAAAATGTATTATAATATTGAAATTTAACTTAGATTCATTTAATGACAAAACAATAAAAGGACATATTTCCATGTCTGAGTGAAAAATGATTAATGAAGAAAAGCAACAAAAATATTTTTCAAAGCTGCAGTGAGATAAAATTAAATAAAATAAATAGATTGAATTAGTGTAGATATCACAGACACAAGCAAAAACCAATCAATAATGACATCCAATGTTGCAATAAGACTTCACGAAGACAACGATTAAAAAAACACCATGATGACCCGGTCACCAATGATACCACAACTATCTACCACAGTCAGAACTAAACATGGCCTACAGGTATGCAGATTATTACTGGGCAGTATTGCACTTTGCAGGACATCTGCACATGTATGCAGAGTTGATTTCTGCTCAAATGTCTGAGCGAAAAACCATCTGTGACTTGAACTACTATTGAGAATGGTGAAAGTGTAGTAATAGTAGTAATTAAAAAAAAAATCAATATACTGCAGATATTCTGGCTAAACAAAAGTTAACAAGATGAGATTTGAATTTTAGACTTTCAAAGCCAAACAATGTCATCAATTTTCAGTCATGAAAAGCAGAGAGATGTGAAGTGTTTGTGTTGTCTTGATTCTTTACTTCAAATGCAGCCTAATGAAAACTGAGAAATGAAAGTCCATGTTTAAATGAATTGTATAGCTATTGCTTTGTTCTGCTCTTTGGAAAGGCCAGATTGAATTTTAGAAAATACAAAGTTAGTTTAAAATGTAAGGGGACATTGTATTTTTCATGTAAAAATTTATACTAATCATTAACAAAAGTTTTTAAAAATACATTAAAATATTGATAATTTCCAATATCTTAAATTATATTTTTTAATAAAACTCAATTTCTAAATTTTTAAAAATTACTATGTTCATGAATAGCAAATGCTGCATTTTAATTCTTTTTTATGGAATTTGTGCATCCACACATTTTTATTATTTAATGTGAAATTTAATGTCATTGCTCTCTATTATTTACATCAATTATTGCTTAACTACTTTGACTTAAATTTATACTTATTTTTAGCATAACCAAGTGATTATAACAAATAATCCCATTTATCAATACACTACATGAAAAAATGTTCACTTTAGGATGTGTATTTTAAGAATCATCATTTAACTGTTATTTGCAATTTGTTGAGATTTTGTTAGTTTTCAACTTTTATAAAACCTATTATGAAAGACTCATTGAAAGATGTTTCAAAGTATATTTTAATTGAATTAAAAAAATATGATGAAATTTGATATAATTGCTTTGGTTTACTATTGTCTTCTATCAATTGGGAATACATGGGTGAAAATGTAAACTTAACTTGCTGTGAGTAAATAATAATCACAGAGACTAAAGGAAATAAACAGGAGATTTGCTAATGAAAAAGAAATAAATACAAGCAAGAAAGATGAGCCAGCATTCTGCAGCATATCATAAATACTTTGTGTTAGGAAACCATGGAGCAGCTTACAACATCATAGCTAACACCCCACGCAACATGTGAATAGGGACTTGTCACCACCAGCAATGACATCCTCCGGAAGCACATGACAACATCAGAGAAATATACAGAGACATAAATAGACAGACATATAGACAGACAAACAAACAGATGGACTGACACATCTGAACACTCACCCATCTCACTGAGCAGTACACACACTGTTCTAAGTCTCATGAAATTCTGTGAATATAGAAAGTGATATGGGTAATCCTTTCACTATATGAGACACATTATATGTTATGTGAGTGTGTGGCAGTGATTCATGAGTGAAAAGATTAGAGAAGGTGAGATTTCAATAGAGGAGGAGGACCCACACTAAGTGCTGGCCAAATGTATAAGATAGGACTGGATTGGGCCAACCAGTCAACCAAAATAAGATATAATGGTCAGTTTAAACTGATATAAAACAGCTTTGTTGAAGAACTTTCTAAAGGTAAGAAAGCTTTGAAAAATAAATTAACAAAGTTAGACTGAATGACAATGTCAGTCCTTTGTCCGTCTATTAAGAATGGTGAATAAAATTCAGAAATGAAGAGATAGGCAGAGCAAAGACAGACATAAAATAGCTGCTACACTACTACAATAGCTGAAGCAGAAAAAGGAAGGAAGAAAAGACCAGGGAGGGAATTGCTTGCTAATTGCTTTGGGAGACAAAGAAAATAAAACATAAATGGTGGGAGAAACAGACACATTCTTAATTTCTGGCTTATTCTATGGGAATTCATTTTTTCTCTTATATTTTGTATAAGTTTCTTTAATCTGTAGTAGTAGTTGTAGTAGAAAATTAAAAAAATAAACTATTATGCGGTGTGTGGTACCAAATGTTGGAGACTTTGGTAGTGAGTTCTTGATTCTATTTGAAAATAGATATCTATTTTTATGTTTTGTAACTATTTTTTTAAATGATTTAAAAATAGAGGCAGCTGAAATTGTTCTTGTTTGAAATTTTCAGTTAATATAGAAAATTAAAATAAGTTTCCTGAAAATGTTTATGTACAAATAAATCTGTTACATTTCATTATGTCCTTTGTATATTTTAAAAATCATTTTTAGCTGTTTTATGGCAGCCAAATTTTCAGTTACTTTTAATTAATTAAAATATTGTTCTTTTACTTACATAACTGTAATAATTTAATATAATTTATGCTTAACACTTATATTTTGTAAAGTACCTAGTGAAGGTTAATTAAAAAAGAAAGAAAGAAAGTTAAAAAAATAAAAATTACGTAAACACTCCACCTAGTGCTATCTTATTTTTGTTATATTTTCCTCTTTCTTCTTCCATCTCTTTGTAGTACCTATCTTGGTATTTATCTGATAACAATGATAAAGTTAAAAGTTTCTTGTTTGCAAAAAAAATGACACAAAAATAGAAAATTATATCTTTGAAATTTCTTTCAAAGTCAGATGACTTATACATTTATCTTTGGTTTAATAATTTGGAAAATTAATGCAGTGCTTTGAAAGATATTTTTGACAAGTGAAGGTTAAAAATCTTGATTTTTAAGCACTATTAAAAATATTTGTAAAAATTCAGATCAGTTTCACAGAAAAAATTCAAAATATATAAAGTTCGATTTTGTGGCTTCATTAAAAAAAAAAACTTGCAAAAAAAATTCTAAGGTCACAAATATGCATCAAGCGCATCTTACCAAATAAAACTCAAATTAGAAATTTGAGCGATACTGGAGTTACTTCCCTTTGATTTTGCACTCTCTCGCGCTCTCTCATTAAAGTAAAAAAAAAATGGCCACTCATTCAAGGGAGGTAATCGAAAACTATTTTGAAAACTTCTCTCCTTACTAAACAAGGAGTTGTCTTCCTTTAAACCGTGTCGGTAATGAATTTTCTGAAACGTATATTTTACATAGGGCTGCTCTTTTTCTTTTTTCTCATTTTTTTGAAGCAAGGAGCATAGTTTTAGTTTTTGTAAATAACTTTTAACCCTTACTTACCATTTCTAATTTGATAAGAAGTCGTTCTAATAGGGGCGATTGGCATCTTTTGGACGCTTCAACTGTACCTTCAGGCGCTTCATTCCAATTTGAAATCCATTCATGGCTTGTATAGCAGCCTGGGCACTCGCCGGATTGTCAAAGCTAACAAAACCTGATGGCAGAAAACAAAAACAAGTTCAACTAGCCGACCGAAAGACCCTTGTCTCATCCCACACGCTTGCGTTAATCCCTTTCCTCTCAGTTTCTAACTTTACTCTTCCTTGTTCAGCTTTGTCAAAGCCTTTTGAAGGGAGAACTTATTTTTGTGAAATGGGCAAGTCCATTGGAAACAAAATGGAAAATTGATGGAAGGGGTTAAAAAAGAAGGAAGAAACAGAAAAATAAAAAATCCAGTACTCCTACACCTATGTATTCATTCAGTTGATGGTTTTTAGATTCAAAGCATTTTGTTTTTATTAATCAGATTCCAATAAAAAACCTATAGAACCTAAGTAAAACATAGAAATGATTGAACTGATTTGAAATTAGAGATGGTATTTGAAAAATTGAATCTCATAGCATTTAACCATAACTTTGAGTAGTTTTGTAGCTTGTTTTGTAGTTTACATCCCTAAACACAAACTGCAAGTGGCCCACTGGTGGTGGGTGCTGATGACAATGTGAGCAGTCTTCTGGTGGCAGCCACTGGTGGGCCTCTAGTGGTAACATTGCTGAGAGGAACACACAGGTGGTCTGACAGCAGTAAACCTCAGTGGTCTGACAGCGGTAAACACTAGTGGCATGCCACCCAGTGGCAGATTGGTGGCTTGTGTGTAGGGATAGGATTTTATTTTTGAGAAGTACAAAGCTGCTATTTAAAAGCTGGAATTTATTCACAGCTTATTCAGCACTCATTGAAAGCTGAGTTTTAATAATTCTTTTTTATGAATTGAAGCAACATTTATTTGTTCTAAATGAACATTTTGAAAATTTGGTCATTTTTTAATACTATTTTTATAATGTATCTGGGTAAATCATAAAAATCTATTAAAGAAATAAAGTTATATTATTTTTTAAAATATACAAAGATGTACAAAGATGGTTAAGTTGGATATTTAAATCTATACTTAATATTTGAATTTTCCATCAATGACATTATCTTAAGCTACTCTGTTAAAATAAGCTGAATAAAATTTTTACTGAAGAATTTTGTTGATAAATATTTTCATTTTCTTTCAATTTTTCTTGAATTTTGTACAGTAAATGACTTGTCAGTTAAGTATTTATATGTCATGAATTGATTCTAGTTGTGAAATCTAAATTCATTGTTTACAATATCTTTGAAATTAAATTCCACACAGACAGTGAATATGCAGGGACTTTATTCTGATTAACTTGCTTTTGAATTGTTAAAACTTTAACTTGATTAATAACATAGAAGAAGTTACTTGTGAATTATTAAATTTTGTATTAAATGTATTTTGAGTTAAAAGAAGGAAGAATAAAAATTGTAAATTTAGTTGATACTATATTTTTTTAATCATTCTTTTAGCATTTAAAATTAGTAGAAAACTGAGATTTGATAAATATTAAGTTAAAGACTTTATAATGAGCCTTTATAATATCAAGAGAAAGGGCTAAAGTTCTTTTTAGAAAAAGTGGTGCATCTTTTTTGATTTTTGATTGCTTAAAAATCAAAATATATTTAACTACACACCAAATTTTAATGAACTTTAAGATATTTACCTGCTTTGAACTTAGAACTAAAACCATCAGAATGAATGAATAAATTATGTCATTAACATTCTTTTTTCAAGAATTTGTCTTGGGACTGCAGCTTTTTCCACGTTGAGCATTCGTGTTAAAGAAGAAGAAGCGCCTGCAATGACAGGACGATCACAATCTGACTTTGACTTGTAATTATTGCTTAAAAATGCGGAATAGTAGTGTTTGTCTGCACTTGTGCATTAATAAGAAAAATTGCCTTAAGTTACCTTAAGTCAACATAAGTACACAAATATGAATGTGCATACATAACTGATTATGTAGATACATATTTGTGTGCAGAGAGATACAAGAGAAACAAGTATTTTTATATAAAACAAAAATTGCTTTCATTTGGTTTAGGAATAATATACATAAACATATATGCAAATGTGTATATGTTTATTTGTCTATATAAATAACTGTACACACATGCATATATATATATATATATATATATATATATATATATATATATATATATATATATATATATATATATATATATATATATATATATATATATATATATAAAATGATAAATACACTTATACTCATCTTGTAATTGATTTCACAGAGATTGATTTTACGTATAAAAATCTAAAAGATAATTTAGTGATTTCATGAAAAAAAATCTGCAAAATATCTGTTTTATATTAAGAGATGAGAGGTTAGTTGCTGACTGACACAAATTGTTTCTTTGTGGAGCTGGTTAAATAACTTGTATGCTATTGCCACTTTTAATGAGGCTGCTTCCTTGGATTTTTTTCTCATAAAAGTTGGAAAGCACAAGGAAAAAGACAATAACTGAATCCAAGTAGCTGTTTTTTTCCTCTTCAGGAAGATTCACTTTGCTCAGCTTAATCCAACAAGTTGATGGAAGGATAAGTGTCAGTGGCACAAGAAAGAACTTGTCTCCAATCAATTGATAAAGAGAAAGTAACACAACTAAAAAGATGCGGTTAGATTGCATGCTAATAGGAAACTTTGAAATGCTTAGCATTCAAGTGGTATAAGGAAGACATTTTTTTTCTTTTACAGGATGGGTTTTGTTTCAATACAGTTAATGAGTTGGTTTTTGCTTTATTTTTTTTCATTAACAAATGAATTAAAAAATTGCTTATAAACCTCAGGGCCTGTTAAAAATGAATATTTTTCCTTTTTTTTCATTTAATTCTCTCTTCATCAGAAAATATTTTTCTACCAATGTCTCCATGTTAGGTGACTTGTGCTCCAGTTAAAATATACAAAGCATAGAAGATTTTTCTAAACAACACTGGGCAATTCCAACACAAGCAAACAATAATTATAAGTGCATAAACACCACATAGACTGGATGAAGGAATTATTTCACTCAACAATAAAATTCACAACAGATAGAAACTAAAAAGCAAGCAAGCAATTAGGCTTTTTAGTTAGTTGATGCAGCTGACACCTAAGTTTAAAATAAAAAGATTTTTCAGTCCTTCTTTTTTTCAATTTCCACTTTTAAATATATGTGTGTGTGTGTGTGTGTGTGTGTGTGTGTGTGTGTGTGTGTGTGTTTATATAAATATACATACACACAGACACACAAGTATGTACATACATACAAAAATTGGCAGTGAATAAGTGATAAAAGTGGAAACATGCTGGAAAAAAATATTGAATTATTGGATAATTTCAACAATGTTCATCTTGATTATATTGACTTATTTCTTAAACTATATAAGCAACTGAATAGGTGTTAATAGTTTGGTTTATGGGATATAATGATAACAATGGTAAATAAGGTTATAGGAAACTTAAAGAGGTGGTAATCAGTTGCATTGTAAACTCAAGAAATAACTCAATATATTATCAACTAAAAATAATCAAAACTAAATAATGATGATGATGAAAAAATGAACTTTTTTGCATTTGAAAAAGAAATATTGAAATTACTTTATATGCAATCTCATATATATTCATGCATACACACACTCTTAGAATTATGCAGTAAGAGATAAAGTGAAAACATAATCTACAATAAATTATTCATTTATTAATAATTTAATATGTTTACACATCAAAGTCTTGTATATTTAAATTAGAATTACAATATCTTCAGTTAAACAGACTAAATTCTTGAAAAAATATAATTTATATAATTTACAAAATAGATGCTCAAAACTTGTTTTTCACAAAATCTGAACTTTACATCATTTTATACTGTAACAGAAGTAATGTGAATGAAGTAATGTGAAAAATAACAATTTGGTATAAATGGAACCAAAAAGGCAGCTCTGATTGAAATGGAACTCAAGTAAAACTAATAAAGAATTTCAAGTGCTATCTACTTTTAGATTTTTCAAGTGCTATTTACTTTTACTTGATTTAAATTTTCCATAATGAACAAATCCAGTTATTTGCTTTATTTTCTTAAATTGTTAGTGAACATAGTTTTCTCTGAATTAATAATTTTAATAATTTTAAGTGTTGTCTTGGAAGATTAACTCAACATGATTTCCTACTTCCATGTTTTTCACATTTGGCTTCATGTTAGACAGGTAAGCTTAGTAAATATAATAATCCAAAGTTTTATTAAAAAGTAATTGTTGTTATAACATGGAATTTATTCTTTTACATCACTGGAGATGTCCTTGGATCATGGTTAGATAACATGGAATTTTTCACAAACAGTAAATACAGTTCAGTCTACCAATAGGTTCACTGAGAAATGTGAACTTGGAACAAAAATAATTTGAATAAATTAACTCTCAGTACCAATTAAGGTCTAGTTATTTAACATTTTTTATTGAATAATCAAATTTCAGATTGGTTGGTTCCAGTTTTGATCTACAGAAATAATTTATTCAATCCTGTATTAAAAAATTAAATAACAACTACACCGTAGATTTTCATTTTAAATGACACTAACTAAATTCCTTATTATGAAAGAAAAAAAAGATAAGGAATTTAACCATAGAGTTAGATTTTAGATGTTTCCCTACTGTATCTCTTCTGTGTGAATGTTAAAGAAAATAATAACAAACATATTTAGCTAATAAAAATAAAATTAAAAAATGAAAAGTTTGAAATATATCAATTTAAAAAAATAATAAGTTTTAACACAAATACTACAAATGTAACATAATTTAGGACACAATTGATTCTAATTTTAATTCTAATAGAAATAAAATGGAAGTTACTAAACAAGTCTATAAAAGACCAAAAAAATTGCTTTACTTACCGAAACATTTACTTTGATTTGTTGCTCGGTCAACATAGACTTTGGCACTGATTACATTTCCAAAAGGCATGAACATCTGAGCGAGTTCAGCATCTCCAAATTCCTGTGGCAAATGGTAGATGAATAGATTGCAGCCCTCAGGTCCTATGAATATGAGACACAAAAAGATTCTATAATTCAACTGAAACTTTGGTTCTTATTTTAAATAGTCATAAGTATATTATTCTTCCATTTTAATTGTAAGAGACTTTCACCAAAATTGTTTAATAATTTGAAATATGAAACTAAAACTGAATTGTTTCCATGCAATAAAAACTAAATCATCTTTATATTTGCTCAATGAAATTTCATATAACTTATTTGAATTTATTGATAAGTAAAGAAATCTGTGACTTCAGATTTGAATTCTGACATCAAAATTAAATTGATAATATATAAACTTGATTGATTTTAATATTTAATATCCATATGTCATGGACATACAAATATTTCATTGGTTTTAACCTAATTTCATGATGAAACACATCAAAATTTGTTGTGGAAAAACCCAAATTATTCTACTTTCTTTAATAAAATAGCAAAGTGATTTATAATTATTTAACATTTTTAACTGTTCAATTATTGAGAAAATCAAATTGTATTAAATTTATTGAAGAAGATTTTATAGTTTTGAAAGAAAATGGCTAAATGATAGGATAGGATAGGATTGAACCATATGCCTTACCCTCTTTTTGTGCTGTGGGAAGGATTGTAGCATGCTGGGCTAATGCTTGTTGGAATTGGCCATAGGCAGCAGGGTAAGCAGCTGGAATTAAAGTAAAATCAAATTATGAACAAGTGAAACAGCAATAAAAATAGGTATTTGATTTTATTATCATACTTATTATAAAACCCAAGTTGTTTGTGTGTGTGTGTGTGTGTACGTTTATATATTGGATCGGATTTCCTACACTTTTCAACCGATTTCAACAAAACTTCACAGAACTATGTAAAATTACCTTGCGGTGGTTCTGACAGCACCAAAAATTGGAAAAACACAATTGTTTTTGCACGAAATCAATTTGAAAACACAATTAAGAGTCATCGCCAGAATGAAAGGGGGACAACTCATATCGAGTTATACTTATTATAAAACCCAGGTTGCTTGTTTGTGTGTGTGTGTGTGTGTGTGTTTATTTATATATGGGATCGGATTTCCTATATTTTTCAACCGATTTCAACAAAACTTCACTTTTTTTTTGGCAGGTAGTGTTTCTTATTGTCTTGCACACTTTTTTCTTTATTTTTACATTCAGAATACTTTAAAAATTCCATTTACAAGACAATTGTTTATAATAAAATTCTATTCAATCGGTAGACTCATAACGATTGAAAACAATGTTTTTGTTTGAGTTTGACCAATTCGTAAAAAAAACAAAACAAAACAAAAAAAACTAATTAAGACATGCGTATCGGTCAACCTTAGACAATAATCTTTGTCAATTTTATTTTTCAGTCTTTATGATGGTGGATACTTGATCTATCTGTTACTGTTACATCCCCGGGCAACGCTGGGCTCTACTGCTAGTTTGTTATATAGTATTGCAATTATTTCTATTTTTTATCTTATGATATTTCATTTAGAGTTTGACTTTATTTTGCTTGTGAAATTATAGTGATTTTGAGGTAAACAATTTTAAAATCTGTGTTTGTGTCAAGATAGAAACTAAAAAACCTTGAATAACATAATTTTATTTACTTACCAATTCCTGCATAAGGCTGTACTGCATAGGCCTGGAGTGGGTCACCATTAGCAACTGCTTGAGCTGAAGAAAATCAAAGACATATTGTTAAATAAAATGAGAAACAATCTCTGAATGGAAAAGTCTCAATAGAAAAAAAAAACTAACTGTTGCTATAATATTCATAAGTCCAGCCTTTCTATTAAAATACTGACTTAAATATTTTGAAGAGTTGAAGTCAAACATGGATTCTCTTTAGAACTCATTTCAAATGCTAAATGTATTTGTCACATGAAGAGAATGTCTTGTTTGAAATATTGACTGCTCTTTAATTTGGAAGAATATGTAAATATACCTGGATAATGTGGAATACCATTAGCATATACTTCTGGGGCTTGGCTGTTGGCTTGAGGAACAGGGAAACTTGTAACTGTTGGAGAGAGCATGTTTGGTGCACCATTGATAGCTGCTGGTGATGTTGCTGTGCCTGAAAAAAAAATGATAGAAATATTGTCAATTAAAGACAATTAGATTTATAATCTTTTTAGGCGACAAATCTTAAATATAGGATATTAAAAATTAGTTATCTCATCTGAGATAATATTGATTGTTCATGATAGTAAATAGGAGATATCTATAATTATTATTGTAAAATATTTTACAGATGATGAAAATAGTTCTTGTGTCCACTTTTCAAATAATTACTTTGGAGCTTTTCAATTCCTTATGAACAGTCATGCTATTAAACATTTCAGAGCCAAAAAATGAAACTTGTTTTCTGATTAAGCTATCTTTAATCAGCAATTTTGATTTAGTTTTGTGATAAAATATCAAACTATTGACCTAGACATATGATCTTTCGTCAGAATCAAATTGATGATAGTTATAATACACATGATATAAAAGCAGATATACACTGGACCTTCAGAAAATAAAATTATCAATCATAAATAGTATTTAATAATTTTGTGATTTTCAACAAAACAATGCATTTGTACTAGAATTAGTAAAAATTAATGTTGCAAATCTTAAATTACTTGTATCAATGATATTGATACTTAATAAGGTCAGAAACAAGTATTTAATAAACTTTCCTGTATTTTTGATGTTCTCTTTTAGAAATTTTACAAAAGACAAAATATTTTTGTTGCACAATGAAATAATTATGACCTTTAGAGTCTTACATGATAAAAAAAATATATGTAATTTAGTTTAAGATGAAATATTAAATATTTTAGGTTGTTTTTCAACTGTAAATACCAAATTTTACTTAATTTTCAAAATTGTTCATAGAAAATCAAAGAATTTTTGCATTTATTATAGACATTTATTTGCACATCAATATTTGTACACACACACACACACATACAGAGAAATATACAAAAGCCACAGAGTTTGAAACTAAAGTCCTTGCAGTTATTGTGTATATGGAAAACATCCATTCTCATGCATAAAACAAATGCTGATATTTAATGCAAGTCATTCATGATAAATAAATGCAAATTATTCATATTAACTAGATAGAGTGAGAAATTATACAATTAGTTTTAAAACAGAAAACAACCCAGAGATAAATAAACAAATAGCAAACAAAAAGATTTCTGAAATCTTTGAGGGCCCCAAAACTTAAAATCTTATTTTTACTATTTCTAAATATAGTTTTAATTTATGTCAATTTTACATGCAAGAATAATTTTCTATGCTGTTATAATATTTAGAAAAAGTTAAAGTGCAAAGAAATTTATACATTTTTGTTTAACCATTTTCTTAATCATGTTATTTGAATCTTTCACACTGGTTTAAGATTTTTAATTTCATGGATAAATGTTTCATATAGAGTTCTGTCCATAATTTTCTATCTTTCAATTATCAATTCATCAAAATAGCATGGAAAGGAGTTATTGGGATTGTTAAGCTCATCTTTTGTTTTAAATTTTCCATTAATTTCCTCATTCTGATATCTGATCATCTTCAGATTAACACATTTTCATTGTAAGTTAGGATTAAATTAAAACCTCTGCAGTATTTTCTTGTGTAATAATCATTCCTCATTTATAACTGAACTTAATACTGTTTGAATCCCAAATCTAGTCTTTTCAGAAATACACAAGAATATTTTAAAAAGTATTTTCTTGGTTGAGTTGTGCAATAAAAATACAGTCATTACTTTTTAATTGTTCATTTTTTTCAATGGACACTTATAAATAATTGTTATTTTGACTGGAATGGTGTTGCAAGAAGATTGATTGAGTAAAGGAATTTGCCCATAGTTATTGTTTCAGAATAAACAATATCCATAAATTAAAACAATTGGGATTAAAATCATTTCTATCCAGCATTCTTATTTTATTTGTTTCTTTGTATTTTGCAGTATACAATCTATTTATACTCAATCTATTTTATTTTTGGAAGAGAAAAATAATCTACTTGAAGAGGTCTGATTATCAGTCTTCTCATTTTGATACATAATTTTTTTAATCATTTCATATCTAAAAGAAAATGAAGTGTAAATGTTAGATCAAATAACTTGAAAAATTCTATACTATCAATATGGTGGTGAATTTTTTTTATTTAGCGGTCACTAAACAATTTTTACTGTGAAAGTTAAAGGGTTTTGTGTCAGCTTTTACTAATGTTTTAAAACTTAATTTTAATATAAAATTAAAATATTATATATTTTTATCTCTAAAGTTATTAGATGAAAATAAATTATTGTTAATTGGGTTAATTTGTTAATGAAAAGATGATGATGAAATTTGGACTTTATAAGAAACAAACCAAAGGTGCAATGATTAGTTTTTCTTTATTTCCTTCATTCAAACTCTAATAAAACTGGAGAAGGTTTAAGGAAGAACTTGCGACATGTTGCATGAAAAGGACAAGACTCGTTCTACTGAGTTGATCTTTGCAACTTGCCACATCTAGGAGTTTTCAGTACAGCATACCTAGATCTGGGTAGTCCATTATTTTCCCATAAAGACTGCTGTCGGCAATAATTTCTTCATTCCTCTTGATCATGGCTCGGTGATAGGAAGCTGAAACTAGTAGAAACCTTTACTTATGTCACGTGTGTTAGCCAGAAAAACCCATTTCGATAGCAGGTCAGAAGGTCACTGTGGGTGGGACATCATAGACACAAACAAAACAAAACAAAACAAAAACCCAAAAGGATGCTACTCATTCTTTTTTCATTTAAAGAATATTAATTTTATTTCATTTCATTTATTCAAAGTTAAAATTATAATTTTGATCTTTTGCTCCCTTCCATTTCTTGAAAACAAAGAAAAAGTTACAAATAGAAAATATAGTAAGTAAAGATACAGAAATCAATCTGAAATCCTCACCCACACCTATAACAGAAAGAAGTTTGTACTCTGTGAAAAATATATGTACTTCCTCTTAAAAGTCATCTTACTTTTAAGATTACAGATCAAAGAATTACAAAATTTAGAATCAAAATTATATGTTATTGGGAAAGGGGGTGAACATGACATTTAATCAGATTACAATCTTTTTATTAATTTTTAAAACTCTACAAACATATTTGGGAATCTATTCATTTTTATTTATTTTTTAAAAAATGAATCTTGAGTCAATAAAAATAATATAAAAAAGAAAATCTGTAATAGTTTTAATTTTTCCCATAAAATATTTGGGTTATTTTTAGCTTACAATAACAAGTTACTGTTTTATTTTATAGTTAAAAATTCTAAATGCAGGAATAATGTATTTGTTTTTATTCTTGTTATATTTCCTTGAAGATGGAATAAAAACATTCAAGTCTACCAGAACAAATGGTTATAAATAAGGTAATAGACAATGTTTTTGCTTTATATGCTCAGATATAATATATTCTAAAAACTATCCACATCTCAGCAAAAAAACAAAAACAAAAATGAAAAACCAAACACAAAAATGTTTATTTCACCTTTTTAAAGAGATTATGAGAGATCAAGCAAATAAGAGATATACAAGAATGTACTATTTGTATTTTAAGACATTCAAGAATTGTTAAAAACACACATAATGGACTTTGCACACAAAAAATATTTTTGATATTTTTTATTGTAATACTATACAAAATTTTCCTGTTTAATTTATGGAATATCAAAAAGTGACAATTTCAATGCCTTCTAACAAAGTTCTTCATAATTTTTATTACTCTTAGTAGTTGGTTATGCTTGAAGATCTCAGGATATCTGCAATTAAATGCAACCACCTTTGTTAACAAATCACCTTGTAATTATGCTTCCTTTCAAGAACTCGGATTGATTTTACTTTATAATATTGAATATGACTTCAATGTCTAAAAAACCAATAAAAACATGTTCATATCTTCAATTACTTTTCCTTCATTAGTAACTTTCCATTCCATCAAAGATGGAGTATATCTAAAACAAAATAGTTATTGATATTTTTCAAAAGTAATACAAAAGAATACTTTTCAAAAGTCAGTAATCTTGTTCAAATATTTATCAACACTTACCAGATCTTCTGTACATATGAGTATTGGTATCAGAAATTGCCTTAATATGTACTTCCATATTCTAATGTTGGATGAATATTATTTATTTGTTGTTGATGGTAGTCTAATAGTAAATTCAATGCTTATATTTTTGTTCCTTGTTGATGAGTTTATATTATGATTAAAACAAAAAAAATGAAAGGCTGTGTATTGTTAACAAACTCAGAAAGTTATAAGTTAAACATGGTACAGGAAAATGGAGGTGCAGACACTAAGGTACCATGTGTTAGAATTATTTTATCTTTATATTCACAAAGTGGATTTGTACATTTTTATAACAAGGTTTCTACATATGCTTCATAAATTTGTACATCTCTTAATAAATTAAGTAATAAAGTTAATGTTTATTATAAAAAGTCACTATATGGAACCATTGATATTATTTTTAACATAATCCATTCATACTCACAAATAGCCTTCTGTCTATTGCAATTAAATGATGTGAGAAATGTGCTATAACTGTGAAAATCGCTTTTATTTCCTGAGTGCTTTTGATCTTCTGAGATCATCTTCAGGGGTGCAAGTAGTAATACAAAACTGTGTGTTGTTTAGGGGTGCAAGTAACAATACAAATTAAAGCAAAGGAACAGTTTTTCACATTAAAGTGTGAAAAACTATTCCTTCGCTTTAATGTGTGCATGACCATAACATTACAACATAGAAGAAAAAATTCCATAGTGGATAATTTTTTCACATTCTAATGAATGATAAGCATGACTGTTAACTGTTGTATTTAAAAGCAAAAAGAAAAAAAATTACAGTAATGGATAGCAACACACAGTTTTGTATTACTACTTGCACCCCTGAAGATGATCTTGGAAGAAGATCAAAAGTACCTGGGAAATAAAAGTGATTTTCACAGTTATAGCACAATTCTCACATCATTTAATTGCAATACATGGAAGGTTATTTGTGAGTATGAACAGATTATGTTAAAAATAAGCAGACGTAATGTCTATAATTTATTTAATCAGACATGCCTAAAAGAGAATTTACTGCTTAAATTAACAAATATATATATATTTGTGTGTTTAACACTTTTCACAGTGTACATAGATACTGCACACAGATTTTAGACAGCAATACCAATTTATATATAAATATTCCTGTCATTTTTCTTGGGTACTATTTTAGTCTTTTAATTATGCATATGTTAACAATAAAAGTAACATTTAATTTATGCAAGGGGGTGCTGAAAATCTCTTGGCCTGACCCACTTTTCAAAATCTGACCAAATGACGAAACATCAGATTTCTTTTTGGGAATTTTTTTTTGGTCATCAGCCTAAGTGCTTTTCAGCACCTTCACATAGTGATAAAATAAGTGACATATGCTCTGCTCATTTATATGAAAATTAATTGCTTTTATTTTTTCTACTTTTAAGAATTGCATTTAATAATTTATCCTGAGTTCTATTATGTTTTTTCTTTCTCCTACAATTGTTTGATGTCTACTAATAGAAAAATTTAAATTCTGTAATTGAAAACTTTCCAAAAAATAAAGTAGACATAAAATTCAACAAATATTACTCAGTTTAATGCTGACATTACATAATTTTGAAAAAAAATATTATTCATTTTTTATTGTTACTTTGTAATACATATCAACTGTTTTTGTTTATATCTGCTAATGCAAACTGTATTCATTATTCATATTTTTGCATACATAACTTCAAAATAGATCTAAAAAATGATATAAAAAGCAAAATTACTTTTGTGCATTAAGCAAGATTTAAAACTTTTTTCTATAAAGGTTTTATTAAAATGTATTGCAAAAGTATAAATATCTTCTTTGAAGTTTTAATTTTAATTGAAGTATAAAATTAGTTTTACATAGCAAGTGTAAAAATTATTTTCAACTATGCAGGTGTTAAAAATAATTTAACACCTGCATAGCTGGTGTTATTTTTAACTATACATGTTGTCATTTTAATTTTTGTCATCCAAAATTACTTTGATCATAAATGATGGGTGCTAGCAGAAACATTTAAGGTTTTAATAAAATATCTTACAAAAATTTGTCACTTTCATGATTACTTAACTGGATTTTGAAGAAATATTACTTACTTTTACTTAAAATACATTTGTTTACATTGGGGCCTGTCATCAGACAACTCAGTTCAAAGATCAAGTGAATGTTTTTTTAACTTTTCTTATCCATAAGTGTCTCATGATACTTCTGAATTATGAATAACCAAATATGACAAAACTTGATATTACCCACAAATCTCAACATTATATGAAGAGCAACACTCTAGATTGTCTATATATTTCACTGAAGGATTTATGTGTTTGAACATGATGCATAGGTACTCGACTAGAAAGGTAGAGCTACTTTCTCTATTTTATCACATGACCTGATTTTATTTATTGGACATATGTTTTGTTCAGGGAAAAAAACTAGTTATTCTTAGTATACAAGAAAGAGCCATAAGGATGCATGAAATGATTTTTTCTCCATTTTTTTCTGATTTAACACTTTGAGCCCTGACCACCGCTTTACTGGTGGTAGAGAAAAATGATGTAATGCTCAGCCACCCATTGAACAGTGGTAGAAAAAATGACTTAATGCCCAGCTATTTGTTGAATGGCGGGTAACTTGTAACTATTTTTATATCTACCATGAAACATTATATACCAATTATTTGTGAATTTTGACTCAGGAGCTCAGGAGGCAGAAGGGCTAAAATTGTTCAGGAATGCAGGGCTAAAAAAGTTTAAGATTATAAATCACTTATTAATAGGAAAATGTAAAATGTAAGCAATTTAAAATTTGGTTTACTCCAGGCTTAATTATCATTTTTTATTACATTTTTAAAATATTAGTCCTTCAATCTCTCTTCTTTAAGATCTAAAGTTTAATGAGGTTAATATCATTTTAAATTTTGTGCAATGTTTTTATTTATTTATTTATTTATGATTTTATATATTCATATCTAAAAGAAGATTTAAAATAGCCTATATTCATAATTAATATCCTTAAGAATAGCCTTACCTTATAACCCGGTATGATCAGGACTGCCTCAGTTTGAAGTTATAGTTAACCTACCTAAGTATCATTGCAAGTAACTATGTTTCTTTGTTTCTTTCGTTTGGCGTGTTTTTAAGTTTGTTCTTCAATGTTTTTTTTTAGCAAGTGTTTTCTTTTTATAAGAATTTTTAAACGCTTCCTACAAATCACGAATGATTCGATAATGCAAGGGAAATAATTCTGTTTTTGCAGAACACTAATTATGGAGTTAGTGCTTTTTTTTATTGTGAGCATAGATATTCATAAATAATTTTAAAAAAGTATTCAAATTGCAAGATGTATTTGCATTACTTATTTGTAAAAGATTTGTTTTTGATCTAGAATGTTGTAATCAAAAGCAGCAATAAATTAAATGAAGATTGGCCAAAAATTAGAAAGATTCATGGATCATTGTTGATGATTTTCAGATTTCGTATCAAATTATTCTTTTCTTTAAGCTAATTAATCTCAATATCATTGATTATTTCACTGTTACTATCGTTTATATATGACCATATATTGTTAACTCTTAGAGACTCATGTCTAATAACATTCTAATCAAAACATTCTTGGATGCAAATTGTTTGGTTTTTATTTCATGTTTGACCAATTACAAAGAAAGTTGCTAAAATGTACTGAAACATTTTAAATTAATAAATGAAAGTGAAAAATATGAACAATATAAAACATTTTTTATGTTTTATTTTCCTTGCATAAAAAATTGAATTTTTATCTCCTTTCATATTAACTAGTTATGAGAGTTTCTTTAGAGAAACATTGTATACAATTTTGTATAAATTGCCATTCTTCTCTGAGGCTTCATTTTGCTTAATGTTCAAGGTAAAACAATTAGTTATTTGCCTTTTTGTTTAAATTTCTTAATATTTATTTATCTGCTTAGTTGTGGTTGTTTTTTTGGCTGTAATGGATAAATTGGAGTGATACCATATGTATCAGTAATGATGTTTTCCTTTCCCTTGTCACAGAGCAGATCCTAATTATTATTCCATTTTTTGGTATCAAAATGAAGTACACTGCAAATCCTAATAATTTGAACATTATTATTTAACAGACTTTCACATCAAATTGAAATTTCCTGCTGAGACTAATCATTAAGACCATAGCAAACCTATTCCCTGCTCCTCAAAACTGAAATACATTAATGATCTTAATCATTAGAAAACTATTATTTGCCTCAATTTGAAATATATTTATAATCCTAATGATTTGAAGATTATTGCTTCCTTTTTATTGTGTCAATATGAAACATACTGTTGATCCTATTCCTTTCTTAGAGCCTTGATTCAAAGTAGAAAACACTTCTAATTTTATTCATTTGAAGATCATTATTTATCATTTCTTCACTTCAAATCAAAATGTGCTGTTAAGTTTATTCATTTGAGCCTAATCATTAGAAGGCCACTGCCACCCTGTCCTTGTCCAAAGTAAAAATACACTGCTGATCTGTGCTGGATTAAGCTAGAATCAAAAGTAGCAAATGCTACAAGCCTCATATTTTCAAGGGCTTCACATTAAATACTTTCAAAATGTCTGGCAAAATCAGTGTTTTACATGACTTAGAAATGTTAATGCTTACATGCTGGAGGGGGGGGGCTGCATCTTTAATTATTCATCATTTCAGGTAACATTATATCAAGGCCATTAAATGTGGCTTTGTTTATGCTGATAGAAGTTAAATATTTAATTGTTTTATAAGCTTACTCACCTTCAATCATCTTAGATTCCTCATTGCCATTTATTTACATAGCTTCAAAGTGCAACTTAAAAACTCTCTGCTTTGTGCTTAGGCTGCTACCAAAATTCTCTTCTTTGGTCCAGAAAATATATTTATGATTGGTAAGTGTTGCATCCTGGGATGATTTTCAAATAAAACATCTTCAACCCCTAATATATAACTTTATTGGTTTCATTAGTTCATAGCCTAATACATTTTATTGCATATGTAGTAGGCTACAAAACTCCATGAGACACTATTTACTCATAGTCTCTTTGATAATGATATTACTATAGACCTATCATCAACTGAGTGTTAAATTCATATAAATATTAAACAGTTCACATTAAAGTGAGTGAGGCCATCTGATCTTTCATTTTAACAAAAGCAGTTCATGCATTTGTGAGTACATGATAGATAGGAAACTTTGATAAATACACGCATATATATTTGGTGTCTGGATGAAAGCTCAGCATGAAAGTTGAAAAACAAGCAAAAACCCACTACAATAAAAATAAAAGATCACTTTACTTTTACATCATGTTGTGAATCAGTTTACTTTTATGGCATGTTATATTTCACTGTCTACTTTTACAGTACAAGTTTTAAATTAAATGTTAATATGCTATTTTTAACATTTATTATGAATATATTGTTCTTGAATCATTAAAACAGTCCTGCCACATCATTTGTAAGCATATTGCATTACAATAAATTCATAATAAAATTTAAAATTGATTGTCTACTTGTATTTAATTTAAAAAAACAAAAATGATGTTGACATAAAGGATTGCCATTGTCAAAATGATGACAATACCACCAATATGAGTAGCTTAATAAGCATGAATTAAAGAGCTAAATGAGTTTGCAGATTATATTCCATATTTTGCACACTCACTGAATTTGGAAAATGTGTTGCTGAATGTTGTCAAGAAGCATTCAGTTATTTTAAAAAATTTTTTTAGAAAGCCTGTATTCATTTTTTGCTTTTACTTATCACTGGAATGTTCTTTCTACAGCATTATCTGGTGGTCAGCTCAAAAAGTCTATTTATACAGCTTTTCTGAAATAAAACAAGTTTTGGGTGATTTTTCAAATAACAAGGATCAGAAAGCAGAGTGCTAGCAACAGACTGATAGATTACATTCAATCCTAATGAAATTGAAAACAGCATTTTTAAATGACCATTACTTTTTGCAGTCTTCAGGCCAAGATCTGAACACAGCTTTATGAATCCTTGCATGGATATATTCAAACCATGTGGTTTATTTTTTCTGACATTGAGTAAAAAGCTGTGGATCTGACTGAGTGTGAAGATTATCAACAACAAATTCAGAGAGAGCACAGCTGAAATTGTACATTTCATAATTTCAGTGGCACCAGCACTCTTGATCCCCTTGTTGAATCTCAAACATCTCAGAAGTTTAAAAGCTGAATATTTCATGACTTTATAGCACTTTCTGCTCTGTTAAAACAAAAGAAAACTTATCAAAAAGTGAAAAGTGAATGGTGTATTTGGATTCCTTTATCAGTTACAGTCACATTTACACCAGTAGAGATTGTAATGAAGTTATCAAATCTAATCAAATTCTAGTTGATATATCTCGATGAAAATATCTTAGTGAAGAATTTGTGCCATTTACTGAACTGCTGGAAACTAATCTCCTTTCTCATATTTGTGCCAAACAAGATTCTGTTGAGTTAGAGTTTGACTATATTTGATTACTGGCAATTCTTTTGAAACTAGTTTTCCAAATATAGAATATGTCTTTTGCATCTATTTGTCATTCATGACTACCAACTACTTTGGAAAATGCTCATTTTCAAAACTGAAAATGATTAAAAATGAATTTAAGTACACAATGGGAAAAACAGATTGAATATGCACTTATGACATCTTTAGTCCCATGAACAAATTTGTTTATGCTCAATCCAGAACATGTAACATTTAAATTTGAATTAAATTAATTCTAACATTTAAAATATATACCTACATGTAAGTAATATTATAAATAAAGTTTCAGATATATCTGCTGTATTATCTGTCTGTACACTAAATGAAATACATGAATTATGCTCGTAAATAATTTATGATTTAATATTTATGTGTACTTTTTAAATTTAGGTGCCCATTATAAGATATGCTACAGACCTTAATCCAGCCCTGATGTTGATAATGATCATCTGAGAGCTATCCCTATTCTATTCCTTGCTTCAAAGTGAAAAATAAACTGCTGGCTGTGATAATTTGAGAACAATTCCTTCTCTCTCCCTCACCTCAAAGTGAAATGAACTGGTGGCCATCATCTTCTGGGAACAATTCCTTCTCTCTCCCTCACCTCAAAGTGAAATGAACTGGTGGCCATCATCTTTTGGGAACAATTCCTTCCCTGTTCCTCACCTCAAAGTGAAATACACTGCTGGCCATGATCTTTTGGGAACAATTCCTTCCATGTCCCTTACCTCAAAGTGAAACACTCTGATGGCCCTGATCCTTTGGGAACAATTCCTTCCTGCTCCCTCACCTCTAAGTGAAACACACTGTTAGCCATGATCCTTTGGGAGCCATTCCTTCTTTGTCTCTTACCTCAAAGTGGAATGCATTGGTGGCCATGATCCTCTGGGAACCATTCCTTCCTTGTCCTATGTCTTAATTTGTTTCTAAACTGAAATGCTATTAAGAGTGAAGCTAAAGCTACAATGAATTACATTTTTGCAAACCCCTATAGAAATGCTAGTGTTATAGTCCTTCTTATTAATAGTGAATAATTATGACTAATGAAAAGATAAGCGTAGAAAAAGAAAGGCTTTGGATTTGTTATTACTCTAAAGGAAAGTGCTTAATTAACATCAGTCTCTCATACTCTTGTAAAGAGATGAGTTTAAATATATTTTTGTCTTCCCACAAAGCATTTATATATGCACTTTTCTTTTTTATGTGACACTTTCTGGTGTCTTTCTGTTTCATAATGCTCTTGTATTGCAACCATTCATATTCATTAACAATCCACCAAAAATTTCAATCTTATTTCTTTTCTGAAATTCTATTGCAATTGTGCTCAAATCTTATCAATGTTGTGAGTGGGTTTTGTTTTGCTGAGATAAAATAATCCCTAAAGATCACCATGGACAAGTGTCATTTGACACCTTTAAATGATATATTTATCATGATTGCATGCAAATCAGCCTTACTTTAAGAAATGGTGTTTGCAGTGATGCTGGTTTTATGAGCATATACTAGACACAAGTGCCCTAATTAGAGGACAAACATTAAATATTTATAAAATGGAGTTTGTTAGAAACAGATGGTCAGCAACTTTTCAAATACTGTACATTATACATATACACACATCAAGACAGGATGGATAAAAAAGACTTAGTAAATACTCACCATTTGCTAGCGTTCCAGTTGTGGGTGTAATGGCAGCCGTCGTGATTCCATTGGGGGCTCCTAACGCATTCATTGATTGAACATGTGCAGCCAGGGATGCAATTGGACTGGCCAAGTATGTACCCTGGGTAGCAGCAGCAGCCATGATTGCAGCCTGTTGCTGCATAAGTTGCTGAAACAAAAACAGCATTTTCTGTATACCTTGCTCATTATTATTATTCTGTAGTCATTTAGACCTGGTATTTGTTTGTGAATAGATTTTTATTACTGAAGCTTCTTACAGGTTTACTTGCTTATTTTGGCAAATTCCTATAATTTTGACTACTTTGACTAAGCCATTAGAAAAAGATTAGAAGAAATGACATTGATTGATTGATGATAGATTTAACACATATTTGCCTATTATCAGTGCATGCTGTTATTTTTGAGCTTGCCAATCTGTACAGATACCTAAAAAAATTGGTAACATGTTTCTACAATGCAAAAAATGACTCTCGGATGTCAAGAAGTGACTCACCTGTGTACTGACTTGAGTGTATCCCCCATAAGCACCAAACTGTGTAAGAGCAAATGGATTTAACAGACTGAGGGGGCCGGCCATTTGCTGCATTCGACGCAGCTGTCTTTCCTTTTCTGTATCAGCAAATTTCACAACAAGACTTGATGAGGCACCCTGCAGTATAAAAACATAAGTTTATCAAATAAAAAGATGAATTGAATCATTCAAATTTATATTTTGGGGCAATTATTTCTATTCATAATCAAAACAAGCAAAAACAATAAAGGATGCACTGATGTTGATAATAGTGGAAAGCGACAACATTTTGATAGAAAAAAATTAAATGTATTTTTTTAAGACGGAAATATTTTTTGTCTTTTTAAAACTGAACAAAATTTTCAGGCTTGTTTTCTGCTTTGTATTAAGAACTTTTAGACTACTTTTAATTCAAAGTTCTTAAATTTCATTAAGAATAATTTTACTTTGTGTAAGTATCAGCATATTCTTGATTGAGTGCACAAATATACAAACCTGATTGAATATAAAAGAAAAAAATATGGCTTCTTTTTTCATGTTTTTTTTATTGTCAACATGATTAGTAACAGAAAAACCCTATCATTCACTGGGTTTTAGCACTATGTTAAAACAACCTATTTATTGCATTGTTACAGTCATTATAAAGTTTTATTTACATTTATTAAATAGTATCAAAAAAGTGAAAGAAGTTTTGGTTAATTTGTTTGCAAAACAAGATATTGATAGGAAACAAGGCTATGTCTAATTTGTGTGTGTGTGTTCAATA
Source organism: Acanthosepion pharaonis (assembly GCA_903632075.3). Lineage (NCBI taxonomy): Eukaryota > Metazoa > Mollusca > Cephalopoda > Sepiida > Sepiidae > Acanthosepion > Acanthosepion pharaonis. Next base: position 397,024 of record CAHIKZ030000049.1, read on the forward strand.
AAGTTTTTGAATGTTCCTCAGCCTGTAGAGTTTATATTTTCTTATTGAATTCTTTTCATTACAATGTAGTCATCTTTCAGAACTTTTGTTAAAGATTTCATGATAATTTGAGATGGAAGAGGAGAGGAGTGAAACTGAGATTTTAGTTGTAAGTTTCTGGTTTCTTTTATCAACAACTGAAAAGTCAATTCTATTTTTGGGCTCATTAACTCTATGAGAATACTGCAATTTATCAATTTTTAATATAAATTAAAAAAAAGCATCCAGATATAACAAGCTTTTAGTTTTTTATCAATAATTTGAAATGAGGATGTCATCTTTTTTCAACAGAGCAAAATTTATTAAAATTACGAATAAAATGTGGTTTAATGTAAAATTCTCTAATCAATTAAAGCCTTTACAGATTTGAAAAGATTTGAATGTTTGAAAATCAGTTGTCAATTTTGAAAGCAGAAATATAAATACATGAGTTGAATTGCTTTTAATAAAACTATATTTTCAAGCAATTTAAATCAATGCATCAAAAATCACTTCACACAGACACAAACAATAATTAAAAGAAGCAATAAATTCCTTTCAGATTCAAATTTTACAAAAAAAAAGAGGAAATATTTTTAATATACAGAGCAAAATGAATTTCAAGAAAAACAAAGAACTAATACATAAAAATTCTTATAGTAACAATTTTAATATATTTGCAATAATGAAAATTTAATAATTCATAAATTTATTGAGAGAAAACATTTTTGTTGAATGATGTTTGGTTAATATGAAAGATTCAAATTTTAGGAGAAATATCTGACTATGACTGGAATGAACTAAAAAAAAGCAATTAAATTGGGTCTGACTACTTAATGTAAGAACAAAATTTTTAAAAGGTTATAAAGTGTTAATTTAAAAACTCAGTAACACTTAAACAATGTGTGTAATAAATGAAGTGTCTGAATGCATGTAACAACAAAAAAGTAATGGGAATACAAAATAAATAAATAAATAAAGAAAAACAAGATAGTATTATTAGCTGACCCTACTGAAGAACTGCTAGCCTTCAATGGCAAGGATAGGATTGATTACCATTTTCTTATGGGTTTTATTTAAAGAAAAAAGGTTCTGAATGAATCAGAATTTTGCAAATTGTATGATATACTGTTCTTTGGAATTCTACTTGGAATTTACTATATTCACTTGTTTTCTGAGAATATTTTTTGTGGGGAGAGAGAGAGGGAGATATGTAAAATTAAAAGTGCATTAATGTTATTTATCCTTAATTGTTGTGAATTATTTTTATTGATTCAAATGGATTTTGGGAACACCTTTCTTTAGATGGATTCCTTTTTTAACAATATTTCTCTCTACTCTTATACTAATTTGTTTCTTCAGAAAATGCAATATCACCACCATTAAATCTATTTTCAATCACCAAGCTTCCATATGAAATACAGCCTTATTGTTGATTAGAAAAGCTGAATATTTCTATCATTTACTTTTGTTTCTTACCAACTGATAAACAAACTGATTCAATTGAATAAGAAAATTTATTAATATTTTTAACATTTGAAATGAATTTTTGTAGTAAGACAATAACATAAAATATGTTGGTCAGAGAACCAACATTGTTAGTCACTCTGCTTTGTTAGTCAGTTCAAGACCAGATAATTTTCATGCAATTTTATGAATGAGATCCCAAAAGTATACATACCTTTTTGTTTTATTTATTTAAGATTATGGTTAGATTAAAACCAAAAAAAAAATACAACCCAAAACACATTTGCACATTCATTCACACACTCTTAAATGCATATTCACAAACAAGCAAATACTTTTATAACTTCTTTAACACACAAAGCAGAATTGATAACTGTTCTATTTTATGATATCCTTTTTACTCAGTTTATTTTCTAACAAAAGTATAAGGGGGAAACAAGGCCAGAAAAACAGCTTAGATAAAAATCTCCTAAATTGTAAGAGCCAAAATAAAATATTCTAAATTTGTTTCAACCCAAACAAAATGAGCAAAAAGATTTGAATCTACTGAGAATCCTCTTGTCTTAAATCCCCTCTTGAAAGCAGATTTAGAGAAACTGAAATTATAAAACTTGTCTGCATTTGACAGGAACTTTTTCCCCAGGCTATATTGTTTCACAATCAAAGCAGCCATGAGTTCTGAGTGTAAAATACTTGCAAAACAGATTTTTATTGATATTATTTATAAGTGAGAAGAAATACAACATTATTAAGGAACAAAGCTTTTCTGTATTTTTCTCTTTCTAAAATAACTGTATATATACTAGACAGCATATGTGAATAATTGCACATAGTTTGTTGTATAAGATCATATGTAAATTAAATTCTCTCATATGGAGATATGTAATTATTAAAGAATTATTCTTAAATACTTGTACATCCTCCTATTGCCCATACACACATCATTTATAAACACATGGAGATTTCAGTAAAAAGAAGGATTAGCATTGGAACCAGAACCAGAGATAAACTGAAACAGTCTGGTATTATGGATTAGGGATAAATCAGCCACCTAAATGTATCTGAACTTTTACAAGTGACCATCCTAATGAAGATATTAATTTTGTTGTAGGGTGGGGAGACCATCACTCAGTCTACAGGTTGGCTTCTTCACTTTTTTTTGTATAATAAATATGATCAGATTTAGTTTGTGCTAGGTGGTAAGTTCTTATAAAATAAAAAGTGATTTCAGCTAAGGAATTTTGCATTATAGAAAAACTTTAATTAGTAATTAGCATGCAGATAAAGAAGTTGGTAAAATGTATCATTTACAAATTGCAGTTGGGCAAAATGTCTAACAACTTAAACAAATATAAATTAAGGAAAAATGTATCATGCCACTGATAAAATGTTAGAGTTGAGAAGAGTCTTATAAGAGGAAAATGTTATTTCTACTCATTTTAACAACACTCTAAACAGGTGGATTACAGGTTTAAAAACATCTAAAAATCTAAATAAGTTTAGCAGGGCAACAAAAATGAAGAAACAATTTATAATGCAGAGCATAACAGTATATCATGTAAAACTAAAATGTTTAATTTTTTAAAACATTTATTCCATGGTTTGTTCACTGAAAAAGTCTCAAATTATATCTTCATTTTGCCACAACAATTTGTTTTCCTTTTGGATGCTATTACACAGTGTCTAATGACATATCAGAAGCATTTCTTTTTCCTTTTAACTTTTGTATTTTTCTCAGAACTCCTGACAGGACATTACACAGAAGGACTATTTTCTAATTATATAATTTCAATTGAAAACTGACCATCTAAAAATAGAAAGCTATGTTAAGAAGAGATACTTTCACTTAAGACTTATAGGCTTGCTTCAGCTTCAAATTTATACTTGATATTCTGTTATTGCTATACAGCTGAAATGATTTGAGAACACAAGAAAAATAAAAAAAAGTCTTTTTAAAAGATTAATTTGAAAATTTCTGTTGTTTAATTAAAACTAATTGGTAACAGAAATGAGGAAGAAAGAATTTCTTTGAAGTAATATTTTCATTTTTGCTGTTCATCCCAATAAATAGTTGCTTTCAAAGATGTCATGTCAATAGACCTAAATGAATAGTTACATGTATTGCATGGAAAAGAAGGAGAAAATTAAGACTATGAGATGGAGAATTTTGTTTTTTATCCAAAATTCATTTAATTACAATTTCTTTTTAAAAGATAAATTTAAGAAATTATTAGAAAGAAAAACAAGTGTCAAGTTGATGCCAAAGAATATACGTAACTGTTATACAAATAGAGAAATATAATTTTCTTGGAGATTTCCTTTTATCAGATCAATCTAGCAAGACTAATTGTAGGCCAGATCACTTATTCTTAAAAATATCTATAATTATAGCTATGAAAATAGACATTTTAAAAGTATATATTAACAAGATATATACAAATCAAAACAAGTGAAAGAAATAGCTAGGAAAAGAAAATAAATATTACTTACCATAAAGTGGTAAATCAGAAAAATATAAAAAAACAAAACAAAAATAAGTTATATTTTTTGATTTACCACTTTAAAGTGAGTAATATTTTTTCTTCTTTTCCATAGTCTTTCTTCCTTTTGTTTTAATATATTTAATATATCATGTTAATATATACTTTTAAAATGTGCATTTTTCAAGATATAATAAAATTCAGTACCCCACTGCCAAAAGAAATTATTTAAAATCTAAAATATATCTATTATTTTAAAAAATAGGGGCAAATTTAAGAAGTAACAGAGTAAACTAAAAATCATACAAAAAAAAAAATGGTAATAATGAAAAATTAGGATATTGCAAAAATATGTTCTTTACAGTTTTGAAAATGTTCTTAAAAAGGAAAAATAGTTTAGAATGATTTTTGTGGCAAGAGACAATGGCAGCGGTGGCAGCAGTAGCAGAGATGAAAGGTGTTATGAAAAGATAGAGACATCTCTGGCCAAGTGGAACTGAGATATCCACACATGAATGATGATGATGACGACGATGACAAGATAAAAAAAAACTTCTTTTTCCACCTGACAACAGAGAGAATGCACCACACTCATTTTACCACAAATGTACAAATACACCACTGTAGCCATAACAAATGCATCACAATGCCCACTGACAGCCACAAATATATTAGAGCAATAAGACCAGACAAGCCCACACACATTGACCACTTAGCTCCACTCCCCTACCTTGCCCATAAAAAAAATGAACGGGTAGAAAAAAGACACAGGGTATGCAACATGCAAGAATTGTGTGAATCCTGAGCCTCTGAATATCACAGGTTTTTTGTCTAACAAATTAGAAAAGCTTTGTTATGCTCTGATTAGGAAATGAACCACTGCCCTTGATATTTGGAAGAATTTCCCAATATAGAGAGATTTCTTTAACTAGTTCCTTTACTTCACTAAAAGTTTTAGAAGTAAAGTAATATGTTTTGACTTTTTGGGGTAAAAAAGTAAGATTTTAATTAAGATTTTATAAAATATAAATTAATTGAATCACTTTAAAGATAAAAGTTTACATCATTTTACATCTCCACAAAGCTTGAGTTTCAACAGTTTTATTTTGTTGATTTTGATTTCATTTTTTAAGTTGATCTCATCTTGAAATGATTTAGCTTTTATTTCTCTGATTTCAATCTTAGCTCCAAAAATCCTGATTTTTCTTTCTTTGCATTTGTTCTCATCGTCAGAGACTTTGTTTTTTATTTCATTAACTTTGAACTTATCTTCAAACATTTTGTTTCTTTCAATTTGATCTCATCATTTTTTTGTTTGAATTTCATGACATTAAATATTCTCTTCAAAAACCTCACTTTTATTTCTTTGCCATTGATTCCAATATCATTTGTTTTAGTTTTTACTTTTTGCCTTTGATTTCATCTTCAAATACCTTGGTTTTTGTTTCTTTAATTTAAGACTCATTACCAACTCCTTGGTTTTGTTTCTATGATTTTGATATTGTTTTCAAATGTATTGTTTTATCTTCAAATCTTCTTTTGATTTAATCTTCAAATGTCTTTTTTTTTTTTTTTTTTTTTTTACTTTGATCTTACCTTCAAGTACACAAGATTTTGTTACTTTGCAAATTCAGTATCATGATTTTTCTTCCTTTGAATTTCATCTTCAAATGTCCCCATTTCTTTTTTCTTTAACTTTGTTCTCATTTTTAAATACCTTTTTTGTTTCTTTGTCTTTCTCCTCATCACCAAAGCCTTGGATTTTGTTTTTTTGATGTTGAGCTCATCTTTAAGTCTGTTGTTTCTTTTTTTGTTTACTTTTGATCTCATCTTCAGAAGTCGCACTTTATAATTTTTTATCTTCAAATACGTCAGTTTTTGTCCCCATCTTCAAATACCTCAGTTTTTGTCTCCATCTTCAAATACCTCAGTTTTTGTCTCCATCTTCAAATACCTTGGTTTTTGTTTCTTTTACATCTTTATATCATCTTTAAATACCGCAGGTTCTCAAAGAGATGAAATGAAAAGTGAACTCTAAACAATTTTATTTCTGTTTTTTACCTCTTGTAGTGAAGAAATCAAAATCTTTGATTTTTTTCTTATATGTTGTTTGTTTATGAACTGTAAATGGAGATTATGTACATGTTTTCTCAGCTTTGAATGAAGCTTTAAAATATTTTGTGGATTTGTTTATTCATACTCTCATTGGCAAGTGGTAAGAAATATTGCAACATTCATAATAGTTTGTTAAAATGTTCATACTCAAGCTGTTTGTTTCATATCTTCTGTTTAAAGTAATTGTTTTAAAAAGCCATTTTTATAATTTTGATAAAACCCAAACATATGAAACTGGATTTATTCATTCTCTTTTTCTTGAGAACTGACAACAAAAAAATTAAGCACTGCTTATTTTATTATATTGCTTATTTACAAGAATAATTTTACATTTACAAGTTTATAAAAATAGGTGAATCAACTACAATGTAATATTTATTATTTCCCATATTATAAAGAAATAACTATGAAAAAAAATCATTCATAAATTTATAAAAATGTCTGTGAACAAGAGAACAGGAATATTTAAATAAACTCATAGCCACAAGTAACTGTAATTCTAAAATTTAAATAAATGCATTTTTCCAGGCATTTTTTTCATTTCCTCTTGCCACAAAAATTCATTAGAATTCTTTGTGAACATCTGGATTTATACATTTTTTCTTGAGAATTGACAACAAAAATATTGAACACTATTTGTTAGACTGTTTATTTACAAGAATAGAGTTTAATAATTTTGTTGTCAATTTTCAAGAAAAAACAGAATGAATGAATCCTGTGTCATATGTTTGGATTTTATTAAAATTCTAATTTTTTTAAAACAATAAAACTTGCCAAGGGAGTCATTGCACTATCAAATGTTAAACTTTACCAAACATTTTTTATTTATAAATAAATTCAAAAGATATTAGCCAGAGAAACATATATTTCATTAATACAATATCCCATATATTTAAATAAATTATTTTATTATTTTGCATGGTAATAATTCTACAATCTTCATCAGTCTTTCAATCATTGATTTTGTTAAGTTTTCTACTGTTTTGACTTTATTATTTCATGGAACTTTTACTTTGCTTGAATTTTGTTTTTCTTTCTTATATACATCTCTTTTAATGATGGATCACAGTTTTCTACTGGATTAATGTTTTAGATAGGCTGCACCCATTCCATTCTAATGTTTTTTGGCAAGGTGAGCAATAGTCAGCTTTTCAGAATGTGAAGGAGCAATTTTTGCTGAAATGCACTTGTTACTTTAATCTTCTTGATTGTGACCAGTATCACTTAACTCAAATTCTGTCCAACTTTTAAAGGGCTGATAACTTTTATTGCTGACAATACTAGCCAAATACATTACTTAACATCCCCTGTCTTCTAAGTCATGTTGGTTGAGTATTTTAGGAAAGATACAGTCTCTTGCTCAGCCATCAAGGACATCCAATATTGTTTTACATTCATTGATAAAAATTGCTGTTCAGAAATCAGTTTTCATGTACTACTTGCCCAACTTATACATTTCCCTTTGTGATGTTTACTTAAAGATGATAGCTTGGTTGCTTTTGTGGCTTTAGTCAATGTTCTTAATATTTTGTATATTTTCTTTCAGTTTACATTTGTAAGAACATCTTCAAATATTTTCTTGCTAGCCAATCCATTTTTCTTGATTATTTTTTTTTCTCAATTTCTTGTTCTTATCTTGTCAATGATTTTTCAATTTCTTTTTTGATTATTCTTTGATTTCTATTCAACAGTTTGCATTTTCCAATGTTGAATTTCTATCATTCAGCAACTTTACAATAATTTGTTTCTTTTTGAGGTTATATCTTTTTAATACACCCATGACAATGTCTATATATCTGAAATTAAAAAATAAATATCAATAACTATACTACTATATTTACAATAAGCAGAGCAATCCTTGAGTTATATAATAAAATCTCACACCACCAAATAGATATTATAAGCTGAAATTGTGTAGTATATTTATCATAAAAATATAAGTATATTCTGACAATTTTATCATTATTGGCTGGTTGATAGTAATTTTATTGGGAAGACATTAACTTGTATAATAAAATCTAACAGTGTGTATTAATGGAGTTCTCTTTGAAAAGTTAGGAAAACAGAGCAGGAAAATCTGAATGCTGAAGAAATGTCTCCTTATATAACACTGAACTTCACAGTTTCCATCACAAAGTAGCTGAAGAAGTTGGGAATGAAAAACTGAAGAGAAAAGAAGATTTGTTACAAAACTCCAAAACCAAACAGAAAGTATATCCATTTGGTTGTGACAGTCATATTTGAAGCCATATGCATTAAGTGAATCGACAAAGTCTGGTGGCATTATTGGTTATAATATTACAATTTTAAAACTGTGCTGACTTCCAGGGTTATCAACTAAAGAAGATTTAGTTGAGAGCAATGTGCCTATAAATGTGTACAATATACCCATTTTGCCTTATACCCATTTAGATGACAACTAGCATCAAGTGTTTAAGAACAAATGATATATCCATCAATTTAACTATATTAAAATTGTACTTAAGACTTGAGGACTCTGATCTGATCATAAGAGTTATGAAGAAAGGAAAACAAAAACTTTAGCAAAGTAGAAACACACAGACAGCAATGTAAAACCTAAAATGTTTATCAATTCTTGGAAAAAAGTTGCAAAATATAATTTCAACCCATGCAAATTTTGTAGAATTGTTTTTGGCATCAAAACAGTAAATTATCATATTTATCATATTGTGGTGATGAATTTTGAATTGTTTCAAAAATGAATGATTAATTTTAGTGGGTTTGGCAAAATCCTGGAATGATGATTTTTTCTTTTTGACATTTGTTATAATAAAAAAGGCTAATGTTTTCTCTGGCCTTTTCTAATACTCTTAAAGTTTTATTTATTGTTATCTATTTAACACATTATTACAATCACTTGAAAATATTTCAAAACTTTTAACTAGGATAGACAAATTTTAACTTTTTTTTTTGTAAAATGTCCTTTAAAGCTAGTAGTAGTCATTTTTAAGTATTTAATATTTGTAGAAAGTCTATTTTAAGTATGGCAGGAAGTCAAATAGGAGTAAGAAGACTGTATTGTGTTAATCGTTAAAGTTGGGGGGACATGTCTGTTTTGAAAATCAGCAATGTAAATCTTGGTTTTTACTTTGGTCCAAACATTGACCTTTGATACTGGTGAGAAATAAACAACTATTTTCACTATAAGGCAAGGCTGTAAAAATCTTTTTGTTTATCTTGACATTTTCTTTTTCTTCCATTTTGAAAGAAAAAGGATTATACAAACAAAGATTGAATAATGAATCAAACTATCGTCAATGAAAAAATGATTTTATCACTGTTCTAAATTAGTAATTTTTATTTAATATTTCTGAAACTTGTGAAAAAAGGAAAAATATCCTTAACTTAAGAGTTTTACTTTTTTTTAAATACAATTTATCAATTAAACAATTTAGAATTTTATTAAGAATTGATTTTCTTTTTTGACTTTAATATACTTTTCTTAGTACAAAACAGTCCAATGACTGATTTGCAACTTATGTACATTTAAAAGAACCAAAAACAGCAAATTTTAAGAAATTTCCATTTGACAAATCAAATGATGAAGACTTGTTGAAAATTTTTAGTGTTGTTTTTTTTTTTGAGTTGAGAATGTGGACAGTTCCTGCTTAGGGCATAACAGAGCAAATCGCACCAGTCATGATGTGTGAGCAGTGTCCCTCCCCCCCACCAGCCATCACCCATCCCTGCCCTAGAGGGTTAGTATATGGCAATGTTCAAAATAGTGCCTAGTACTTGAGTACTGTCTACCTGATGGGCTAATTCTGCCACTTCAAATCTCAGCATCTCCTGGAACAGAAAAAGAAAAAGTAAAACAAAAGTGTTATGATCCACCACCCCAGGAGGCTGGTGGGCTGTGGATTCAAGATGCACTCAGTCGCATTCGGATTTGACTTCTTTTTTCTTTTTTCTTCCAGAGGAAGATTTTTTTTTTTTTTTAAAACAAAATCTATTTAGTAAATTGATGATTTCATATGGACATTGCCTTTGCTGTGGGAAGACTGGAAGAAGCCATTACTGGAATTGGGGAATAATTCAGGGAATAACTAGAGAGCTAATAATAATAATAATAATAATAATAATAATAATAATAATAAATAGTGATGGTAGGAAGAGGTGGAGGAAGAGGAATAACCTGCTGCTCCTTAGGGAGGATATGTCACTATAAATACCTTTAAACACGTACACACACAGATATATATCCACATCCACACCTTCAGGTAAATATTGTTGTCCTCCAAGTGACCATATCATTCCAGTTATGGACAGAAAGAGCAAGAATGAATCTAATATTTTATTATTGCAATTGATCTGAATTGGTCCATTTGGATAAACGTATGGCAAACAAGTTTTGACTTTGTTGTTAAGAAAATCAAAATGTGTTTTGTTTAATGTTTTAATCAAGAAAGAATCAGTTATAAAAGTTATAATGTTTCCCCAAAAACACTTTTTAAATTTTAGAAATTTGATTAATGAAGATAAGTTATTTTCATTGAAAATTGGAGGAAATAATTTATTCTCTAGTCAAACAAGTTTAAAAAAGAAAGCAAAAGGATTGGCACAAAATTTTGAAAATAATTTTCTTTATAATAATTTATTGAAAATGATTTAAATCTGGAAAATAATAATTGCAAACATTATGCGATTGAATTTCCAAATCCTTTTAATGAAATGAAATCTGTTCAACTTATTTCAGATTACCTCAAATATAAAATAAAATAGTAACTCCAAATCTAGGAATTACAAGAATTAAAAAGAAGGCCAAAATTTACATTTTTCAAAATTTTTCTCATAAAACATTGGAAAAGTGTTAATCATTAATTAAAAATATAACTGTTAAATTTTCTCAACCTAATATTAATGAAAAAATATGCAAATGTATTTGTCATTGCCTTGTTGAAGACAAATGAAAATTGAAAAAATATCTTCTGACCAATAAAACTTTGTAACCACAAAAGAAAATTTGTAAAGTAAAATGGAGACATAACAATATTACAAATTAATTTTTTATGTATTTGTAAAATGAATTTTGAACATATATTTATTTATATATTCAAAGTTCTTTAAACACTTTTTATAGCTTTTTGTACAATGAAGGAAAAGAATTGCCTATTATTTTCTTGTTGAATTATTTAAAAAAATATTTTTTATCATAAACTAAAAAAATGCCAACTTATGTCATTCATATTCAACTGGACATTGGTTAAGTTCTTCAAATTTGAAAATTAGTTACTAAATATGATACACTGTTTTAATAATATATTGATTTGTAGCACTTTTTCTTCTTGCATTTTGATTGAGGGGAAAAATGAATGTGTTCATGAAATTCTATATAAAGCTTTAAAAAACTTTTTTTCATTACTTGTAATTTAAAAAAAATGTGCTATTGGCTGCTATGTGTTGGGAAATTCCCTATGAGGATTTTTCTCAAGTTAAAATGATATTTTGAAGAGTTCCATAAATATTAAGATTTATTGTAACTGATTTGTTACTTAAAAATGGTGAACAGTCCTAGAGATATGAAAAGAAGAAACGTCTGTAGTAAGCTTCCTCTTATGATCTATGGAAGAAATTGAAGTGATAGATGAAATAATTTCCTACCCATTACCAAATAATGATATATAGGGGTGCAAAGAGGTTTCTTTTTTATTTAAAATTTATTTTTTTCCCCTCACCTTAACAGGGATCAATTTTAAATACTTTTCCATCAAGTTTTAGTTTGTTTAATTAGATTTTGATTTGACTAATATTTCAAAATCTTTTATCAGATCCAAATATCTATAATTTTTTTATAGAAAGATCTAAAATGGAGGGCACTGTCATTTCTAGATATTGAAACTGTGACCAAATTTTGGATTTTTTAATTTTTTATTTTTGTAAATGAAACTAGAGGAAAACAAAGAAGAAACCAAAATGCAGCTCATAATTACAGAGACAGGCAAAGCAGTTCTTCTGAAAAACTTGACTGGTTAAAACTAACAGAAGAGTCAGTTCTGTTAGCAAAAATAAAAAAAGAGAATATTTGCATTGAATCAGCCAGAAAAATAAACCGAGATGATCAATATTTTGAGAAAATTCAAATGAAGACAAAATGATTAAGTTTGATAGAAACTTGATAATGACAGTTGTTTGTAACTTTCACACAAACACATATTGGTTGGTGGATGTTTCTCTCTTTCAGAATGTCAATTCAAAATGACTTCATTTAGGCTTTCAAAATTTCTAGTCATTCATTCCTTACTTATCACATTTTCAGAAAACTGAAAAAAAGAAAAAGAAAAAAGAAAGTAAAACCTAACCCCAAATCCTACTTTCTCTTTTCATAAATGATTGTCAAAATGTTTGAAGTTTTATTTATTTTAATAGATACAATCTGAGAGAAATACTATTGTTTGTATCTAGTTGTAGGCATACACAAATATTAAGCGTACTGAGTGTAGATAGAAAAGCAACTGTAGAAAATTACCTTACTCATAATTTGTGAGAAGACTGTGTTACATTTTTTGAAAATGAGAAAATATCACAAAATAAGAATAAAAATATTTGTTAATGATAAAACAGTAGAAGAAGAATGTTGAATGCATAGAAAATTCTATTTTTTGATTAGGCAAAAAAATTCCAAGATCTTTACTTAAATTTAGGCAATTTGTTTAAAATTTATTTTGGAGGTGCATTTGACTTACAATAGTCACTAAAATACATTTAATAATATAGAAATATGGATCAGTAAGTTTACAGCCTGACATGTAATTATTAGTTGAATTTTGACCTGAAATTTTCATTGTATAATGTTCACTCTAAATATGTCATCAATATTTACTATTGCATTAAGTACATTGGCAATGTTCACACACATGCAGTGTGTATATATATATATATATATATATATATATATATATATATATATATATATATATATATATATAAAAAGACTTAAACACTAATATTCCATGATTATAATTTATTACATTGGAATGTAAATACGATCAATTCATCAGACCTACAAATTCAAATTTGAATTTGTAGGTCTGATGAATTGGATCGTAATTACAATTCCAATGTAATTAATTATAACCATGGAAATTATAAAATAATATTATAAATTATAATATAAATTATAACCATGGAAATTATAAACTAATATTATAAATTATAATTTATAAATTATAACCATGGAGTGTTTAAGCCTTTTTATTATATTCTTACTCTGTCCTGGACATTGAGTTCTACCTGGATTCTATCCTCTTAGAAATTTTTATATATATATGTATGTATGTATGTATGTATATATATTTATATATTTTTATATATATATATATATATATATATATATATATATATATGTGTGTGTGTGTGTGTGTATTAACCACTAATTATCGATATATATATATATATATATATATATATATATATATATAAATGATAGGATATGGAACAAAATAGGAAACATTTATCCTTATCCTATTGTTGTTAGATTCTATCATATTCTAATCCATATTAGATAATCCTAATATCCCAGTTCATATATATATATATATATATATATATATATATATATATATATATATATATATAGTTACTTCAAATGCACCAGAAGGTACATATTTTTCTAACAAGATTTCTTGAATATTCAGGTATAGTATACATACATATATATATATATATATATATATTAATTTTATTTTATTAATTTTTCAACTGTAATCATTAACTTAAATTACATTTCAGATTTGTTCCATGAAAAATGTGACATCACTTAAATGTTTAAAAAATGGCATCAGCAATTGTAGATTATGTTTAGAAGAAAAGTTATAAATAATTAGCTTTAAAACTCAAAATAAATGGCTAAATTGCTAAATAAAAACAATGAAATGCAAACATATTAATAAATATTTACTTTGTTATATAAAATAAGATATAAATTTTTTTTTAATTAATTTAATAAATTAACAAATTAAACAATTTTTAAGATTGAGAACTTTAATACACCATATATATGTGTGTGTGTGTGTGTGTGTGTGAGAAGGTACTTTAATGTTCTAAGCCTGACTCACTTTCAAAAATCTGAACTTTGATGGGGGGAGCATTTTTGGTTAGGCCAAGAAGTACTTCAGTATTTATATTCTACAGTTTTTTCAAAAAGATTAATCTATAGTCTTTATTTCATTTTAAAAATTAAATTTGCAAGAGATTTTGATTATTTTAGATTACAGCAAAATTTTGTTTTATACAATCTTTTAAATTTAATCTCTTGAATTCAATTCCAAAATTCTGACAGTTTTTGAGTCACTGAAATTAATTAGTAACTAATCAATTGCCAATATTAGATATTTGTATCAATTTCAAAATCTGATCTTTGTCTTCCCAGAGAAAAGTTTGCAAAGATAACACCAATAAAAAGAAGTAGGAACCAAATTAATTAAATCCACTGACAAATGCCTTTTTAAGTAGCAATATTGAACTAACAAATAATAAAAACCTAATTATGGCATTGTAAGATTAACTTAAGGATGTACGGTGGAGTAATGGATAGTGGCTCGGATTGAGGAATCAAAGAGCTGAGTTTGAATTCCAGTCGAATCCATTACATTCACTTACATGCTAATACCCTTGGGAAAGGTATGAATCTATGGGTAAATAGCAGGACAGATTAGGTTCTATAACCTTGGATGGCAACTGGTCTACTGCAGAAAGAAATGGCAACCTACTGTGGGAAAAAAAATCTGCCTCGTCAAGCATGTATCATGCATGGCACATAACTGACTGAAGATTAACTTTGTATTATAATAGTAAATAGTTTGCTATTTAAGAAGGAAAAGGCAAAACTATATAAAGAAACAAACAAAATACCCTCCACCCACCAAAAAAAAGATGATTAATTCTGTTGGTTGATGAAATGACCCAGGAAGTTCAGCCAGCATGACTGTTCTAAGCCAGAAGGTAGATAACAAAGAGGAACAACAGTAATAAAGGAGACTAAAGATGGCAACAATTTATACAAGTCTTTCTTCTGAGCCCATTAGAAATAAACATACTCAGACAAGCACCAATAGGAGCAAACCTTTCAGAAAATTAAAAGCAAAGATTATTTTAATGAAAAACTGTAATGCAAAAAAAAAAAACTCAAACTAATAAAACAAGCAACAAAAATTTTCTTAAGCAATTTTATGCATTTTAATTGTTTGCATGTTATTGTTTATTATTATCAGCTACAAAACTCAGAATATCTTGTTCAAATTTGTTGTTGTGTTTTTCATAAAGAATAATTTTTATGAGAATCAAAATTTGTTTTTATTAATGAAATAAATGTCATGTCATTTATTGATAATAACATTTATTAATAATTTGTCATCTTAAGATCATTGGCTTGAATTAACTTATCAAATTGTTTTTCTAATTAACTTTTCTAGTGGATGGAAAGTCATATTCCGGAAAGTGTTTAATTAGAATTGGATAAAGTATGAACAGAGAAATATATTTTTGCAAATAGGCACATAGAGCAGATAGAAAACATGCAAAATATAGCAGAATGGCTTACATGCTCACACCAACATTCATACAAATATTCACACTTATACACACAACAAAAAGTAAATAGAGTTTGCTTCAGTCTTCATCTTAATTGCAGATTTAAAATCTAACAGTAAACAAAACATTAAATTTATTTTCCTCTTACTTTTGTCAAAAATTAACTGACTTAAATGCATATAGAAATCTGGCAAAAATGATTAAACATCTTTAAATATATATATTTTATGATTCTTTTACATATTTTTAGTTTTATTGTATATCTCTAAAAATTAAATTAAATCAAAACTACAAATTTTCAGACAAATAAGTCAATCAGCCAAAATTTTTCTGATGATTGCATTTATTTTTACTGACATCATTCTTAATAAAAATAAAATCATAAAATTGATTTCCTTATTAAATTTCACTTTCATCTAGAAAAACATTTTATCATTTTACTAGTTGAAAAATAACTTTAAATTACTTATATCACCTGCCTGGATTTTAGTACAGTTTAGAGTTATGTAGAGAGCTGGTTTATTGGTTAAAATAATCTTGATTGGCTGATGATCACAAGACCATAGAACAACTCAAAGCTTAGAATAGCTTTACTTTACAGCCTAATATGGCTGCCAACAAAGAAATAATGAGAATAGTGGAATGGGTCAAATATGGCCTGTTATATGTTTTTTTTTTCCATTTTTTACCATACTGTCTTGCCATTTAGGATCATTTATATGATCCTACCTAGAATGCCAAAATAAGACATCTCTTTCTTATTGCTTTCATATAGTCTTTCTAACAAGCCAAAACTAAAGTCCAATTCTTTTTATAAGAATAAGAACTAAAATATTTCAAGATAACATTTCTAAATCATTTTATGAGCATTATAAAATGATTTGTGACTCTAAACTGTTTAATTCTTTTTTTTAATTAAAATTACTTTATATGATCAATATATTTCAGTGTGTTAATCCTCAGCTAAATGTATAACATTAGAAAATATGAAGAATAAGATTGAAAAAATAACTGACTAGTAACTATAATAATAGGGACAAAAATAGCAGTAAGTAGCAACTTGGTTATTTTGAAATTCTTGACAGGTACAGATTTTACCTCAGATTTTCAAAAATAGAAATGTTTGTTGGAAGTAAATATTTGCTGAATTTTTAAGCTTAGTTTTTTTTTTATTTGAATTAGGAAAGGAAAAAACTGGATGAATATAAATTTTTGGTCATTATTATACATCAAATCAGAATAAAACCAAATAAATATTCTGGTTGTATTTGAGTTGACCGTGTAAATACAGCCATGATAGAAATAATATTTAATAAAATGTGACAGATATGTCAAATATTTTAGCATATTTATGTTTTAAAAAATTAAAGGCTCAATTTTGGATATCATTTCAAGTTCAGATGCTTTGAAATATAAAGAAAATATGCAGTGTTTACAGCAATTATTTTGTGCACTGGAGAGAAAAAAATCATGAAAAAAATTTCCTTAAGCATTACTGAATTCTAATTAATCTTCTATTGGTCTGAATTAAATCTTGCAAGTTTTAGCTTTTATGAAAGTAGATACTTTTGTGGAAAAAGTGAAAGAATTGTTATAAAAATTGAATTAAATCTTTTATATCTAATTTAATCTGATTACATTGAAAATAGAAAAAGATTTATGATACCTTATACTCTTAATGTCAATGTTTTTTAGAGGTTTGTTTCATAACAGATTAAACCGAATTTTTAAAATGAAAACATACATATTTCATATTGGAAATTAATATTTTTTTCTACTTTTCTAATACAGAAACATTTTTTAAATATTAAACAAAAATAAACTGACTTAGAAAGAAAAACTATTAAAAAGTTGGGCAACTGCAAAATATATTTGTTAGAAATTTGATAAAAATGATTAAAAATCTTACTTTTTTTTCTTTAATTTATTTAATAAATTTGTCCAAATTTTATTTATTCAAAATGCTTGTCTTAATTGAAAGATGATAGCAATGTTCAAGAAACACATATTGTCAAATAACTGCTATCGTATATTTTACAATGGTCTCATATTGCTTATAATTTTTTAATTAAGATTTTCTTTTGTATACAATTAGTGCAGAGTGGTTGTGATTGTAAAAAGAAATACAATGTATTATTGTGAAATCTTGCCATTTTAAGCTTTATAGGAATAAATAAATGGTCAAATACATTCTTTATGTCAAAACTAATATCTTCATCTTTGTTGTTATTATCACAACATTTATCTTGTTCTCTGGTCTTCTTTGGGTTTTTTGTCAATTCAGGTAATCTTCAAGGAATTTTGAACTGAACAATTTATTTAATCTATGAGAATAGATTGTTCTTGTTCTGTTGTCCATGTCTAGACGTTGTCTTGTTCAGTTCTTTTTTAGTACTGCTGGTTTATACCTCATCTTCTTTTCACTGTACAGTTTGTACTGCCCAGCCTGGTGATTGAACTCACAATTACAATGCAACCAATTTCACAAGGTAACAGTTTATTTTATTAGGCTATTGTCCAATGGAGACAATAGCTTCATGGATTAAGATTACTTGGATAAACAGACACCTGAAGACAGCTGGAGGGCATCAGTCCGAATGTAAACAACAAAGATGAGGATGTTAGTCCAAATGTAAATCATGATAACTCTTAATCCCAGAAATTTAGACAGATCAAATAGTTGTTTCAATCTAAATAAATAAAAGGACAATAACTATTTCAAATCTTTTCCCCAAAATTAGCAGAAAAATTACAAACAAAAGCACACAAATAAAAAACATTTTTTAACTTTAAAAATTCCATCACCTCCAAAATTATTTTCAACAAAAGCTGAAGATAAAAAAAAAGTTGGCAATGCCAAATTAAAATTATTAATGTTGTTGAGTCAGAATCTTCTTTATGAGACTTTTTAAAATAATTTCTCTGAAAAATATTCCATCAGAAATTAGAAATTCTAATTAAAAAGTTTGTATATATATCATTATCTCTAATAATAATTTTGCATTCATATAAAACATATTTTGAAAATAATTTTGTATCTTGAAGAAGAAATTCTATAATAATTTTTGCATTTACATCTTTATCAATTTAATTTTTTTTTTGCTGTAAGATTTTTAGTGTCATCTCCTATTCATTTCAAATCTGAAAATCATTGGAGAGAAAAGCTAAAATGTTACTTGTAAATAAAGAGCCATATAACTAATAGTAGTAATCTCAACAGTAGAGTATTTCTGCAACATTTTTAGATGTAGATGAGAGTTTGGCATAACCACTTTTTTCCCAAAATGAGACCATAAAAATCCTTTAACCTCTTGTGACTCACACTAAGGAGACCCAGTCTAAGTCCCAAAAGCATGCATTTTAGTTGGAATGATGACACCCTTTGTACTTACTTTCTTGAATAAACCTCAATTGGTGAGTTTAGTTCTGCTCGGAAAAGCAATATTCTCTTAGCTATATTTGCAATAAACAGATTTCAGTCTTTTAAGAAAATATTTTAGAATGAAATAATTTTATACATTTGTTGATTGCAGTAGAAAAATCAGAGTGGATTTTATTTTTGATTTTCTTTTACTATGCCCACTTTTTAATCCTCTTTATTTGTCCAAATAATCATTAAAAATGTAATCAATATTAAGTAAGGGAATCATGAAAAAGATTTGCAATCAGAATATGACCAGGTTAACCAGACTTTGCATGACAAACAGGATGGAAACAATTAATTGCAAATGACATTCCACAATTCTGAATGATATTTTCACATTTTTGAAGGTGATTTCCTTCTGGCAAAATTTTATGATAATTAAAATTTACTATAGTAATTTAGTGAATACTTTTTCTTACTTATAATTACTTTTAGCACTGTACCAAAATGTATTTAATCATTCTAGCTAGGATCATCAAAAATAGGAAATTGACATTAAATGAACAACAAACAGAAAACGGTTTATTTGAAATTAAATTGTTACAAAAATGTCTAAATGGAAAGTTTTATTAAATTTTAGTTTTAATTCTTTCCAATTGATATTTACACACACACAGTAATCAACTCTCTTATTTCATTTTTGCTAATCATTATTGCATTTGCACTTCATTTGAAATTAAGACCAAGCATTAAATTAGTAATAAACACTTGTTCTGTTGAACTGAATCTCTCTTAATTGTTCATATCAAGGGGAACATTTGATGCATTGTATAATTTATACTCATAATATATAAAACTATTATTTTCCATGAAGATTTACAGATTTTGAACTCATAAGTAACAATTTATAATTATGTCTTTTTACCTTATTTATAGCCTGTATTCAATGACACTAAGTCATTTATGAATATTTGAATGAAAGCTCAAGTTGCAATATAATATTTATTGAAATGTACAACTTGGTGACATTTTTGACACATTGTAAATTCTTATAGAAAATAATATAAAATAAATTGGCCCTGAAGTGGATTGAATTTTACAAGTGGTTCAGAAGCCCAAACTTTCACTTATACAGACTCTAATGATAGTTTAGTCCTTGGACAAACAAATCAAAAGGCAATATTAAAATCATAAAATATAAATAGAGAAGTAATAATAAACTTGACTTCAAGGTAACAAGTTTTCATGTGGCAGGAACATTTCCTTTCACTAATGTAATATTCTTGTTTTAGTATCTGAGTCAAAAACAGAAACATTTTCCTTTCTGATTTTCTTCTTTGACATGATTGGATTTCGATGTCCATTTATTTTTATTCAATTTGAGGCTGCTATTAAGGAAAACTGAAAGTGGAATCAACTGATAGTTGGCTCACTCTTTCTTATTGGATTAAACAAAAGACTTCTGATAAAATGATTTAAAGACAGATAATGAAAACCTTTCAATTATAAGCCATAATCTATCATTTTAATTAATTAAAAGCAAGAAACATAATCAGCAAATATGGTTTATTTATCATCATTATAAAATTAATTTCATGTACATATTCATTTCATTATATTTCTTGATGCATTTTATAATTGTCTTTAAAGTTTTGTGTCAGCATAGAATGATAAATGAAGAAGGTTTTAAAGAACTCTCAAACTTTGGTAAATCAAATAGAAATATTGTTGAGCTACATTGTCATGTATACAAGCAAAGTTCATGAAAACTATTTCAGGTCAATATCAAAATAACAAAGCTAGTAATGATCCAGTGTAACCTTGCAATATCCATATTTGGTGTATTGCTGTCTATTTCACCAGAAAGTGTAATGGATGATTTTCAAGGAAAGGAAAATACTTGGCATATGGCTAAGGAAATTTACTGAACCATTTTGAAATAACCACAATTCTCCCCCATACCTTTGGGTTATTGAAATTTAAAAAATGAAAAAAGATTTTTTTTTAATTTAATGTCATGTTCCTTCATGATATAACTGATCATGACTTTCCACAGATTTGATTTCTTTATTATCTGTGAATTGTCATACTTCTTGGGAAAGTGATTTCCCACTGGTGTCCTGATGGTTTGAAATTGAGAGTTTCCCTTTCATAGACTGGTTGTTATAGGGTGGGGGTTAAGAGATAAAATTCCTGCCTTTCCAAAGAGTATTTGTGTGAAAATGAATGCAATAGACTAGCCTGGAATTTGAACTTGGCTTGCTTATTTCACTTTCTGAGCTGAAATCTGAATTTCATGAACAGTACCAATGAATAAAATAGGCAAATAATTCAAGTTTGAAATTTTAATGATAGATTTAAATATTCCTTATGATTTTAGAAAGTACCGATGGCAACTTGTCGCTGATTGAACATTTTACCCACTCTTCATATTTTCATTTTATAATCACAATCAGCAAATTAATACAACTATAGTATTTTGCTTCTAAATTTAAGGTAGAATTATTATTCTTTAATATATTGTGGTGCAATGAATGAATATAAGCAAAATAACTAATATTGATTTTTAAAATTGATACATAATTGTAATGGATTTTTATGAGCAATGAAAGTAAAAAAGTAATTTGTTTTTTATTTTAGGATTTGAAAAGAGAAAAATCTTCATTAAGATAATTAAACTTATGAAATATTGTAAATTTGTGAGTGAGTTAATTTGAGAATCTAACCATACAGACAAGTATTTTTGCTATTATCTTCATAAAATTAGGTAAAAAAAATATTGGTTTGATTTTACAAAGTTTTAGTTTTGGCCAAAGAGGAAAGAAAACAGAAATCCAACTGGAGATTTGGACAGAGATAAATAAAATAGTTTCTTTTTAACCTTTTACTCTAATGATGCATTTTGTACATCTCTAATTTCTCCACTATATATTGTAAACTTTATAGTTTCACATGGTGGGAGAGATGTTAGCCATAGGATGCTCTAACCAAGCATACAGATACTTATAGTGTCACTTAGTGTGGCTAGGTATAAACATTCTATAACTTACTCATTGTCATACTCATGTGATGTTTAAATATGAAAAAGCTTCAAATTCATTGATTCTTGTCAAGCTTTTTGGTTATCATAGAAATCATATTTTAATAGATTTTTCCAGTTTTCTGAAAGTTTTACATGTATTGTTCATTAAAATAACTCATGATAAATATTCTTTAACACACACACAAACACATATGCACACAAAGGAGATACACATTTTTCAACTATCAACAAATAACAAATGCATATTTTGTGATCAATAATAACACATATTTTAACATTGAATAAATATTCTATCCATCTTCATAAACCAACTATTAATGGTGTTCAATAAAGTGTTCTTGCAAAATTTCATGCTTTACCTTGGTAGAATGTGTAGAAATATTAAAGAAATCAAATGAGTGTGTCAAAATTTAGAGATTTAATTCTATAAAGAGATGCTGAAAAGTTCTTAATGTGACCAAGAAGAGAGATTAATAAAAAAAAACAAAAAAAAACCCAAAAAAAACTTGATGCTTGATCGGATTTTAAGAAGTGGATTGGGCCAAGAACTTTTCAGCAGCCCCTCATAGTCCAAGTGAATTGGATAAAAGAGAATGTTAAAACTTGATCAATGAGATTTGCATTTATTCTTGAGATATAAAGAAATAAGAAGTCTTCTTCTTGTTTAGATTTTATTGCTACAATTTCCAAGAAGAAATTATCCCTTATAAAATTTTGTCAATTAAAATATATACAGTTTATATTCTGTGCCCGGTGTAAATAATAAGAACTTGGCCTTGTAAGCCTGTATAGATTTATGACTTTTGTTCTTTTGATTGCTGTATATGAATGATAAGAATATGTGATATGACAGTTATTAGGGGTTAAATAGAATCAGTGAACTGCATTAAATTCTGGTTGAAGCTGTTGTATACACTTTACATTAATGCTCTTGGGGAAGGAAGTATTGATTTTTCTTTCCTCAGATATAGGTAAAATAGTAGGATGGACTGGCTTTAGAAAGACAATTCTGAATTCAAAACTGCGGAGAAGGCATTGGGAAACCCCTACATTAAGCAAAGTCATGGTAATTCACAGATATTAAATAAATAGAAATCTGAAACAACATGGCATTTAAAGAATATGAATGACTGAAACAAAATGACCTGGTAGTCTGTACTCATTATTAGTAAAAGTAAAAACTTATTGCTTACAAGATAGATAGCCTTTGTCCACCTTTTATTGTAACTTTTGGCAAGATACATATTTTTGATTTCTGTGACAAGGTTTCTGCATAAACATCATGCATTTGATTGTTACTAAGAAAACCTGATGCCAACTAACTTCCTTTAAGTATTTTATGGGCAAGCTAAGCAGATAGATTTGCACATAATGAAAAGGAAACACTGAGAGAATGGAAGTATTCAATGTGTTCATTTTTCTGTGTAAATTGTATATCTTTAAGTAGAGGAATGCCAAACTTGGCCTTTACTTCAAATCAATAAGGAGATCATTTTGCAACAGTCTTCAATGAAGTTGATTTCAAATTTGCTTCTCACTTATCTAAGCATCTATTCACAGAGGAAGGCCAACTTAACAACAAGTGGATATCTACATTTTCTAATACCTTTTTCATGTTTCAAATGAAATTCTTTCCTCCTGTCTTTTAGGAAGGAACAACATTTGCAGCAGAGGAGAAAATGCAATTTCAAATCTGTTACTTTTCAAGTAATAATTGAATCATTTAAACAAATTTATATTGTTTAAATAATTGCTTTTTATGGGAGAAAATAAATTTCTCTTCTATTTGAAATTTCAAACTCTAGTATTTAAAGAATACTAATATAGTAACATACTAATATAATATACTAAAATATTAAAAATTGTTTGGAAGAATGAATTGAGAAATAATTATCCAAACAGGTTTACTAATTTCACTTAAAAAACAATAACCATCAAAGTATTATCTAAAAATGGCTTATCAGGATTTGTTTGTGAAATGCATGATCAATATTTGTGACTCTAAAATATTAACAAACGTTGTTAATGAATGATTATGATAAAAAAACAACAAAATATTTTTATTTGAAAAGCAATTTAACTTATTCACTTCATATATTCAAATAGACAACTGGATTAGCCATTGTAATTGTTTTTTTTGCACCCAACAAAATATATTGATCATGGAATAAATGTTTCCACCATTGGCAAAAAAAAAATTCTTAAAGAGACTATTCAAAGACTCCAATGTGTCATAAATATCTTGTTACATTGTTCAATCAGTTGATTAACAAGTAGCATCAAGTCTTTTGAATTGTTTTATTTGTTATCGTTCAGTAAACATGTTCATTGTATAATGTAAAAACTGACTTAAAAATATTCTGAATGTTTGCATTTTCCATCTGGGAAAAACCAAAGAAAAATATGAAAATCTTGGTCTTTAGAGAATGGGCCAATTATTGTACCTCTTAAAGAAAAAAAATTCTCAAGTCAGTGAAAATATTTACTGACATTAAACATGAATCTAATTTGGAGAAGAACATAAACATTTAGTATAAAAAAAGGAAAAAAGTTGAAATCAGTGGAACTAAATTGGCATAGTTGAAAATAAATGGCATCTGAAAATAAATGATATGGTGTTCTCTTTTGAATATTGACTGAAAATTTCTAATTAAACAAGTATTTTAAAGGTTGAATAAGCAGCAAAATTTTAATTGTTGCTGAAAGGAGTTGAAAAACTGGCAGTCATTATTTCTTTCACTGTGTGAACCAACCATCATTCAGTTTGAGTAGGTGAAATAATTTCTATTCTAAAAGTTAATTTTCTAAAATGTTTAAGGGAAAAGGTTTTTCTAATCTTTTCCAAAACAGATCTCCTCAAAAACGCTGGGGTTATTTAATTCTTTCTCTATTGTTCCTTGATAAAATGTACTTAGTAAAAATTAATGGAAAAATTCACTTTTTAAACTTTTTCTTATGGCCTTATTTAAAAATGTACTTTAGATTCAATGACTAAAGTTTGATTGAAAATCCCTCATCTAATCTTCTTATTTGTTTTAAGTGCTTTTTATATAATTTAGATTATAACAATGTATAACACATGCACACATACATGCCAATAAACATTCTCATAAATATTAATATATAGCTATGTATGATTTGCTAATTCGTTCTAATGATTAAAAATATATTTTTATTTGAAAATTTGTTTATTAGAAATGATTTATAATTTTGTTCCTATTTTTCTAAATGTTTTAAAATATGTCATTTATTCAAGATATTTTTTTCATTGTGAAAAATATTTTTAAAGATTATTTTCAATTTTTTAGAACTTATCCAGGTTGATGTAGAAATAACATTCACTTGCACCCACAGTTCTTCCAACAAAAATTTTACAGAGGAAATTAAATAATTATAAAGAAGATGGCAATGCAGGTAAAGTCATTTCAAAATATAAAATCATATTTTTGGCAAATTTTTAAAAAATTAAATTAAATGTAATTGTGTATAGATAAAGATTGAAAAACAGTTAAAAATGGATTCAAACAAAAAAACATGAATAAAACCAAAATGAAGATGGCAGTTAAAAACTTTTAATGTATGTTCTTGTACTTACAGGCATCGTCTGGCTTCCATGAAGAGCATTTATAGCAGATTGTGCCTCAGCATGGGTTGAGAACTTGACAAATGCACAACCTGGAAAATGAGTAAAAAATCACAAAAAATAGATAAAAAAAATATCTAAAAAGGAAAGCAAAAATGCAAGTTAAGAGAATGGGTTTTGTTTCTGATGAATAATTGTCTATAGAAAAGTATTTTTTGAAAGTGTTTCTATTTAGCCATTTTACAAACTTTTAGAAAATTTGGAATTTATTGTTAACTTCCTCCTTTCTATTGAGTGACTAAAATCAATCAAATGCAACCATACAATTTTACTAAGTAACATTATAGAGATTAACACCAGGTATGACTGTTTATTGTCCTGATGAAAAAATTTTTTCCATCTTGGCTTGTCCACATGAGTCTTAAAATGTGTTCATGTACATAAAAAGAATAGCCAGGAACTTGTATACAAAGATTTTCTTAAGTACTTTTCAGTAAGGTTCTGATTTTTAAAGTGAGGTCAATATATTGTCAGTGATTTAATTTCAATTTTGTGGAACTCTAAGTACCACATTTAAACACAATTTTCTTTAGGGAAATTAATTTCAAAGATTTTAGTTTAAATAAGGAAATTAAACAGGGCTAAATTTTTTAATGTGTTTTTTATTTTGTTTTTGCATTTGCCAAAGAATTTCAAAGTTGTTAAATTGCTGGTAAATTCAGGTTGAAGAGAAAATGACCGTTTTCACAAAGAAGAAAAGTTGTATGTTTAATAAAAAATTTTTTTAGTTTGTTACAAATGAGCAGTAAATTTTGCAGCTGGAAGAAAGTGGTCAAGATTGAAATACAAGTTTCTGTTGGGTACATCACTGGGGTTGCATTTATTTTTCACTCAAAACAAAAAGAAAAAAAAACTTTCTTATTCATCTCATTCTGAAGAGTTTGAAACGAAAGATTAACCTATATTTTTCCACAAGAAACAAAGAAGGGAGGAATAATGGTGGGTGCCATTGTTCCTCATTGATGGTGGGGTGACAGATATGATAAGAATCAATATCATAAATTTAGGTAGTCAATGGTGGATTTACAATCCCACAAGGCAGATGTTTAAGAAATTTTCTAAAGACTAGAACTGCTTGGAATTTTTAATTAATATTTTGTTGGTCAGGTTTAAAAAATGCAAAAATGAAGAGAGAAATAAAAAAAGATAATTAAAAAAATAATCAAAATAAACATATATATTTAACTTTTAACAATTGAAGTAAATGATTTTGTTAGGCTTTTCTTAAAGTAACAACTAAAAAGTGTATTTTGAAACAATCTTTAGACAAAACCTGAATTTTATCTCATAATCCATTGAAAATCAAAATCTTAGATTCATTTAAATGTTTATAAGAAAAACTGAACCCATAATAATTGATAAAGGTCATCATTATTCTTCGGAATAATTGAAAAAACATTTTATGAACATTCTTCAATAAAGAAAGTTTATCTGAATGCTTGCTATTTATATACAAATATGGCTATCAAAAATGAATGAATTGTATTTAAAACTGGTTGTCAGAGGAAAGAACAGTGCCTCACCCTTGCTGTTTCCATTTTGATCACGTAGAATGGTGCATTCTTCAATCGTTCCATAAGGCTGGAATAACTGTCGAATATCATCTTCTGTTTGCTGTTTGTTGAGCATTCCCACAAACAACTTTCTGTCTTCTGTAATTAGAAAATCAAAACAAAGAGTTCTATAAATGAATTGAAAACTTCATTTGCATAACAAAAACAAACATGGAAAAAAACACTTAATTCTCACTGAAGTTTCTTCCTTTCTCTTTAATTTGTTGCTAGTATTTTTTCGTAAGTATATATCAATGTTTAAACAGTTTTATTATTAATCTCAGACTAACTGAAGATTAAAAAACTTCCTCTGTGTTGCTATAAAGTCCAGAACATGACACAAATTGTGTGAAAAATTAAATCAGCTTTTACCCCTCCATTATTTTGGAAGTAAAAAGAAAACCAATGAAAAAAATTCCTGATTGGTAAAATAAAAGATGGCTGAAAAGCTATGAATAATTCTGGATTTATTGATAACCCAACATTTTTGTTCAGTACCTGGAGACACTTATAAATTATTAAATAACTAGGATTACATGGTCTTCATTTTTGTTAATAATAGTGTCATTGGTGAAAATGGAAGCTATAGAATGTTAAGTGACATGTCTTTATGGCTGCTAAATACTTGCCATATACCAGTAAATGTAGCAACAAGCTACCTGTTCAAACGACATTCAACTGATAAGGAGTATTAATTAGTGACCTCTAAAAACACTCTCATAGTTTCACTGATCTTTTGAGTGTAAAAGAACAATTTCTTTTAATAAACTATTGTTATCTGTCATGTGTTTCTTGGACAAACCTTTCAGTGACAGTATTGAAACAGAAACAAAGCAGATATATGTTAAAAACATAAAGGCTATAGTCAAGAACAGACAGGAAAGATGAGAATTATATTTAAAACAAAACCAATCAACAAAGAATGTTTACTTGTCTGCTTTAAAAATAATTTTTCTGGGAAGTTGTTACAATATTTCAATTTCTTAGAGTGCTTTTTGGGGGTTGTCAAATACATTTTGTCAACTTTTAGAGTCCATTTTCTTAAAGCTTGAAGTTTTTTTTCTTTTTAACCAGCCCTGTCTACATTTCAAATATTTATCACTTAATATGTGTATTTGATGTTATTTTGATAAAAGCTAGTTTTATAAGCTACAAGAAAGAGTAGTAGTGAGAATATTGCTAATAAAACAACCATTATGGAAGATAAAAGAATTTTGTGTTATTTTTGTCATGAAAAAGTCTCTCAGCAAATTCTGAGCTCTAACCAAAATGGATCAGAATGTTACAAATCTCCTTACGATAAGTGGTGAATGGAAAATAAACTTCTGATTAGAAAGATCTTTTATTTGTTGAAGATTTTATTTTTCTGTCTTCTTCACAAAAGAAGCAGCAGATGAAATTTTTTCAAAGAATCATTGATATAGATTTTGTTTACAGAAATTAAAAAAACTATCATTTAGTAAAAATGAAAATGACTTTAAGTACAAAGAAATGTATTCATGTCATCATTTATATATAAACATATATTTATGTGACTTCACTGTCTGTCTCTACATCTCTCTCATCTAAGAAATATGCACTAAGAATAGATTGGAAATATTTAAATAGAATAACAAACCAAGTTAGACGTTTTTACTCTCCTTCACTACTAGTAAATCAAAAGGTAATATCTATACCACAACAGTTTTAGGTATATTACCACTAGCAGCTATTTTACCCCACACTCTACTTCAATTATAGATGTTACTTTAATTCAAATAATAAACTCAAATTTTCATTTTTTTATCTGCTTCTTGCATTGTCAAACTTAAAGTGTAAAGACAGTTCCAAATATAGCAAACATTTAAATATCAATGTTTGTCTATTAGTAATTGAAACAATTCTTTTAAGATAAGATATACTTGTGTCACTCTATCAGCAATTTTAGGCCTGTCATACAAACATTTACTGTATCAACTCTTATAACTCCAACGTTTTGTTATTTATACAATAAAAGACAATGCCTGATTTTCTATTCTTTCCTCAAATAAATCTATTGAATTTAATTCAAGTCATTTTAATTTTTCTTGGCTGTTTAGTTATTTGAATCCACTTGAAAATCAGAATTGTAATCAGAATCTTTGGTAAGTTTGAAAGGCCTGTGCAAAGGAATTATATATATATATATATATATATATATATATATATATATATATATATATATAAAAAAGAGATTATTGTTGTTCCAATGAAAGAAAGTGTATATTTTAAAGAGAGAAAAAGCTACAAACGTTTTTGATTATAATGTTTGTATATACTTTTTCTATATATTTTGCTACATGTGTTTTGAGTCTTGTGACCTTCATCAGGTTAAGAATGGTTATTTCTGCATATTATTTAAAGGAATGAATTTTTTCCTCCTATGTTAAATCTTTTAACTTTTTTTTGTAGTAGTAGTCATCTGAATCCATCTTGGTCTGGCTGAATATATATATATATATATATATATATATATATATATATATATATTGAAATAGGTACTTTGTTAATGTGTAGTAGCAGGTGTTCAAATTGATTTAAGTATCAATTTCTTCTATAAAGAGAAGCTGTGTAAAATCACATTGTTTATAAATTCGAAAATTGTCATCAACATTCCAAATTTTCTTTGGACAGTTGAACTTTGTCATTATACTTTTCATGTTGCTACACATGTTTTAAGACAAATCTAATTCTTTAAGCTTTATGACATATATCATAGAAAAGATGAAAAATTCTATATTAGAAAAGATGAAAAATTCTTCAGAAATGTTCTTTTTCAATTTTCTTAAGAAATATTTTTTCTCTTTTGTTTAGAAAGCAATAAAAATAGAAAATGTTGTTTTTGCATGTCACCAATTGTAACAACCATATTTCATATTTGCTCTTTTACCTCTTGTGTGATCCATAAACATCTATACTCAGAAGAGCAAGAAGCAATGGTGGATTTTACCATGCACTAGTCTGTTCTTTAAAATTGTAGAAACAAAACAGGACACATTGAACATTGTGTTAGAAAATCACCTTAAAATCCACAGCTGGAAAACTGCTATTCAAATGGAATCAGATGTTTCTAGTATTGGAAAGGGTGTCAAATATTAGACATGTCATTCACATATTGCCAAAGAAAATATTTCTGTCATAAAGTTATTTACAAATTGAAAATTACAAGAAATTATCTACTTTCCTCTTTTACTCAGTGCTTTTTATGACATTTATTTGTACATTAACATCTTTGATACTGTGAAGTAGAAAACAATTTATATACAAAAAGTGTATTAATGTTTGGTGGAAGCAAATTATGTATTTTTATGTTATTTTGATGGTTTTTTCTTAGGATTTTTCAAGAATTTTCTTTGTTTAAATTGTAACATATCTGGCTCAATTCTTGTCACTCTGAGTCAGTATTAAAGGGCATATGATTTGGCTGGACTGTTAATAAATGGACTTTTGTGCAAACATAGACTTTGTTGTTATCATGACAGCATTTTAAGCTCTTTTGAATTAAAACATTCCAAAAGATCGTAAAAATCAATGATATTAATGGCATATATCATGGTTATTATATCATGTTTATCACACTAGTTGTTGAGGAATCAATGAATATTTGATGACATATAAGATCTGGTTCCTCCTCATTTACATTTAGTATTATAGTGTTAGGATCAGTACAAGTATTGATAATATAACATCTGGATAAATATTAGCTCATCAGATAACTTCACATATAATATCCAGGAGGTATTTATGAACCATTTTAGTGAAAAAAAGAAGCTCTTATATACCATTAAATATGGCACTCCAATAACAGATTGTATATATTTTTTTCATCTTAGCTATGTGTTTTAAAATGTTTTTGAAACATCTTGCAATGGTAGCTTTTATTTACTGGAATAGGTACATTGTGGTGGATGTATCAGTTGTTCAAATTGATTTAAGCTTAAATTTCATCTTTAAATGTGTTCTAATATAGGTTGCTCAATATATGTAGACATGCTTGTTATTCCTGAGTATTGAATAAGATTAAAATATCAAAAAAATGTTTTTATAAATCCAATTCTTATTCTTTCTATATTTTGTAATTGTGATTGCCACTGGATCATCTGATGTTTGTTATTAATTTTTATGTTTGTTACTGAAAACAAAACAAAAAAAAATTCAAACAGAATCAGAAAATAGTGAAATAAAATTATTGGCATGTTTATGACAAAGATGAGTCTCCAAAGAAAATTTATGTTTCTGTTTAAGCACCAAAGTAAGTGTATTAGGGCTTGTTAAACTCATGAAGGGTGAACCCTGGGTATGAGACATTGAAATGAAACAATATTTGGCTTTTATTCAATTCACATTTCATAAATAGAACTGGATTTGAGCTCTAGTTTTCATCCATATCTATTGTCTTTCAATGCCCCTTTCATTTACCTTCCTTCATATTTTATTCACTTGCAGATGGCAAAGAAGACAAGATATGTAAGACTCTTACTTTGGTTACAAATTCTTTCTTGTCAACCCCAGGTGTTTTATTGCCAGCCGCAAAGAAAGCAGGTGAAATTATGAGAGAAGGTGAAACTTAAGAGGAGTATTAGGCAAATAAAAAAAGAAAGAAGAACAAAAAAATTTTCATTTTGATCCCACAAATAAATCAGCTTAACTTGACCTGAGCAGATGATGAGTGGTAAGAACAAAAACAAACTTGAGACCAATGGCGTACATTGATAACTTTGTCCATCAACACAATAGACTAGTTACAAAATACAATAAAACAAAAGGAGGAACAAACAAATGGTGAATATGTATCTGCTTATTTCCCTCCCAAAAAATCTTATCTGAGAGAAATTATTGCAAGAAATATGCTGAACAATATTTTCTTTCTGGGCTTTTCACTGCATCAAGCATTTCCTTTCACCATTAAAAAATTGGTAACTCTTCTTTCCATAAAGTGATTCCCCTTTCAAGTGATATAGGAATATCTTGATAATCAACAAATTCCTAAAATAAACAAAATTGATTTCTTTCACAAAAATAAAGAAGAAATTTAAATTAATTTTTTCTTTTTGCTTCTGTAAACAAATCTCAATTGAATGGAGCCAACTCATTTAGGATATGTGAATCTGAGATAAGGTGAATGAAACACAAGTTGCAACAAATGGAAATCATTTTTCCTAATTCCTATCTGTGGTAGAATAAGAGAAAAATAATGTTTATATTTACAAAAACAAACAAATGAGAATCTTTAATTTTTATTTCATTATATATGCATTAATTACTCGCTTAAAAGTCACCCTATCGGCCAGCATTTAAGCTAGCTCCTGCAGAGTGCTCTTGATTGGTCCTTCATCACAATAGGTAGGGAGGAGTAGATGTGATAGGCAACATTAAACTACAGAAGAACTCAAAATTGATTGCTGCATTTAAGTATTGAATTAATATTTAAGCTTACCTTTTCAACAATAATTCTTCTTCCACCACTTTAAAAGACAATTTGATGTATGTAGATCCTTACTTTTCATACAAACCATTGTTCTTATTTCATGGGTAACTTTCACTGGATTTCACAGTTAATTTTGGTTATTCCCAAATTTATTTCCAAGTTATAAAAATTGTTATTGCACAAAAAAATTTGTCACAAAAAAATCACTTAAAAAAAACCCACCAAAAACAATCACAGTAATGAAAATTTGGGAATTCAAAATTTCAGGATTGTGTGTCTGGATCCAGCCCTGAATGTTTTTAATTTGCTCATGAAGTCAGCCTGATTCTAAAATGGTATGATATGTTTGGCTACAACCTCTAGGAGTAAAGTTGAAAAAGTGTAACACACTGACATTCACATTTATTATATAGATGACATAGGTACAAACTTGTCGATAAACCAATTTTGGTTTATCGACAAGTTTGTACCCAAATAGATTGTTTCAAAACTTTGGAGAATCAACATACTTTAAAATGTGAATTAGTATTCAATTCTATTTATTAATAACTTGGTTATGTGATATTCAAAGAAATTGTATGGGTTTCTTTAATCAAAATTCCTTGCTGTCATGTCAGTTGGACATAGTCAAGCTTTTCATCTAAATGGATTTTAAAATGCAACAAAGTGGAACAACTAATGATGAGAAGACTTTTTTCCATGACAGACATTAAGAAGAAGAACGATTTGCTGTGGAAAACATGTTTAAAACTAGTTTGCATTTATACATAGAAGCCAAACCAAATGAAACATGTCCTGTATTAGTTATTAATAAATAAATAAATAATAATGGATTCTTCAATACAGATATTTCTGTCATCTCTATGTTGTGAGTGCATCTTGTCTGGCTAATAATCCAATATCTCTCTTTGTTTGTCATTGAAAAGAAATAGAAAAATGAAAAGATCCAATCAGAAATGAATCTGTATTGACTCTGGCCAGACTTCCTTCAGAGCAATCTGGAAAAAAGCCAGCACCTTGGAAGAACACTAGGGTTTAACAAATGAAACCACCACCAACACCAACACCAACACCATTATAATTATTTATAATACTTATCTTGTCATTCCCTGCTTCTTTGTTATTTATACGCTTATCAGGAATCAATATTTATTGCTGTGTGGCTTTTTGTTACAACAAACAGGCATCAAAGATACAAGTATAATTTCTCCAAAGCCCAGTTTTAATTTAAAAAAAAAAAAATTTAAATCCTTTTAAAAAGTAAAATTTCAAATGTGATTTCCCATTCCAACCTTACAAATTTCATTATGTTGACATTTTTCTGAAAAAAAAAAAAATCAAATTACTAGTAACTTTGCAGCTGTTCTCTTAACTCTGTTTAGAAAGAAAAGAAATATATGAGAGCAAGATTTTATTTTAGTCATTGGATTGCTTTGAATATTGTTTATTTCTCATGAAGTATTTAAAACAAGATTTTAAGTATTTGTGCAACCTTTTTCTGTTTGTGAGAGGACAGCTATCTTATGATGGTGTAATGGTTAGCAAGCTGGTCTCGTTAATCAGTATTTCTGATCTTCACTGAGTGCTTCATGTTTGTGATTAAATTTTCTATATGTCGGTTGTTCTTGGACAAATAATATATTATTGCTAACTTCTTTGATTTTATTCTTGTTAGTTAATGACTTTGACCAATATCCAGCTGATCATTAACCTTCACTTTATTCCTCTTTTTACTTGTATGGTTCTAGTCATTTCTATTTTATTTCTTTTTTGTTTTACGGATACTTTCTTTGTGTATGTGAAAAGACCAAATTGAATTTTTATGTATTTTATGAGATGATGTATAAATGGTAATGGTGAAGTTAGCTATTTTCATCCAGGAAACATTTGGCATTCATTGACTGAAAAATTAATATCATTGTCAGTTGAAATTTATAGAATGTCTTCCTTTTAAATAGTTTTAAGAAAATAGGTTTCTCAAATCCATGAACTGTAATTTCTCTTAGTATTGAAAACTTTGTTTTTGGTAATGTGGAAAGTCAACATCTTGATTGTATAATTATTTTCTCTTCATGTTGCTGTTGAACATCTTCAAGTGATATAGTTTTTAGTGTTTCATTTTTATTGTAAAGAATAAAGATAAATTCTCATCAAACTGCTTTTCAAATTTGAAAGAAAAAGAAACATTGACTGCCTACATGAATATTGCTCTGATGTGTGCCTGTGGACATTGTAATTTACAAAAGAATTGGATTGATGCTACACTTACCAATATTTACTTCAATACTTGAAGTTCAATGCATTGAAATGGTTTATTTTCTAAAATGATAATTTGATAAAATTGGTTTCAGATCTTTTCCCACAGTAGGTTGCCATTTCTTTCTGTGGTAGACCAGTTGCCATCCAAGGCTATAGAACCTGGTCTGTCCTGCTATTTACTCACAGATGGGGAGGGAGAAGAAAAGGATTCATAATTTTCCCAAGGGTATTACCATGTAAGAGAATGTAATGTATTTGACTGGAATTCGAACTCGGCTCTCTGATTCCTCAATCCAAGCTGCTATCCACTGTGCCTCCTTTTGGTTTACCTCACTTATTTTCAATTTGTGCGAGACCCTTATATGTATTAAAATCATATCTGTCACTTAAATGGTTTGATAGATACTTTCAATTTGGAAAAGTGACTCTCAATGAAATAGTAAGAATTAAGGGACACTGTTTTTTGTTTTTAAGTTTTAAAATAAGATTCAACTGGGGCTTGGGAAGAATACTTCTGGCAAAGGTGATAATTTTGATCTAAATGAAAATTCTATTTTATATACTTTTAGATTTGTACAATTGAATGTAATCTTATTATTAATGTTTCTTATGATTTATTTGTTATGATTTATTTTAATTATCATTGTATCATTATTTTGATGTTTCACTACCTTCATCCACCTGATGATGAATCTGATAAGTGAATTTTAAAGATAATTTCTTGTAGGGGCAGGGAGATCATTTGGTGCAAAACCTTATTTCTATTTGTGTCAGCAGCAAATAAGGTTTATCACATTTTGTAGAAGCTTTGCAAAGTGTAGCACTTAAATAGTATATAAAGAGATTTAGTGAGCAACATTTTCTTCACAAGAGAAGAAAAAATGTTTAGAAAAATTAAAAAAAAAAGAAATTTTTTAAATTAGAAAAGTGGAAAAAAAGTCTATGCTTAAAATAACAATTTACACAAACTTACTTTTGCTTTAAGTTTTAAGTAATAAACTAAAATTGAATATCATCATTTAAGAAGACTGAAGGATTTTAAATTTTAATTTTTTTTTTTTTATAACAAATAAATGTTGGATTATTTATTTCTGTGATTAAGTGTTGTCAGGGTAGGGAATATACAATTATAATTAATGTTCAGTTTATCAACATAAGAAACATTTATTACTGTAGGAAGTTTTAGGCTATTAGTTTGAATAATTTAGAAGAGTTGTGCCATTGACTAGTTATTCTAAAAAGGAGAAAATGAATAACTTTATTAAATAAGTTTGCTTTAAATATTTATTTTCAATCAAGTGGAGTGAACATTTCTGTTGAGAAATAACCTCCTTTTGATAAGATGATATATTCATAGCTGCACAGGGGCTAAACAATTTAAACCTAATCTCTATTGCTTTATAGCAGTGTAGGTACTTATACTCACAATTAGTATAGTAAATAAACTTCCAATAATTGCAGTAAAATTTAAAGCTAATCTATTTACATTTTTACAAAATATTCTTGTATGTAAAGGTTTCATTTTTTGTAGCCATATTGTTTCCTATTTTCTTATTATTTGAAATGGTTATAGAATTGAACATGTGTTAAATATAGAGGAAGTTAATACAGTTAGTAAATGTAATTACTAACAGTTTATAGGAGAAAATGAATTACAAGCTTCTTGACTGACATGGAGTTTCAGTTGTCAGTGAGTTTTTTGACCCAAGTTAATTTGTTTTTTGAGCTGATAGCCTACAATCTATTGCAATGCCTCATATACAAAAAAAATAATACTTTTGAATTTACTCAAAGTAATATTGACTGACTGAAAATTTTCTTATACTTTGTAATCTGTTTTCTATTACATCTGAAAATTTGTAATCTTATTTTAAATATTGTATTTGGAGACATTTTGATATATATATATATATATATATATATATACGTAGTAATCTGTTGGTATAATCCGAGCGAGTCCTATTAACAAAATATAGAATTTTAAATATTAAATGTTAAAACTGACTCACAAAGAGTGCTCAATGTTTATTTTCATTAAACAGAGAAAATTATTTCATACAATTGGAATTAAGATTCTTGGTATATAAAAATATATATATGTGTGTGTGTGTGTGTATATAAAAGGCCAAGTTGAAAAGCTGTTCAATAACATGTTATGCATATTAAGTATACAGCAGTTATTTGATGAAATTGGTTTAATTTGTCTCTTATTTTCAACCTGTAGGAGATTGCAAAATGCAAAGTTGAATAGTTTTCCACTTTGTTTTATTATCTCCACATTTGTTCAGATATTATTCTACATCCTACTAACACTTATCTCTCTCACTATATATATATATATATATATATATATATATATATATACGTATGTATGTATGCATGCATATATATGTATGTATATGTGGGTATGTTAAGCCTTTTTTGTGGCTTTTTGAAGTAGAAATGAAAACTTTATTTTTTATTAATTTAATGATTAAATTCTGAATATTACTACACCTTGTTTAAAATCTTTTCATCAAAGCAGAAGAAGAATACTAAATGAGACACCATGAGAAATCATTAATAAATACATACTTACAATATAGCAAAGTATTTTTGATCTTCTTCAAAGTGTTTACTGACAATAATGTTTAAGTATATAGTATTGAAAAGGTATGTGCAGCAATCAAGATAATTTGAAAGAAGAAAATTAGCTTTTAGATCTGATCACATCTTCAATAAGATTTATCTTCTTTAATTTATATTTTCAGGAATTAGAATAGGAAAAAATAGAAATGTAAGAAATTGTTTTGAACTATTCAATCTAATAATTATTAAGATACAGAAAGATATTTGTGCAAATAATAAACATTGCCTTAACTGTATGCAAGAAATAAATGCGGAAATCTATTTTGATTGAATGTCATCCATTAATCAAACATATTTTGTTGAGAAGGAAAAAACTTTTTGTAAATAAGTATGTTTATGAATAAATTCTGCCCAATTCCGAAAGAAACCATTAAAGACAGAAAACAATAATAGTATAATAATAACACTTCTCATCCACACTAATATCTGAAAAGCCTTCTTTATTATTTTTTTCTAAGACATATGGAAATATAAATGAAGAAGCAACTATGGAGATGACCTTCACTTGGACAGTACTTCAGAGAGAGCAGGAGTTGTTGTTGTTCCCAGCTGAATGTTACATGTTCATTAGAAACAACAACAATAAAAGAAAGAAAGAAGCTGGACAGAGTAGAGAAAAATGTTGTATAAGATGAAAAACCTGGCAATGAAATTTGTTTTTCTAGCTTCAGGTGAGAACATTTTAAAATTTGAGCAAAAGGATTTTATCAGCATCTTGTCATTTACATGATGAAATCAATAATAGAAATTTTTAATTAAAAGAATCCAAGAAGATAAATACAATTCCATCACAAGCTGCTTTGGCTTTGCTCCATAGAGAGATGAATTCTAGTGTAAAGTCACTGTTTGGACAATAGAATATTAAATTGCTATTATTCAATGATTTCTTTGTAAAATCTGTAATCCTTAAAGAGGAGGAGAATAGAATCCTTCAATACAGTCTGAACAAGGCTCAATCACCACTTGATACATTAAAAATAACATCGTTTCAATGTGGACTTGTAATTTTGAATCAACTGAGAGAAGATTGTTTGTTTTGTCCATGCAGTTATGTTGTGAGATTTGCTAGCTCATTATAAACACACTAATTAAAAGGCTTAATCAAACATGCAAACACCATTAACTAATGAGTAAATTCAATCTAGTAACACATGTAAGATATCACTTATTTTACTAATCTGTCTCATTAAGTTTAACAAAAATAATTCATAGTAAAAGATTGAAAAAGTTTGAAGACTATTCAGTAAAAACTACTTTTCTTTAAATCTGGGAAACTTTGAAATTGTTTGAAAAGTAAAATCAATTGAATTTACACTTTTATTCACTCATTAAAGGAGAAAAGAAATAAGACTCAGATAGATTGTTTTGAGTCAAAGTTAAGGATGAACATGAGAAAGAATGTTCAATTGAAGCATTTGATAAGGCAATATTTATAAATGAATGCTCTTCAAAATGATTACCATTAAGATACAAATATAAATGCAACCAGAAAAATGTTACAAATTGAAGATTGAATTAATGGAAATCAAAATTATGAAATGAAAATAAAAGATGAAGAAGAGATAGAATTATTTATCTAAACTTCTCTGTTACATTTGAGAAGATGTTTATAGGTGAAACCATTATTAAAATGGTGTTTGCTATATACCCATATATTTTTTAATTCTAAATTGGATATTATTTAGAGGCAGATTTATTATGATTCTATTGTGAAATATGAATATTTCTATAATTTTGGTACTGAGTATTTTACAAGTGTTTGTATCATGACTAGTTAACATTTTGGGGAATCCCCCAGTCTAAGCATCAAAGGATGATGTTTATTAATTGAAATCGTAAACACATCAATATTAGTCAATCAGATAAATTGATTGTTGATATGAAAATGAATAATTGGAACAGAACAAAGTGATGTAATCTTAAAGTAATTATATTTAAATAACACTTTGAAGAATAAATACTTTATCAATTTCAGCAGAACTATGTGGACAAGAAGGAACAAAATCTTGTAGATTTGTAAAGTATAAGATTAATAATAACTGAAATGTTTTAAATCTCCAATGGCAGAGATTTGAAAAAAAAATCCAAAAAACAACGGATTTTTCAAAAGGTTTCCCTTATATAAAAATTGCCAATCATTAAGATGTTTTTTTATAAACCTATTCTTTATTATAATTATTATTTTATAATATTATATATTATTAGCATTAATAGAAAAAGTAATGAAATATTTTGGCTGACATCAAAATACAAAGAGCTTTATAGAATCACATTACAATTCAGTGAATAATATAGAAACCATTAATAAAGGTTTAAATAAATTTGAAAAATGATTGTGAATCTCAAAGTTAGGATTTTTATTCAAAACAGGATTTATTTTTATATGATTACTTTGTATGCCCAACCATATTTGATTTACTATATTTTTTGTTTGGAATTGTTTTGATTTGATTTTGTTTGGAATTGTTTTTGATTTGATTTTGAAATAAGAGAATGATATGAAAGCTTAAAGGTCCCTTGCAATGTAATCATAGCAAAAGTTGTGAAAGTTGTGGCACTTAATAAATTCCTGTCAATTACCAAACAAAGAACAATAAAAAGCAGATTAAAGACAACCAGCACCTAAATGCAGATAAACGTTTGAAACTTGACATAACCAAACTGATTTCTTTATAAATTGGAGTACTTAAACA
This sequence comes from Acanthosepion pharaonis, assembly GCA_903632075.3. Taxonomy (NCBI): domain Eukaryota; kingdom Metazoa; phylum Mollusca; class Cephalopoda; order Sepiida; family Sepiidae; genus Acanthosepion; species Acanthosepion pharaonis. Next base: position 437,282 of record CAHIKZ030000049.1, read on the forward strand.
AATGAAAGATTAAAAATATATTTTTTAAAAAGTTCCAGTTGATGAAAAGGAATTGTTATATAATACAAGGAAATTCATTCCAAAAGATAAAGAAGTGAATTTGTTTCTCTTGGGTTTCTACTGCTTGGACAAAATGTAAAGGAAAAAAAAAGTTTGGAAGTAAGTAGACAGTATAAAACTATTTTTTCTGACACTTTTGACAGAAGAAAGGGAATTCAGTGGTAGTTGTTACAATAGTAGCAGTAGTAACAAGAAATAAGGTGTGGACTGGACAGCACATAGTTTCTATGGAGACAGGATAGAGCTTTCTGTTGGAGGCATAAAGAACTAAAAATCAGCACAAAAATTGGCCTGACAATAGAGTAACTTTGGTGAAAGTAGCTCAGGTTCACAGATGGCTAAGGCTCATTATGGTCTGCCTTGCTTTGCTTTGTGTGTGTGTTGTGGGTGGGGGGGTGGTTGGGTTAGAGAAAGAGAGATTAAGGTTGGTGAAGAAACAAAAGAGATTAAGGTTAAAGCAAACAGCTGCATCTAGAGAACCCAATAATACAATCCTAATCCCCATGATATTTAGGATTTTTGCCAAAAATATCAGGGAGTATGTAACTTTGAACAATTTAACTTGAGAAAGAACAATTATACAACTGGAGGTAAACAGGTAATTAATTGTTCTTTCTGATGAAGACATTACAAGAAATTGCTGAGAGCCCAACCAAATTGTAGGGATGGAAAACAAAAAAAATATTGAGCTCTTTAGCTCAACATTTTTCTCTTGAGCTGAGAATATATCTAATTTGTAAGGATGCGAAATAAACTGGATATTGAACCCTTACTTTGTTGATAGTTTATCAAAATTGTAAGAATGGGAAACAAAATGAATAGTGGCCCTTTACTTTTGCTGAGAGCCTAATCAAATTGTAGAGGAATAAGAAACTGTATGTTTACTTAACCCAACAACTTTGTATGGATAAGAAACTAATTGAACATTAACATTTCAATTTCACTGAGAGCTCAACTAAATGGGAAGGGATGGGAAACAAAGAGTATACTGACTCTTTACATTTGAGGGGAGCCCAACCAAATTGTAGGGAGGGGAAAGAAAGAGAATATTGACTCTTTACATTTGTTGAGAGCACATTCTATTTGTAGGATTGGGGAAAGAAACTGAATACTAACCCCTCACTTTTCCTGAGAGCCCAACCAAAATGTAGGTATAAAAAATGAACAGAAAATATATGCTTTATTTTGCTGAGAGCCAAATAAATTTAAATAATGACTATTTACATTTGTAAAATGCCTAACTAAATTGTATGAATGGGAGACAAACTGAATACTCAACATTTACTTTTGCTCATCAAATTTGTAGTGATGATAAATAACCTAAATATTGACCCCTTTTAGTTTTGTTGAGAGCCCAACAAAGATTTAGTGATGGGAAACAAATTATATAGCCATTATCATTGTCAGGTAACCAAATAAATTGTAGTGATGGGGAAAAATAGAATATCAAATTTTTATCTTTTCTGAGAACCCAACCAATGGGATAGAAATCAAAGGCTTTCACTATAATTTTCATTTCAATTAACTTCAATAAAATAAATTATCAAATTGATTAATAAAGAATGTTTTGGAAATGATTCTTGGACTCATAATTATCACCTTTCCTTAAATGTACATTCATAACTAAAACCCTAATATATGAATGAATTACCTTAGCAGCAGGTAATTTCATTCAAGAAACTTTTGTTTCATTATCAGCAATGATAAATTTGAATTGTTTACTAGTTTGGTTGAAACCTGAATAATATAAGATGTATAATGCCTAAGAATATCTTTGTATCCATAAGAGAAAATAATTAAAGTTTGGGTTATATAATAATATTTACTAAGTTTAGTTTAGTTTAACACAAATCCAAACAATAACAAGAATATTCTGTTGCATCAGTCTGTTATGTGAAGATGGTATTTTTGCTCTGAAAATCAGCATTAAAATTCTAGCTTTTAACTTGGTTTGAACATCAACCCTGAGCCTCATCAGTAAATTTGTGAATATTTCAACCATTAAGCAAGTCAGTTTGGTTTAAATATATGCTGTAAGTTTCAAACTGACAGCAGTATGTTTGCACAGAAATTAACTGTTAGATCACTGAAAACTATCAATGACTGATTAAAGGAGTTGAATTGGTAATTTTCTTTTTAACCCTGCATTCGTCATATGGGGTGTTTTGTTAACCCAAAATTTTTAAAATACTAGTAATTCCTAGTTGGCAACTTGTTTCTTTTGCTCCTTCTCACTACTCTCCTGACTTGGCGAGGGTGTTTAGCACATGTTGTAGCACAGTTGTAGCTCAGTTGTCATGAGAGTTAGATGCCAGGGGATTATCCATTTTCAGAAATCCAAAGTGACTAACCCAGAGTTAAAGTTGCAAAAAAAAAGAATCATGAAATAATTTTCATGATTCTTTGATTATCATTAATTTCAACTAGTTAGAGTTTACTGGCTTATGTTTTATTTATCTTCTTGTTTCACCTTTCATATTTGAAGTTCAAGTTTGTAAAAATGATTTTTTGACTTGATATCTAAGCTGACAAAGAAGAAATAAAGTTAGTGTTTGCTAATGTGCTCCTATGACAAGAAGCAGCAGCAAAAAAAAAAATGATTAAAATTAAATTCAGCCAAATTTTTTTTAAATTCTTTACATGGCATTAGTTTTATGGCATTAATAGCATTTAGTGCATTTTTGCTTTTATTTGGGATTAAATGAAAACAGTTGGCTCTTGACAGAGAAACTCAATAAAGCAATTCTTGATTGTTCAATAAAGATAGATGCAATAAAACAAACTAATAAAGAAAAAAATTAAAGCAGATACTAGTTAAAATTATTAATAATAATAATAATAAAGAAGCAAATTGTTTTTAGGTTTTTTGTGTGAGCCAATTAAATTATAGATTCAATATCTGGTCAAGTTCTTATCAAACTATATGACTACTAGGTTAGAGATAAAATATTTCCAATCAGTTATAATCTATGAAGAAGTTAAAAAAATATGCTTACTTCATACTTTCAGAGAGAAGGTTAACAGAGTCAAAGAACCAAATGAGTGCATGAATTATAAAAGGGACAGAATGTAACTTTTGTATTTTTTATTTAACTTTCTCTTCACAAGAACATATAGACATCAAATTTTACTTACATCCATATATTCCATTTTGTGATGAATATTTTATGATCAATAATTATATTTCCCATGTTTTTATAAGAAACAAATTCAAATTATAAAATGAAGACTGTATTGGGAATCTAAAGTGATATAACAGTGAGAAATAATTGTAATATTTTCAAGCTGACCATCATTTCTAGTGAGAGTGTGTGTGCAATGTTTGGTTGAGAAAGAAGTTTTGGAATAATGTCTATATTGAGTTCACAGTAACAAAAGTCAAACTGGAAGTTGTTTCAAGCAAACATGCTGTTTGTGGTTTGACATGTGTTTTGATTGAATAACAATAGCAAAATAGATTATTTACATCAACCAAAATTATTGAATGACAAATAAATATCATTATTGTTAAAAGCATGTCAATAGTTATGTCTGGGTGAATGAAAAAGTTTTTTGATTTCTGAGAAATGGATAAATATTTTTCACATCCATTTTCTCCAGAGGATGAATTAAATTTCCTTTTCTTGGGAGCTTATTTTTTTTTTTATTATTTTAAAGAAAATATAAATATTTTTCTGTACTTCGTAAAAGATATGGCTTTGAATATCATATTATCAACAAAAAAAAAAGAAGAAAACATTGTTTAATTTTGAAATATTAGAGTTTAAAAGCTGACTAATTTTAGATTTTACTATTTTTTGCTTAATATAGTAAACAGGTTTATTAGGAATGGAAATATTTATAACTCTTTTCATAGCAAAAAGTATAAGAAAAGAAAGAGAGTGTTTGTTACAAATTCCCCTCGTTTTTCTGAAAATATACTTACATATATTCCCATACAGCATCCATAGAAATAAAAGAAAGAGAAGTAATCAGTTGAATCTATTTTGTATTATTTATAAAGTATGGGTGTGTAATTAGTGTAATTGGTGATCAGTATGGCAAATGGAATCAATAAGACAAGTTCAAATTCTGGCTTAAGTCTATTTTGTTTACTTACACACACATGCTCTTGGGAAAGGTATGATTCCATCTCTTCTCTCTCTTCAATAGGAGGATAGATTGGGCTCTCTAGTAGTCTTGAACCATTTAGTAGAAGCCAATTCTTAATTCAAAGCCATAGAGAAGGCAATGGGAAACCATTCCATTATCTTTCCTGAGAAGTCATGGTGATTCACAGATAATAAAGAACATAATGACTGTGGAGAGCTATGACTGGCTATGTCCCAAAGTAACATGCCATTTAAAAAAGGAAGGTATTTGTTTGTACTTAAATAAGTTAAATGCAAGGTGTTTTCAGCCACAGAATGCTTATATCAAACTCTGCTTTTTGGTATAAATCCATAGGGACAGTGTTTTGCAGGGATGTGTACTTATGATAATACTATATTATTACAAGTTCTATTTGAAAGTAGCTTTGATATCAACTCTCAGTTTCTCAATGAAGTTATAGTAGGAACTCCACTCCCCACAAAACAGGCGATTTTTGTTTTAAAAATAATTTCTTAATGGAGATCAAATTGTGCAAACTTTGATGAATTTTTCAATATGAAACTGTCACTGCCAACTGTTCTTCACTGTTGAAATACTTAGATAAGATCAGTTTTATGAAATACTTAGATAAGATCAGTTTTATGTAGCTGAGATTAGCAAATGAAATAGAATCAATGAAATTTAACAAGGTTAGATTGTAATTATATTTTAATGGAATTATTATTTACAAGTGGTAAATCTATGAACACTTGAATCATTCTATAATGTTTTTGTTTTAAATATATTTCATTGGCAACTTTTATAAATTATGGAAAGGAATCTTTTTCAAAGCTGTGCACATAGCTATCACATTTTTTTTAAAGTTTTTGTTTTGAAAAGAGGATTCATTAAAAATTTTGAGCTTCTTCATTGGTTCATAGTAAATAATTATGATATATGGATGGCAGAGATTTTACAAGTACAAGATTGTCCAATATTCCTGTCAGCACTTTCTTGACAATAAAAGAATTAAGAAATCTAGAAGGGGTTTTATCACAAAGGCTTGTATTAAAAGTTTCAATGTGCAGTTATAATTGAAGCGAACAACAAGAAAAGTGACAAATTATTTTATTTTTGTTTTTTATCTTAATATTCATTCGTTAAGGTTTATGGTTTCTGTTTGATGTCATTTTTTAGCTGCACCTCCTCTTTATAAATGATATCCCCTTTATCTTTTGACATTCCAATACTTGGAATTCTAGAATTCTTTATTTTGCACATATTAATATCAAAAGCAAAAGGTTTGAGCTACAAACAATTCTATACTATTCAAATTTATAAAGGCACGGGAGAAAATCTGAAACATTATAAAACCTATTAAGAATGAAAAACAGAAATGCAAAAATTAAGAACTATGACAATTTTATCTATAGAACTGCTTACAAGATTATCTTTCAAACTAAAATAATGTAATGAAAAAAAGATGGAATTGTTATAATTATAAATGATTCAAATACAGAGTTGGAGAGTATTCTTTATAACTCAAGTCTGACAACAAATCTCATTTTATAGATAATGTCTTTGTTAATTTGAAATTTTGAACCAAATGAAATTAGACTCAAGATGATGTCAACATCATTTTTTAATTGCCCAAAGTAAGAAAAATCAGAAATTTTCTTTCATGTTTGAATATTGTTTTAATTTATATCAATATGGAATATATTTAAAATCAAAAGAAATAGGTCAATAAAAATCTCAAATTACTTGTGTGAGACAAATTTACATGTGTAAGACATGTTTACATAAAATTTCTCAAAATATCAACCAACAATTGTGGAGGTGTACATTTTTGATTGAATAAAACTGATTTTGTATTTCTCTTTGTGGAACATGAAGATATTTGGGTTTAAGGACAAATAAAAACCTCAGCAACCATCAGTAAGTCCGCTTTAATTACTTTAGTTTGGTAACTATGTATTTAATTAATTCCAATTAACACTATAATTTGCAATTTTTAAAAACAAATTATTGAGAAAAGTGAGAAATATAGGGATCAAAATAACAAAGAGGAGGATGCTAATCTGAATAGTGATTTCACCCAAGAACTTCAAGTAACACACATTTAAGAAATTTATTCCCTGAAAATAAGATTCTTGAAATTGCATTTAGCCCAATTGCATTTAGTACGCAATGCTTTGAAATACAATCTTTATAACTATATATATATATATATATATATATATATATATATATATATTGAGAGAAAAAGAAAGAGGGTGAGAGAATACAACCCTTACTGTGCTGTGGAATCTAACAAAGTTTCCATAAAATAATGACACTGGAGACAGTCTGGTTTGGTTTCAAGATTGAAACATCATTACCTTTAACAAATGCACCCCAGCAATACCTCACTATATCATTAGGCTTTGTTGATTTCCTGTCACAATATGAGAATGTCAGGTCCATGCAGATGCAGTTTCTGCTTGGTGTTGAAGTTGCTTTATATTTCCTTTTTTTTATATATTATCAAATAAAATTTAATGTCCTTACTCAGAGTATTGCAGAGATTACCCCCTCCCATAAGAGGGACTTGATATTGATTTTATTTACAGAAATCATTAATTTTACATTCTTAATAATCTATTTCTTAATTTTGAACATTGCAAAAGATTTTACTTTAAAAGTGTTATTTTCCAGCAACACCATGACTTTTTAGTGAAACACAATCTCTCTCTCTTCCTCCCTATATATATATATATATATATATATATATATATATATATATATATATATATATATATCACCAGATGCATGAAAAATGTTGAATGCCAACTTTATCCTTTATTTTGGAACTAAGTTCTGAAGTGCAATTAAAATCTTTATAAAAATAAAAGGTAGATTATCTCCTAGTCATTGATATTAAATCAAACAGAGAAAGAATATTTTCTTCTTGGTGCAATTTACAAAAATTAATTTTTATCTCTGGAGAGAAACTTTAAATTCTTCATCCACATGACATGAATTTATTATAGCATCAGATAGATTTTATATTTTTGACACAATAATTTCTTACTAGAGATAGAGATTAGGATTATTTGGATAAAATATCTATTATTCTTTGGCAATTCTTTCTTGCAAATAAATAAAATGCCCTATAAAGCCAACTGTCCTTACCTTATTTTGTATCTCTATTGCTACCTGTTCAATCAGTCTCTAGTTGCTCAGGCCCACCCTTATTGGTGATTTACACTTAAAGAAGTGATGGGAGATAAACTGCCCTCTAAAAGCTTTTGTTACAAGTATTACCTTTCTCTTTTTCACACAACATTTAGAATTGAAGAGGAGGTGGGGGTGTGAAAAAATTAGGAGATCCTTCTCACTTTGTTAGCATGCATGAGAGATAAGGAAAAAATAAATAAAAAAGTCTGTGTGTGTATGTGTATGTGTGTGTTGGCATATGCACTCTCCCTTCCATGTAGTTCTGCAACCTATTTTCTTCTGAAAGGCTTGACTGACTACTGTAAGAGAAACAAGCTGTCTACTCAAAGCCCTTTGACAAAGCCTCCAAAATGGCAGGTTGTATGTGAAGAGTCAGGTTTCTAGAAGAAAGTGATTCTCAATAAGATTTCTTCTATAAGAACAGGTGCCACTAAAATCCCATACACACAGATGCATCTACATTTTTAAACTTTTAAAATGACAACCCATTTAGTGTTTTATCAATTGATATTATATAAAAATGACTATGAATAAAACAAGCACTACACAAAAGAGAAGTGATATCATGGAGTTTGTGAATAGATTGTTGAATCAATGAAAAGAGAGTGCCTTTTACATTTGTCTACATTGAAAGATATTTTTAATTTTGCTGACTAAAATTTGTCTTGAAGTTTGAAAGAAAACAATTTAATGTTTATATTTTCTTTCAGGATTCTTTTCTTTTTCCAACTGTTTTCTTTTGCTGTGTTATTTTAATAAACATGTGTTCAAATACAAACCTTGAACTGACTGGATATAATAATTATTGCAAGTAAACATTTTTACTACAGAATTAAAAGAAGAATGCACATTTTGTCAACAAAAGATCAGTTCTATTCAAATTTGATGTTTGCAAGCAACTTACAACTGAATCAGGATTTAAAGTTATTATTTTTTATAAAAATTTTCACTTGATTTGTATCTTGAAAACTTATTGACTTGATCTGTAGATATATATATATATATATATATTATTTTATAAGTGCAGGAAATTTTAAAAGAGTTAAATTGTGGAGTATAACAAAATTAAACATAACATTGATGACAGTAAACTCAGCTGAGTCAATTGCAATTTTACTGAGCAGGCAGTATTTCTGTTTCAGTAAAAGCAACTATAGAGGCATTTTTGGTCATCAACAAAGTGTTTAAGGAAAAAAGTCTCTTTAAAAACTGCAAAGTCATCAGGTTTGATGAAATGCAGTTGCAAACAAAATATTTAGTTTTGCATTTAGAGCACAACTAGTGAGAATAGAAGTAAAAAAAAAAGAAAAATATTGTCAAAGAATGGTTCCTTGTTTTATCAGTTGAATAATATCCACAAAAAGATTGCAATTTAATAAAAGATTTTATGATGAAAAGTCACAATGTGATGTATAAATGAAAATAATGAAGTTAGTCCCAAATTTTTGAGTGTCCAGTGAAACTGCTTGAAGCTGGTGATCAATATCCATTTTACAGTCTGAACATTAGTATTCTACAAAGGAATCAAGAGTTGGTAACTTTGCATAGGTTTTGCATAAAAGCTGCTGAAAAACTATTTTATTATTACTCTTGATTTTTATTAAAAAATGAAACTGTTTCAATAATAAATTAACTTTACTTCATTCAAGAAGCTTTGTGTTCTATAAAAAAATAAAAAAGGAATATTTAGACAAATTAAAGTACATTTGCCTCTTCTAATTGATTTTAATTGAGTGACTGTGCAAGGAATTTGAAAAAGTGGTTAAATAGAAGTAAAAATACTTTTGCATTCATATATATGTGCATGTTTTTATATATATATATATATATATATATATATATATATATATATATATATATATATATATATATATATATGTATGCAATAACATTTACAAAACAGAAGCTGAATAAAATATTAATGACAAAAAGTAAGAAAAAATGTATATGAATTTCCATAAAATTCATCAGAATTTTGCAAATAATGTTAAAAATCTAATTCACCATGAAAGAATGAAAATTTAACAGAAAGCTTAGAGAGGTTTATCTTTGTTTTTCCCCAGGACCAATCAGACAAACAAAGTAAACAAAAGTTTAGTGGTAATGTTTTCTTCATGAAGTTGGTTTGAAGAAATCCTTTAAGGAAGAAAGGTTAGCAGAATGGATAAAAAGAAAAAAAAAATTCTATCTATCGACCTACATTTTCTTATTATTCATAACTATGTATCTCACCATTGTATATCTGTCTGCCTATTTTAAAACTTGATAAAAAAATGAAGTAAAATAAAATGCAAAGAAGAGGAGGAAGAGAATCGAAAAAACTTTAATAAAAATTTGATGAAGTTGCAGATGATAAAATGAGAGAAGGAAAAATAAAGGAGATGAAAATCAAAGGAAAAGGAGAGGGAAGAAGACAGTAGAGAGTTTTGAGGGAGAAAGAAGGAAATTAAAGAAGAAGCCATGTGAGAGAGAGAGAGAGAGAGAGAGAAAATAAATTGTGTGTGTGTGTGTGTGTGTGTGTGCGTGTGAAGCTGACATTGTTGTGATGTTGGGTGTAGTATGTGAGAGGGCATCCAATTATTGATCGGTCGGCTTCATCAGTTGTAGTTGCTAATCATATGCACATCTGCACTGACGTCATTTAGCTACAATTGCACTGGGTCGGTGGGTGGATTAGAAAGAGTATGGGGAGGAAGGAGATACACACACACACACAAAGGAAAAGTAATGGTGGGGTCAATTTGAAAGAGAGAAAAGCTGAATGGAAGGAGTAACAAACATCAAAAAGAAAGTGAGGCAGGGAAATGAAGAGAGAATCATAATGGCACAGAAAGTACAGAAAGGGAGAGGGGAAAGATGTAAAGAGGAAGAGAAGAGAAAGGATTTAAAGCACAGAGGGAGTAATTGTGAGAGAAAGGAAAAAAGGCCAAAGACAAAGAAGTATATCAGTGTGCGTGTGTGTGTGTGTGGGTGGGTGGGTGTCTGGGAGGGGGGATAGAGATTCAAAGTGGCTCATGCAGCCTGCTGCTAGGCTGAGTAGTGGGTATGACGAAGGATGCTAACTAAGATGAAGCAATTTCTATTAGTCATGCTGATTCTGATGATGTCAGTGAATGGATGAAACTGGTAATTCCTGTTAAGATATTGGAACAGCAATGTCTTTTCACAGAGATTATGGAAAAGAAAAATCCAGCAAGACAGCTGAAGAGATAAATTAATACAAGAGGAAAGAATAAGATTGAATGTGATAGGAAAAGAGAAAGTGAAAGTGATTGGGAAAGAGAAAGTGAAAGAGAATTTTTAAATGGTAGATATACGAATGAGATTGAATTGGAAATAAATGAATTTTTACTTATTTGATAAAAACTGAAAAGTGAAAATGGAGGAAAAGAGAATAGATCAGTAGAAAGAATGTTATTTCTCTGGATATTTTAATATGAACACTGGTCATGTGACTAGGTAGGCAGCTCTCAATGATAATGATGGGGATAAGGCAAATAACAGCAATGTGGCATTTTCTACAAATTTACTGTTTTCTTGTTGAAAATTATGTTGTCTATAATACTAGAATGAGTGGAAATTGTTATTTTTTTATTTCATTATATCTTGATGTTTTCAATAATTTTATATATTTTAGCAATATGCACACACACACACTTAAACAGAGATGTTACACTTTTCAGATAGATTTAAACTGTATTTGAGTGAAGCAAGCAAAATTAGCTATGCTGAGGTTAGCATTGTAATTGACAAAAGAAAGAACTCTGTTTCATGGATATGAACTAAACAAGATGGTTTTTACTCAAGAATTATTAACAACCAAACACAATGAAAACACTATAGAAAAGACAGAAAAATAAATGATTAATAAAAATATCAGTTAAAAAATGTCTATCATTGGAAGCAATTTATAGATTTCAAAGTAAATAAAACACATTTCTAAATAAAGCTTCGTTTTGTATATTCTAGAAATAAGATGAAAGAAAAAAAGCTGCCACATATGGAAAGATTTCTATATACGTCATCAGTTATAAATACAAAATGTAAAGAACATCAATGGAAGTTGGATGTCTGGAGAAGTAAGTTTTGATTTGAGAAGAAAGATGAGAGGAAGGATGAAGAAAGATTAAAAACAAAATAAAAAAAATGAGAACAAATAATTTTGAAAAAATCTGATATATAAAAAAGTTAAGCGAGATTGTTTTTTTTAAAGAATATTTATTAAATCTGATGAATGTGTTAATATATATATGTGTGTGTGTGTATTTATATATGTGCACAGAGATGTGTATATCGACAAATAGAAATGCATATTAGGAGCCACAACAACAGGAAATAAATGGGAAATTTAAGTAATTTTAAGAGTTTCAATAAATACAAACACCAAGTTATACACTAAGCTATTGTTTATCTTATGCATGCTTTATTCACATCAATTTACACAAATGTCACAAACAAAGGCAACTGAAAGGAGACAAATAGAAAAACTGCTTTAAATGAAGTCTTAGAACTGGGCTGGCTAGCAAAAGCTTTTCAGCCAAGCAGCCATCAATCAAAGCAAACACCAATGACTATATATATATATATCTATATATATATATATATATATATATATATATATATATATATATATATAAAAACAAAAAGAGACGAAGGAACATGGAAAAAGAGTTTTTTTACTTTTCATATAAGTTTGTGCATCTATATGGAGTTGAAAAATCCAATTAGATAACTACTTTCACAGCTTGACATTTTTTTTATTTTCTTTCAAACCTAAATATAAATCTTGTAAAATTCCAAAAGTTAAGAAAACTTTCGAAAAAAAATTATTGTTAAGTAAAAAGTGAACAAATAAAAAAATATTGCTATAAGGATTATTTATTTATTTATTTATTTTTGAGATCTTATAAAAGATAATTTTTTTTCCCTTAATCTCATTTGTTTTTTTGTGTTGCTACTTTCTCCATTTTCTGGAGATGAAAAATATGTGGGTAATTTTGATGGTCTACAAAATTCACTAATAGAAACAGATTGTATGTAGGTGTTGAGGAACATGGACAAAAAGTCAGCAGAAATTTGCCGGCCACATAATAAATTTGTAGTAGGTTTTCTCTTTAATGGCAAATCCTTTTTTCTTTTGCTTGCCTTTCTGTCTTTCCATTTTTAGTAGTGGTAGTAGGTCTCTCTGTATGGATGTATGAATGTTAAACAATATGCCGGTATAAAAGGCCTGAGAGAATAGGTATCCACAACTCTCATTCCAAAGAAAGGCAAAAAAGAGATGGGTGTGTGTGTGTGTGTGTGTGTGAAAGGAGAGCAAGGAGGAGAGTATGATGAACAAGGACTTTTGTTCTTCATCCAAGACAAGTAAAATCACCACACGGCTAGAAACACAGCCGCAACTGCTGAGGCTGGCTGTGGTGAAGAACAAAGAAAAGGCTCCAAGTGATGGAGACAAGACATTTTTCGTTTACCTACAATTTTTAGAATAAATATATCTTTGAGAATGGTCAAGGGTAGAACGGCACAATGTCCGTCTTGTACTTACCGCCAGCTACCATGGTAATTGACAACACGTAAGCCCTACTGTTGACGACTACTAAACAACAAGATACGCACGAACACCAATACACACGGTTACTCACAACACACTGTACAAGAATAATGAGTGAACAAGCCACAAACAGCGTGAGCTAAGCACTGCTCTTCAGAAGGGGAGGTAAATTTATAGGCAAGCCCAGCTACTGACTGGTCGACAAGCTCGATAACAGTGTCCAATCAGGCCTGCTGATGATGTTAGGTGGACATTGAGAGTCATTTAAATAAATGATAATAGATACAAAGCTATCTGTACAGGGAGCCTGCCTTTGTTTACCCTATTAGAGAAGGACAGGCAGAGGAGATGGGCCCTGATGCCTTATATTTTAGATAGTTGACCCACCCAGGCAGTGCTTAGTTGACTGGGATTGAGAAAGAGACAAAGAGCAAAGAAGTTAGTATGGAGGTAGTGGCATTGTTTAGGGGATATTGCTTAGGTTTTAGCCTTATAGATGATTTCAGGGGTAATGGAGGGAAACCACTGATACTTCATTCTGAGCAGGCTTCTTGATCTATAAATAACTTCCTCCCTTACTGCTGGGTCACAGGTAAAAAGAAAAACAAAAAACAAAACATATCTTTTGTTCTACCTGTGCTTTCAGGAGATAGTTTCACGTTGCTGTGGTAACCACTGAGTTAATGTTGGGAGGTGATGTATTCTATAAGAGAGAAAGGGTTAACTGACTAATTGTTTTTTTTTTGTTTATTTTATTGTGCTTTTCTTAAGAAACTCTTCCTTGTTCATGTTTTTTTCTAGATATTTTAAATATTTTTCAGGACTTGACATAACAAATACAGGTGCATGCAACGAAACTTTTATTATTGTAATGAAAAAAGAAAACATCATAGTTTAATTTTATAAGATTTTCATTTTTTTTATTCACTTTTAATTATACTTCTCATGTTTTTGTTTTTATTGCAAAGATGAAATTACAGGAAACATAAAAGCTAACATACGCAATAACTGCGTGAAGCTTTAAAAATATTAAATCTAATTAAAATTAATTTTCTAACAAATTCTTGTATATTTATAATAAATTAAATAGACGAACTTTATATAAAATCCAGATACACTTTTTTTGCGACACATTAAAATTTGTTTAAAAAAATTTAATACATAATTTTTGTTTTAGAAATTTTAACTATTTTTCTGTTTGTATAATTTTCATTTGAAACAAATCTCAGACACTACTCTTGCTGAATTCATTTGATTTCTGTATTAAGAAAATAAGACATTTCATTTTATTTGATATATATATATATATATATATATATATATAAAGATTATGGAATTATTCATGCCTGAATGTAAAATGTTGAACCGGATATGTTGATGGTGATTCATATGAATTGTCAGTTTGGAAAATTGATTTCTTTGCTGTTTTGAAAAGGACACATGAAAATGTCTTGACATTACTCGCTTTTATTTGTTGTTATTTATCATCTTTTTTTTTCCTGTGCTGGTTGTCTTTATTCTCAACTTCATAGTCTGAGGGAAAATCCCAGTTTGCAGTGCACCTAAGTTACAGTGGGAACTATATTGTTATTGATTAATTGATTTAGCATTTATGAAAAACAAATAAGCCTTTAATGAATGAATTGGGATCAATTGGTTGCAATCATAAGGGAAATATATATATATATATATATACATAACTGCAATAATTATTTATGATTTAATAAGAAACTGTATGGGGAGGGTGATATTCTATCTTAAATAGATATTTTAAAGTAATGGTGCCTGATACAAATCTATGTTAATAGACAACTATGCTTAATGAATTTTATTTATTTTGGTACAAAATTAAAACAAAAAGCAAAAATAAAAATTATAAAAACAAATATGTAAAAATTTTTTATTAATAACAAATATAAAATATTACTTTTAGTTAAATAAAAAAGATGGTGATAGTTGCAAAGAATATACATTATTTGTTTAACTAATAAGGGAATATAGAATTTATTAATATTTTCACATTTGTTTTATATTCAATGTATTCTGATAGTGTAATAAAATAAATATTGAAATATTTTTTATAAATTTTAGCTTTTACTTCATAATTAAATGAACTGCTTTATTTTTGTTTTGAATTAATTTTTCTTTTCATGTATCAACTTTTTGCATTTTTATGACAAGGAAAACCATTTTTGGTGGTAAATAGAAAATTTGGAGGATATTAAAGTTAAAAAAATGAAACATGCATTTTTTTAATTCATCTGAACAAATTTATAATTCTTAAAGTTATTTTGACAAAAATGAACATGACTTAATTTGCTTAAAATTACATTGTGGATTAATTTTTGTTATAAAATGTCTCAGATGCTTTTATGTAAAATGCATTTTAGATTGTAAAAATTATGAGGGAAATTTATTTAATGAACAAAAGCTGAAATTGGGATGTAATGCAATGCATTGTGAGTATTTTAAAGACAGTCATATATAGAGAGTTTTACAGGCTGCTGCTGCTTCTGCTTCTGAATAGTGCCATGCCACTTTTTTTTTAGGCAAGAGCAAATATCAGTTGAACTTAAGCTTACTATAGTTTCCAAGCCTTAAACTTGAACAGTTTTCAGCTTTTATTATGTTTAGATTTAGGTTTTTGTATAATAAAGTGTTTTACCTGACAACTAAGATTCAAGATGGATAAAAGAATGGGGACTGATAGCTTATATTGCCAGTGAGATAGACCCTCTAAAACCAGGATATTCCTGTCTAAACAGTTTAAATGGTAAGCTTAGTTGAAGACGCAACTTTTTAAGGGTAAGTCATTTTCATTCTGAAAATATTTTGATTATTTCAAGAGACAAAGAGTAAATTTTATTTGCAGAATATCCAAGAAGGATTGGTCCAGGTCTAATGTTTATTATAGCATATAGTTTCAAAAAACTTTGCCTAAAAGTTTCAACAATACAAATAAAATGAATGGCAGGTAGGAAGTAGTAAGAAGTCAATTGAATAATATTTTAATATTTTCTGATATTAATAAAAAACAAATTCATATAATAAAGAAAATCCTTCTACCTAAATTTTTATTCTAAATTTTCAAGATAAAAATTTTATTTTGATATTTTAAAATTATTATTTTACTTTATCTAAAAAGAGAGAACATCATATTTAATATCTAACACATATTTTTTGAAACTTATTTGAATTCTTTTTTTTAAATTAAAAAATGGTTTAATACAAAACGTCTTTTATTTATATCTACTCCATTTAATAAAGAAACTTTGAAACTTTTATTGCATATGAAACACCTAAGCAATG
This sequence comes from Acanthosepion pharaonis, assembly GCA_903632075.3. Classification (NCBI taxonomy): domain Eukaryota; kingdom Metazoa; phylum Mollusca; class Cephalopoda; order Sepiida; family Sepiidae; genus Acanthosepion; species Acanthosepion pharaonis. The sequence goes on from CAHIKZ030000049.1 coordinate 453,495, forward strand.
AATTTTGGGTAAAAATGAACAGAGAAATAATTGTGAAAGAGCAAAAGAAAGGTAGAAGGAAAATTGAAGCAGACATTTCGACTGTCTAAAGTCCTATGTTATTTTTCCATTGTCTCTTATAGCATTAATATTGATAAGTGTGGGACTGTAATCCCAGAACAAAGTTGATTACACTGCCCAAGGAAGGTCAGTCATTACCCAGGGGTAAATATGCTATTGGGATAAGTCATTACCAAGAGGACTGCAATTAAGGATTTAAGAGTGAGTGGCAGTGGGTAAGGTTATAAGTAGAGGATTGCATGGGATCAGTTTAATTTTAAGTCTTTTATTCCATGCCATATTTTACTCAGATTAAAAAATATTCACATAATAAAAGCCCTTCAGAATTTTACTTCCAAAAAGAAGGAAAAGTTTTGTTTTTTAAGAAATCACATAAAAAGAAGGGAAAGTTTTAAATAATGGAACAAAATTCATTGAATTGTGAATGGAAACTGGAAAGTTTATTTTATTACTTTAAGGTTAGGACATTCATTAAAATCAAAACTTTTAATGGAAAGGTATGGCAGAAAGGTTAACCAGAAATATAAGAATATACCTATATAAGTAGAAAATGTTTGAAAAAGTGCTCTCTTAAAAATATGTAGTTAAAGATTGTCATAAAATATTCATTAACTAATGAATGTTTTGTTTATAACTAATATTGAAAAGGATAAATATAATCAGTTTAAAACAAAATATAAGTACAGATATTTTTACATTATTTTTGGATTCAGTGACATTTATCTTGGTCTCTCTTCTTCTGTGTGTATATATGCCTGAAATTTGATTCTTTTTACTGTTGTCTATGGAATGTACAAGCAAATGCCAATTAAATCTCATTAACTCAATTGGCATTTGTTATCATATACCATTTAAAAATATATAAAAAAAGAAATCAAGTTGTCAAAAAATATTTAGTTCTATTAAAAACCCATATTTTTGCAATTGGCTCCTGTTATTTCTATTGGTTATTTTCTCCTCTACAGAGGCACACCCTCTGTGTATATTTGCAAATTCATTTGTTTCAGTTTTTGAATTACACATTTTGCATGCTAAAATATCCAAAGAAAATATTTAAATGAAAAAGCATTAAAATATTTTTAATGAAAGTTGACAAAAAAGTTATTCTATAAAATTTTTTGTTTCATCTCTAACCCAAAAAAGTTCAAAGAAACAAAGAACAGAAACCTGAATTAGTGCTGAGGTAGGATTAGAAAATGTTGTGGATTATTTCTCTTGTCACCTTGTTGCCCAACACAGGGTTGGGTGGGAAAATGACAAGAGCTTAAAAAAGAAGGGAGTGCTTAATAATTTTTTCATGGATAAATAAATGGTTTGTTGAACAATGAGATAACAATGCCTCACAGGAGTTTAATGTAATTGAGTCTATATAAGTTGAAATTTAATAAAGCCTCACATATAAATGAAATATCAACTTTTTAGATTTCTAATGCTATGCAAAAATAATCAGGAAGTTTTATCCACAGAACTTAGCAAAGATAGTAATAAAAACAAGTCCTTTTTATCAGAATAAAATAAAAGACAACCTAAAAATGCATAAAGTCAATTATTTCATGAAAACCAGATTGCAACAAACATCCATAGTTTCAATGTGACTTTTAATAGGAGTAGACAGGTTCATCTCCTCCCTGGTTTTTGAACAGGAGTAGAGGTTTCCTCCTTGTTTAAGATTTGGTTTCCAGTTCGTTAAAGTCTTCTCATTTTCTTTTATTCCCAGTAGCCTCTTGCATATTAGTGGCATTATCCCCTTGCTTGGGGTGAATTGATAAAAAAATGTTTCAAGAAATCACTAATTAACACTCTTTTCACCTGATATAAATAAGCAGTTCATAATGTGTTTTGTATGATAGGAAACTTTTGGGATACTTTGTATTCCCTTAGAGCTATGGATGTCACTTGAAGATGACAAGGGATACAACTGATTGAATTCTAAAATTCTAAAATAGATGTGTACAAATACAAAATATCAGATAAAATGCATTTTAAATAGAAAAGTAACAAATTTTAAACTTTCTCTTGTTTGATAATTATTTTAGTATTTGTCTTACAATGAGGATTTCTTATTTATCAACAAGATTGGTATACAAAAGAATTTGTCACTCTGAAATTTATATTAACTGTTAGGAAAAAGAATGCATTAAAACATTTGGCTTTTGTCATTGCACTTTACTTTTCTTTTTCTTGTATTTGTGTGTGAATAAATATAACCATTTACTTCACAATCAATTTAGAAGGTTAACTAGTGAAGTTTGAACTCATTACATTAGAAGTTGGAGTCCAGCATGTGCTACTTACCTTTACATGTAGTAGTCCTATTCTATTAGTTATTCTTGCTTTAACTCTTAACAACCAATTTCTTTCTGATTTTTAATGCATTTCTATAGTAAAATCATTATCAATGCATTTATATTATACAATTTTGTTAGTAATATTTATATTAATTCCTGACCACTAACAATCATTTTCTCCTGATTTTAAAAACATAACATATAGATTAAAGCCCAAAATTTATTTCAAACAAATTTGAAGCCCCCAAAAATTCAGTAAATAAATGAACAGGTTTTCAAGTTGTTTTTTATCAGTTTCACCCCATGCAAAGTAGAAAAGCCACTAGGGGTTACTTACTGGATGTGGAAGAATTAAAAACAGAAATATTAATAATAAGTGGGAAGAGAAAAGAGCAATCAGGAGGACAGCAGATAGTGATTGACAGTGCATTTAAATTTTTCCAGATTAAAGTTGACTGGAAAGCATGGAATTGGAAGGAAGTTCTGCAAGTGAGAAGTGTGAGAAAAGAAACTGTTATTACAGAATTTGTGGTTAAATTTAGCCAGCTCAACTGCAATTTGATGAGATCTCAATGACAGTCTAGTACTGTGTTTAAATTCAAAAGGTCTAGGTCCCATAGCAAAGAGCTCATTCAAACAATTACATGAAAGTATTTATAGAAAATACAGAGAGAGGTAACCTTACAGTGGTGAGAAAGTAACTGAAGCCAAGCTGCCAGATAAAGACTGATAACATTGCTGATTCTTCTTTAGATTTTATCAAGGAGCTCAAGGTAAATAGGAAGAGCACCAGATCATATGTGACTGCAATATTCTAAGCATTGGCAAATAGTAGACTTAATGTTATTATACTGATACTGATTGGTTCATTGACAGTCTTGTAAATAACCTTTACCTTCTTACATCAACTCACACCAAATTTACGTTATTACAAATTCTTCCATGAAGGAGCCAAAGTGTACACTTTGTATCTTTGAAATTAATATTCTTAAAAGTTTGGGAATAGAATATAGTTTAATATTAAATTATAAACTTTTTGTCATATATGGTATACTTGATTCATATCCTTTTCATATTTGAAAACCACTCTGCTATATTTCCCAAGAATTTACAGCAATTCAAAGATAATAAAAAAACCCCAGGAATCTCAAGAGAGACATGATTGCTTATGATCTGAGAGGACATTACATTTAAAAAATATCAATATCAATATGAATATATATATATATATATATATATATATATATATATATATATATATATAGGGTGGACCTGGGAACACCAGCAATTAAGAGGTGGTTCTACACTCCTCAAAGCCTGATCAGAGGCCTTGCTGTTGGACATAGTTTATCATCTTACCCAGGACACGCTAATGTATCAAATGAATTTCATACAACATATATTTTTATTAGACATATTTACTACAACTTATTTGGTGGTGTCATATTTTATTATACAACTCAAGGGTTGTAAATAAATATAACACAGAAGTGCATAATTATAGATGTTTTAAAATTTCAAATATTAAAACATTGCCATGAGTCATATGAAAGATATAACATAAAAGAGAAACAAGATGTTGTAAAGTTATTGAATGATGAGAAGAGGGAAATTGCAAAACCAAAAAGAAATAAAAGAAACATTGGTAAGAAAAAGACAAAAACTGACTAAGAATGTTAAAAACAGATTTGAGAAAAATAATAAGCATTAAAAGTGGATTGACAATCAAGAAAATATTTGACAATAGTAGTATTGTAGGTTTTAAAATGATCAGCTATTTAAAAATTGATGATGGCTTAAAGATAAATGCAGATAATTTTTGCCTTGTGCAGGTAACAGCTAAAGAGCTTTAAGTTAAAAAGTATATTGATGCAAAACAATACTCTTTCATATTCTGCAAAATTAACTATTGTCCATCTTACCAAAAAAAAGGAGTTCAAAGTTCACCAAATAAGTGGAATGACACCCAGTCTCTAGAAACAGTAATCCAATTGAAAACTGTATATGAAATGATATATATGATAATGAAAAACAATATTCAAGCAAAAAAGATCTCTGGAAATAAAAACTTCTGCAAGTTAATGTTGAAATAGCAAAACACTTCTGCATGTTAATGTTGAAATAGCAAAACACTTAACAAATCAATGAGTGAATGACTGATGAAAGTTATAGCAAGTCAAGGAGCCCATATTAATATGTAAAATAATGTTTTATTCAAATATATGTGGTATTGTTTTAATCAAATATGTATTTCTTTGGCCTGTATTTTTTGGCCTTATTTCTAAATAAATACCTTTGCAAAATAAAATCTGATGATATGCACAAAACAAAGTCATTACCAATATTTTAATAAGGATAAATATTATAAGCTGAAAGTCACACAACATTTTGCAGTAAATATAAGTATATCTGGAAATGTTTACCAATATTAATTATTGTAAAAACACTAGCTTGCATAATAAACAATGTGATGATGAAGAAATTTAGATATTCAAAAATAATCAAACTGTAGCAGAAACATTTTCAGGTATTTTTTCTGTTCTTAGAATTCTATCAGAATAGGTAAAAGTCAATAAGAAGAATTCAGTTTTTCTTTATTGGAAAAAGAAAGCAATAATTAACTTGTAATTTACTTAATTCCTTTTGAATAATGTCTGTTTTCACTGGTTGTCAGTGCCAATTGAATTTAGAGCAGATATTTTGGATAGCTAATCTAAATCCATTTTAAAGACAGTTTGAACTTAATGTAGATAAAAGATGTTAGGGAATCAAATAATTAAGCAGAAGAAAATCGAAGGTAATGATTTGTTGTTGCTTTCCAAATTGATAGCTGACAACACTTAGTGATTTTGAAAAGTTCATTGCGCTAAAACAATGGTGATAACTAAAGAACAAACATTGATGGTGTTAGATGAAAGGTTAATGTATTGATGTAGGCGTTTATGTGTGAATTCCACTTGAATTCAGAAGTAAGAAAAGGACAGACTCGTTGACCTATTGCATATTTACTCACAAAACCGAATCCAGCTGCTATTTTGAGGTCTGTCTGCTAGTAGAAAGAAGTAGATAAAAAGTAAATAATATGGATATATGTGACTGGTATAGCAAATGATGCATTTAGATGGTGAATGTAGAGAGGTAAGGTTGATATGGGTTGTTCAACAATCAAGCAAATGTCCTTGACCTTTCTGCTGGTGGAGTTAACCCATCTCCACACAAGAGCTGTCACCTTACTTCCTCCCTACCTTTATATACAGAAGATGATATATGGGTAGCCCACAACCTTCTATTAACCCTGTCATCTTGGTTCAGATCTGTGAGTTGAGTCAAACATTCTTTCCATTTTAATTGCAATTTTTCTTAGATACAAATTCTATTTCATAAAAAGGAGGAAGAGAATGAAATAAATTCAGTAAAATCAGAATTACTAAGGATATAACTTATTCTGATTCTGTAGGATTATTTTCTGGTTTCTAAATTTAGAAGTTTGAAACAGCAGATATAGTCTTTAAAGATTTTGCATCAAAAGGGAGGGGTTGTTTTTTTAATCATTTCACCTCAAGCAAGGCAATAAAGCAACTAACATGCAACAGATTACTGAGAGTAAAAGAATTTGATTAAACATTATTGAAGAGAGAGACAATAAGACAATGATTGACATGATATTGAAATCGTTGAAGATCATAGTTGACAGGAAAAATAAGAAATGGAAACAGAGTATTACAAGTCAGAAGTGTGAGAGAAGAAACTATTAACTTAGAACTTATAATTACATCTAGTTGAATAGTAAAATGATGAGACATAGCTGCCAATCTAGTGCTGCGCTTATATTCATAAAGTCAAGGTACCAAAGTAGAAAGCTAATCAGAACAATTACTAAGAAATTATTTATAGAACAGAGAAGCTATGTCACAATGGTGGGAAAGTGACTGAAATCAAGATGCAAGTTTATGTTAGTTGTGTACATTGAATTTGGTCAAACACTCTTTGTAGAAATCACATAAGGAATTAGTACTTACATTGTTAATGACAAAATTAGAGTTTTTATTTTGTCTTTATTCAAATGCTTATTAAATGATAAGAAAAATAGCTTCATTGGAGATAAAAGAAATTAAAGTAAGAGAAACATTCCTAATTGATGGACTGATGGCCAAACCTGCTTTTTAGGACATGCATTTTGTATTCTCAAAACTGAAAATCTTTTCAAAAGGAAGAAGTTGTAATTTGCTGACATTAAAAAAAAAATCTCTTCATATTTGAAATAAATATAAATGATGAGCTGTATCATTTTATATGATTCAGTTTTTTTTTTGCTATTATGATGGAAGGTAAGGAGAATTTAGCTTTGAACTAAGACAAAGAAGAATGACTTCTGTGTGAGTGAATTTAGAAACTGTTGCATCTCCACTTAAAGATTGTAATTTTACATTAAGGGAAGATGAAGAAGTTTGTGATATTCTGCTATATGCTGATTGCAAAGACAAATGACTGACTGGTATACAGATACTAGTCAAGGTTGAATCACTTTTACCAACAAATAAAACAAAGTGAAAACTAAACAAAGAGAAAACAAAAAAGTTCTTTTTTTGATGAGAATTATAAGAAAATAATATAATTAATTGGATGGATGAGACTTTTTCAAATAAACGGATTTGTTTTGAGCTTTTTTTTTGAGATTGAAAACTAATTTCCTCTGTATCTAATTTTGGGTCTAATTTCAATAAACCTTAATCATTGTTTTCTCAGATACTATTTGTTCAGTATTCCTCTTCCTACACCTCACTCTAGGAATAATGAAGTTGGTTAGAAATATTAGAGAGTCAGAAAAACAAAAAAATGATAACATCCTTTGCAAATTAACAATTAACCAATTTGCATTTCAAAGTTAAACACAAGTAGATCAACTAAAAAAGGAAAGAACATTTAAAAGAGTTCATTCTTATTTGTTTTCAATTAGATTTTCTCTTGTAGTAATTAATTAATTTACTTATGTAAATATACTCTAACTAAATGATAGAAACATATACTATATGGTTTAGGGAAGTAGATATTACCTGATCTTAATTAAATGTCTGTAGACATGGAATTTCATGGTCATTAGTATTTTTTGATGATTATTCAACATAGTTTTGCTTGTGCTAAAGGACAAAGGTACATATATATATTCACAAAAAAAAAAAACAAAACAAAAAAAAAACTGATCAACTTCCAGGAGTTCAAATAAAGCATATACAATGTGCTAGTTCATATTTGTATGTCTTATTTAATTTTTATTTCATTTTCATGGAGTAACAATAATTATTACACAGAGATTTTATGAAAATACATTTAGAATTAGCCCTATAATTTCAGCTTATGAAAGAATGCATTGTTTAAATTAAAACATTCAACTTTCTTTTACTGTGATTATAAATTATGACTAGACTATTAATTGTGTGTCTGTCTGTCCATCTGTGAGAGAAATGTGAACAAAGCAAATGACATTTTGGATAAGTAATCTGATATATTATTATAGTGAATAAATATCAAAGACATGAACCTATAAAAATAACATGATCATTTGTAACCAACTTTTATTCCTTGGACTTCTCTCTAGTAATGTTTTGAAGGACATTGCATAAAAAATGAGTTTTTCAACTGTTGTCTGGTTGTCTTTAAGTGATTGATAAAGCTTTGTTCAAGTGTTATATAAGGCACAACAGTGTGTGTATGTGGTAAACAAACAATAAGAAAAAAGAAATTTATGTTTACCAAAGATAAGCAAGCAACTGTGTGAGACAAAAAAATCATCAAAGATGATTCTTTTGATTTAATGACTTGCTGCAGTGTCTTCATTTTTTGTTTTTCTAAAAAAAATTTAGTATGGATATATTTTATAAAGGCTTTGTGTGGAGAACTTTAAATTTTACATTAATCAGAGTAAATAATTTGCATAAATTTAAAATGAAATTTGAAATTTTATTTTCATTTTATGGAAGAAGAAAGTCATTATTTTTAATCTGGAGAAGTACCAAGCATTAAGTTCTACTTGGGTTGACTTAATTGTTGTTTCTTAAGCAAGGCCAAGAGAGGGAAATTAGTTTTGGCTCAGCTACTTTGATAAAATGGGAGGAAAAGAATGAAAACCAACAATTCCATTGACCAGTGAGGATGAGGATGTAAGAGAGAGCTTTAAACTTAGCTTTCAACTCAAAGGAAGATTCTACTCTGAGACTGAATGTTAAAATGACTAAAGAGTTTTATCAATTTTTATTGGAAAATTATGACAAGAGGAAGATTTTGCTTTGAATATTGAAAGAAAAACTTGCAAAAATAGGGAAAAGGAGAAGAAATTAAAAAGTGGATGTTGCTTTTTTTGTAAGCTCTGTAAGCCAAATATAAATTTCTAACTTATTTGCATTCAACATGACAACAATCAGCTTCTCTGAAGCTACACATTCATTCTATTGTCTTTGTTTTTGTTGTTACATTTTGATTGAAGATCAAATGAAAATTGTAATGAGAGAGAATAAAACAAAGAATAAGAATATTCAAGTCTATTGATGAACCACCAAATTTTGTCTTAAAAATATGGATAAATTAATGATGAATAAATTAATTGCTCATGTCCAAACAATGAATGTGATTTGTATTCTGAAAGATTCTTTGAACATGGACACTTTTATAACTGCACTTAAATGCAATTTTTGAAGCATTAATAAAACACTGATTTGTGAATCTATTTTGATGCAACATTGTGTTTTCAGGATATTGTGGACAAAGTTATTTCTTTTCATGTTTGAAAAAATTAAATAAAAATTTCTCAAATGACAGACAGACATTTAGTCCACCTACAGAAGTTTTTTTTTTTAATCATTTAGCCTTTTTTATTCAATCAATAAATAGGCTCTGGTCATTTCAAGCCTTAATCAAATAAAAATTAACAATATTGAAAACATTATAAAGTTAATATCAATTATAATCAGTCTGTTCCTCTCAGCTGAAAGCCCATTAAGAATAAATAGTCAAATGAAACCAATTTCATATGTTGATTTCAGCATCCTTTTTGTAGAAGGCAACCTGTTTGTATTTTTCTTCCTCTTGCCATCAAAGTATCAGCTTCATCTTGAAACATAAAGCTCTGTTGATGATCTTTACAAAAGCAAATGCTTTGTAATCTTTGTAGGTCAAGTCTTTGTGATCTGCTTATCAAGGAAGCCAAGCATGTAGCTTTATTTTTAAATAATAGGCATATAATGTACTTGAAATATCAGTGGAGACACACACACATATTCATATTCATTTATACAGTCATAGATACATGCATATATTTGAACATAGAAGATTTACAGTAATTTTAACAGCCAAATAAAACTTTTCCCTTTGAAGAGATACATGAAATTTTAATCTTATCTTTTGTGTACAAAGTAAAAAAAGAATTGTTTATCAATGTCTGCTTGTTAAGGTGATTTACTGTAGTTACAACAAAGATGGATTTACTTAAAACAGTTTTAAAGAGAATTATCTCCTAAAATTTCTAAGAACAATTAACTCCTTTGCCTCCCTCATCCAAGTTCTAAAATAATTACAAAGTAAATAAAGAGTGATGTTTTATTTTTTAAAAATGAACTCAAGTGAGATGAACCAGATGAGACCAAACAGTGTAAAAAACTAAAAAGCCCTGAATTTGGACAAAATACTGACATTGTTTTTGAAATGAAGAAATATTCAAAGAAAATAAGGAAATATACACAAGCACAATATCTTTTTATTGTCTAGAAGACATTTTAGAAATTCTATAAGAAACTAAAGTAAAAGGTAAAAGTAAATAAGAATATATATTTTAAGGATTTATTTATTCCAATTGTCAAGATTCTTTGCTTGGCAGGAGGAATCCAAGATCTGAATAAAAAAGTTTATATTTTCAAAATTGGAGGGTAAGTGCTGGAAAATGTGAACTTACAGCAGATTTTACATAACAATAAACAAAGAGTGTGTGAGTTCTTTGTTAGTGTTGGTTGGTATCAGTGTCACAGCTATAAAAAGCAGGGAGGCATTGACACAATAAAAAAATGAGTTTAATCTCTCTCTTTCTTTCTCTCTCTCTCTCTCCTCGCCCCACTATTAAGAGAAGTGGGCTTAAGCATCAACATCAAGTTTTATTTACTAGCATTTAAATGATATTAGTTCTTGTTTAAGAAAAGTATTTTGTCAATTTTCATTTGTATTAATTCAGATTAGGAATAGATTGTTATTATTTTTAGAATTAAAAAAATATTAAAAGAACATATTTTAGATAGCCAGTCAAGCATTAAGTTCACTTACAAATGGGAAAAGCAATAAAAAATAGATTCAAAGTAAAATTATTTATTTATTCATTGTTTTTAAATATTTATCTGTTTTTAGTTTTATTTTGTATTCAAGTTAGGAAGCCAAGTGGAGATTATTGAAGAAGGACAAAGGTTTTGTCAATTGCTCCCACCCCTTGATAAATGGATAAAAACAAATCTATAAAAGGTTCTAACCAGAGAGAGAGAGAGAGAGAGAGAGAGAGAGAGAGAGAGATGTTTAGGCTAAATAGTTAAAAAGGCATGAAACAATGCATTTACCACTTGACTAAGTATAACCTTGGAGATGAAAGTACAGGCTTTTTATTCTACCCACTGTTAAATTAGTGTTTAGAATTATATCTATAAAAAGCTGTCTTTACATGGGATAATTATCATTGACCACTGGGTAATCCATGTTTATGTACTTGTGTCATTTACATATTTGTATTCAATACATTATCTATGTAAAGTTGAACATAATAATTCTTATATTTATAGAAAAATATGCATAATTTTTTAGGCAATGAAAACTGAATAAATATGCAATGAAATGAATAAAATGCTAGCAAAATGTAAATGCAAGTCACTTCCTCTTTATCTTTTGCTCTCAATTAAGGGGGCCTCTTTTGAAAGAGAGGATTAAGTCTGGAGATTCATGACCAATTGGGAAAATGAGTTTTGTGATTCAGTTACTGACACAAAACCAACATTATATATATATATATATATATATATATATATATATGTGTGTGTGTGTGTGTGTGTATTGATGGTGAATAAAATTGGAACACCTTGAAAATGTTTCAATTTATTCAAGGCTAAACACACAGGTAATATAGATGGATTATAGTAAATGATCACATATTCAGATCAATACAAGTTTTAAAAAAAAGGGCATGCATCAACAGTTTTCAGACACCATATTAATAATGCAGTGTATACCATTCTTGATCATTAACACAGGCTTGTACTTTTGCATGTTATTGTACAGATGGCAGTTACCATCCTTAGATTTCATACCTCTTTCTCCCATTTATGTAATACAGCGAGAGCATAGGTGGGCTAACTGAATGAGTCATCATATCCCATACATGTTCAGTGTTACAATGTTTTAGATGGACATGGCACTGTTTAAAACCAAGTGTCAGCAAGTGTTATAACTTATGGTACCCCATTCTAGGATATCAGAGGTTGGACCTGTATATCGTGGATGAATACATTCTAGAAGATATCACTCTCCCAATTTATATCATATATATGCAAATAATCAGACTTGCATGAAGGTATAACCTGCTCTTATCATTGAGTATTACAGAGCACTACTTGGCCTCCCCAGATGATCCTTTCATGATAATACTGGAGATAGGAATGATGATATTGTGGTATAAAGGGAATTCTAGTTACAAGCATTTATGCCTATGGTCCTACTGTAAGTAAACAATTTTGAATGATCTCTATTAGTATTCCTGGAACTTGTGCTGTGATTGCTGTGCAGGCTGCAACCACAACTCATTCAATGTATCAATTATAGTGAGTGTCTCTACTACATAGCTGTCCAGAACATGGTCAATGGGTGTAAGAATGGTCATTTATTCAGTGCTACAAACATTCAAACACCATTTGCATTGTTAAAACATAGGAGCAATTTCCCAAAATGACCAACAAGCTTTTTAAAGGCTTACAATCTAACCTTTTTTAAATGGCTTTATATATATATATATATATATATATATATATATATATATATATATAACATAGAATTAAATTTACATTCCTGTGTGCACTGAGAGAATTTCCTTAGCTATTTTATGGGAAATATTTAAGCTATGATGTATTTATTCATCATGACTCACACCAATATTTTAACAATTGGTTATGTATTTAAAGAAAACCAACCAACAAAATCCTTTCACAAAATATGTTCATGTTTTATTAATTTAATTTTCTAAACTGGAGGTGACTTTTACATTTCAGTTTAGATCTTGGTTTTACCTGACAACTAAATATAGAACTAACTAGAGATAAAAATTGGCATCTCAACAAATCTAATCACAGAAAGATTTACAAATTAAGAGTGCTTGTCATTAAGCTTTTAATGTTTAAAAAAGTTCTTGAATATTTTATATCAATATTTTTTCTGATAATCTTATCTCCTTGATTTCAACAAATCACACAAATTTAAATAAAAAATCAGAAATAATATCAAGTTAAAAAAAAAATTCTTACTAACCAAAAGCAAATTCATAAATTTGTAAAATAAATGAAAACTATGATCCCTCAAGTGAATTAAATGATAGTAGATGTTTCATTAGGCAGCTATTAGTAAAGATTAAGGATATGAATCAATTGTCACTCAGTATATATATATATATATATATATATATATATAAATAAAAAATTATGGTTTTGAGAAGTCGTACAAATATTTATATATAATATTTATCCAAAATGGGAGAAGTAAAATCAAAGGTAAAAGTAGGTTTTGTCATGAGAAATAAGTTGAAAAATTCTGCAGTGCAAAATTTGGCAGTTGTACAAAATAAATTTATGGGTTTTGAAGTGATTGACTGTCACTAATAGAAATTTGAAGCTCTAGAAAGGAATTTAAGGTTCAGAAAGCAATATTATTCAGAATGATTCTTCTCCATTGATTAAAAAAAGTCTTATTCATAAAATAAACAACCAATATTAACAGAAGGAAGATTGTGTGGATGTATTTGATAAACAGAACAAAAAAAAGACAAACAGTTTGAAAAACTGATTATTCTAATTATTAGATTTAAGATTATTGCTAACTAATAATTAAGATGAAAATAATAGCAGAAGTGATATTTAAGGAAGTAAATATTGTCATGATTGATTACTAGTTCCTGTCAAGGTTAACAATAACTACAATAACTTTATTCATGTGGAAAGAGTTTGCCCAAGTGTTCCCTTACCCACTCTTCTGTCAACTATCGTGGCATGTCAGTGAAGAGACATTTTTTTAAACTATCTGTTGATTGGATAGAGTGCAGGAAGACATGAATTCACACCTTTCAATGATAGTAAAGTTAAGTGGTTACAAGCAGCTCATTGATGTTTGTCAATATGTTCTTAAGTATTTGTTTTTAATCATCTTCTTTATCAATGCCCTTAATTCGGCAGTTCTTCATTAATAATATAAATCAAACATTATATGTAATGGAGCTGAAAAGTTCTCAGTCAGATTCACTAACTGATCAAATATCAGAATAATTTTGAATTCCTTCTAGGTTGGACTGATAGATTTTCAGCATCTCCTGATTCAGATAAAAATTCAGCTAATAATTGTGCCAGGTTATGGACTGATTGATTCATTCTTGGTTGTCCAATTAAAACATGATTAGCTGATATCCTGTGGACAACAATCGTTGCACCAACCAACAAAATCTTTTCACAACATATGTTCATGTTTTATTTATCTATTTATAACATTGCTAATGGGGATTTTCAATATTGGCTGTGTGGAATAGATTCCTTAAAACTTTGTACACTCTATTCTGCATCATGCAATGATATTAATGACAAAAAAGTTACTGATGAAGTTTATAATTATTTTTCAAGAACAAACACTTTACAGTGCATATTTGTGTGTGTATATGTGTGCACATGTGGTGAGTTGCTTTTTTATCCAGTTAAATAAATAGGACAACTGTTTAGGTGAAAAGGAATATGAAGTGTGTTTTGAGAATGAAAATCAGTAAAAACATAACACAATCTTATTACTGATTATGTCTGTAACAGTCAAAGGATATGCATGTTTCTTGTCTGGGGCAAGGTCTTTGTACTGACTTGGGCCACACATGACTGGTAAGTAGTCATATTACAACTATCCACTGGTCTGTTTGAACTGATCAATATTATCTAGGAAGAGTGAGCAACAGAATCCAGTTCTTAATAATTCTCTGTGAGCAACCATCATATTTAATTTGTTTTCTTCAGCTTCGATGCCTATTTCTGTTCTTTGGAGAAAAAAAAAAATATATTCACACACACACACACACACACGCACATATACCCTCCCCACATATATATATCTAACCTCCCCTGTCCAATATATATATATATATATATATATATATATATATGTAAATGAATGTCCTTTGTCACATTTGACCATGGGAGTGGGTAAGAGCTTTTAACTGGTCAGGTAAGATAGTATAAGGGGAGCAATTCACCCAATTGCTAAATCATTTACTTTTTTCTCAGTGAACCAGTATATCTGAGATAAGATATCTGACATATCTGAACAGAGCGCAAGGAAAATTGGTTTCATGCCTTTTGAAACATGATTTATGTACATAATTTACATAAACAGACTCAGCCAATATTCATGTCCACTTCACTGATTTTGTTTTCCATTTAACCAGTGTACCTTCTCTCATAACATGCATATAATGACACAAGTTACATTTTTCCTAGTGTGACTTAATGACTGTCCACTCTGATAAAAAATGAATCCATTTGGTTGAATTGAAGCATGTAACAGTTTGAATCAAATGAATTCATTTTGTCTCTTGTTACTTTATCAAAAATCGATGAGACTGTTTATTTTCAACATCTTTTTTGGTGCATGAATTTTTCCTTATCCTTCATAAATACATGATTATTTGATGTCAATATGATACCTTTTTTGTTTTCTATTAGACAATGTAATATTATATTACTTCTGTTCCATAATAGTTGTTACATTTTGTGTATAAAATATATATGTAAATGTAACAACCATTAAAGGACATATAGTATACTAAAATATAATTACATAACAATTAAAATGTTTCATTCTCACAAAATGTTTCATTCTCACAAAATGTTTCATTCTCACATAAAGCCTGGAGTAAATAAACAAAATATATGCTTTTTTACTTTTTCTTTTAATCTTGCTAATTATCAAAATGAAATGTATCAGGTTAAACCAAAATGACATAAATTCTTTGGTTTTATTTAAAGTCAAAATGAAGTACACAGTATTAATTCTCTCTGATTATTATTTGTGATTTTCTCACAAACTGTAGTTTCTCCTGGTCAGAAAGCAGCAAAATTGTCCATTCCTCTCAATGCTTATTTTATTTTGAACACTCATAAAAATGTTTGGAAATGATTAGAGAAGGCATGAAAATGTTACTGTAATAAAACAATCTATAAGATGAGGATATTAGTAGAAAAAAATTCATTAATGCAAATTACTAATCTGTCTTCCAATTGATATTTTCCCTATAATTTGGTAAATCTACAAGTTTCATTGAATCACAAAATTGTACCAAAAGAGGGTCATATTGTGTGATTAAGGGTAGACAGCAATACTTCTGGTGTCTAGCCAAGATGTTCTCCAAAGAGAATGGGAGATAATCTGCTTGTCATAAGTAGTCAACATTGAAAAACTGATAGAGTGCCCAACAGAATCAGTCACGGGAGAACATGAGCAAAAAGTGTTCCATTGCGCAGCAACCTGCCCACTGGGGAGTTGAGATAGTGAAGAAAAATGCCTAAAGGTTAAGGGTCAGTTGGTGGTTTCAACAGTGTATATGTGTAGAGTAGGGGTTCTGGTTACATGTGGCTACTGCTTATGAAAATGTGTTTGACTTAATCCAGTTTATGACCATTTTAGAGATGGACATTATGATGACATTGCCACTTATTTGTGGTGGTGGGTGGATATGCATTGCTTGGTTAGTCTGCCCTAATTTTTGGCAAAACAAGATTGTTAATAACAAATTGAACCAATGAAATGCATTCATAACAAAATATTCTTCAAACTTGTGAAATATATTATAGCATGGATGTAACAGTGTCAATTCTGGTTTTGAATTAAACCAATTTTATATCTTTAAAAATGATTCAATTGTTATGATTACTGAGTAACTATGTTAACTGAGTTAAATATTAAAGATGATCTTGTAAAAGAACACTTCATGAGATTTTGGTGAATATTCAGAGAATAATAGTCAAACAATATTCAACTAAAGAACTGACAGTGTGTGTAAAATCAATGCTAACCTTTTTATTGGAATCATGATAAAACAGAAGTCTTTCTCAGATTCAGAAAACGTTTTTTCTGTTGCCAATTACTTGAAATGACATGCACATATGGACACTTCAAGTCATTTTTTTCACATGTATAAAATGTATAAAGATTTCACTTGATGTCATTTTCTTTCATTTTATCTTAGGAATAAAGGATTTAGGAGACCATTGATGAATTTTATATGCAGCTGAAATAAATACAAACATCCCTTGTGATTTTTACCATGTATTCTTATTTTTCTTTATTTACATATTTCAAATTATGACAATTCTAAAAATGAAGTAAATGGACTATGAATAAAAAGGGTCATTTTAACTCTAAATTACTGTACTATAATACAAGCCATATTTTTGCTCTAAACCATTTGAAAGTAGATAAGAGCTGAGGACTTTTTGGTGACACTTATGGCCTAAAAGTTTCAGTCTCTCAAGAGTTCTCCTCAATAATCAGTATTTGGCTTCACTAAAGTCAATATCAATAACTGAAGTCATTGCTTGGAATAATTTCTCAATGGCAGTTTTATAGCCAATAAGTGGATAAATTCATATCTTTATTAATGCCTTAATGTAGAAAGAATGTCAGATATTGTAAATAACTAAGGGGAATCTTTTCTGAAGGGTAACATTCAACTCATTTTGAAAATCATGACTACTGTATTATGCATCTGATCCTTACTTCATGCACTAAACTTCGAGTCTTGTATCAGTCTATCAGGTAATTGTGAAATTTTTAAAGCTAGAAATTATTTTTAATAGAATAGAAATATTTGGTACAAGGTTAACATTACTGAGTGATTTTAAACAAATTCAGACATTCCAACACTTTTGTTGCCAAAAAGATAAAACAAAGAGAAATGTGAATCTAGAATATTTTTTATTGAAGCCTGGCACAAGGCTAGTGTCCGCTTTGTCATACAAGCCTATTAGGTTTGTCAGAGTACAGGCTTAGATATACATGAGTCTACTTTTAATCCTACCCACCCTTTCCCTCCTTCCCATTTCACCTATGTAGCTTGCTGAGCATTTATTGAGTCTGTCTGCCATCTGGTCTGTTGGTGGATTATCAAAATGTAGGACCCTTTATTCCTCTTCTCTCTTTCTCCAACTGTCATGCTAATTTCAAGAGAAACAATGAAGTCTAGCATTAACCACCTGTCAATGAGGGATAATCCAATATAGTGCAGGGAAGAGAGAAACAATAGCAGTAACTTCCCACCTGTAATGTAGACAGGAACTGTTTATAAAGAGTCACACTTTTGGCAAATGGGAAGGAATAGTAAGAAAGATGAAAAGTAACAGCAGTAAGTAAAACATGAATGAATGAAAATAAATAAATTTGATGGCAGTGGCAAGGCTAGGAGATACAAGGTTTCTAGTTAAGCTGTTGGTGACCTGACAGCTTGCCTCATCTTAGATTTTTCACCTGTGAAACCAGCCCCTACCACTCTCACCATCTGAAGGAAAACATTCAAGTATGCTCCAGTTGGTTGATTATTTTAAAATGAATGGCTTTTGTCAAACCACTTTGTGCAAGAAGCGGGTGTTAATATCATGCAAGCCTTAGTTGTAGGAAAGCCAAAATAAACACGCACACTGAGTGACAAATAAAAATAGAACAATGTTGGTAGATAAATCAAGTACTTTTCAGCTAGCAGCTACAAAGGGGGTGCTGAAAAATTCTTGGCTCAGCCCACTTACCAAAATTAGTATTCTGTTGTTGGATCATTAACATATTGATTTTGGGAAGTGGGTTGGTATGAGAACTTTTCTGTACTACCTGATACATGCCTATTAGTAAAACTTTAGTTGGACCTGTAAGTATTTCAAATTTTGTCCTTTATAAAAAAAATTTAAGAAGGCAGATTTTACATTGGAATATTAAAAGTTAATTTTTGTTTACAAAATTCATCTTTGCTAAAAAATTAAATTTTGCATTTTAGGAATTGTGAATTTCAATAATAACCAACTTTGTGAAACAAGTTGATTTGAGATTTTGACATGAACTATTTTTATTATGAAACATATTTTATTAATTTTTACTAATTCCTTTTATTTTTGGTATTTTCTTTTAATAAAAATATTGTTCAGCTTTTAAATTAATTGAGAAGCAAAGTTTTAATTTGCCTGAATAAGTCCATAGAAATATTTTTGGTTTTACCTTTTACAAATTTAATAATCAAAGTATATAATCCAAGCATGAGTTTAAATTTTATAGAGAAATTTCAAATTTCAGCCACTCTGATATGCAGCTCTTTAAAATAGCTAGGAATCATTTTTTATTTTATTTTATTTTTATACCTGTTGTTGTTGTTGTTGATCATGATGATTATGATGTAAATTTCCCTTAGAAATTATCATCATCAATCTGTTATTGTTTTCTATTTCCAGAGTAAATGATTGGCTAATGGCAGAGAAACATTTCTTTGGTGCAGTTATTCTGATTGCCATTGTCTTTCTTTAACAGGGAGAGATTCTGCTAAACAAGTAATATCTTTTTGATAAAATTTGTTTCAATGATAATGATTATAAAATTGAAAGCTGCTATTAAGCTTCTTGTTGTTGTAGTAGAAAGTAGGGCAAAGAGGAAATTAGTAATCTGGAGATAACGAGCAGATTAACATTAGACAAGTCAATAATCCAGAACACAAGCGTTTTGCTTTCCAACATATTTTTATGAAAAGACTGAGGAAAAATAATACATCTGTGGATGAAGAAGCCAATCTATCTATCCTGTAAATCAGTTTCATTGGTGAACTGCCTCGGGGAGTGGGATGCAGAAAAAATTGTTTTATGTCTTATGAAAAGAAGTTGGTGGACAGTTTAAAGGACTTAAAAAGCTGAGTAAATGTGTATGTATTGAAGAGTTAATAAGCAAAGGTAGGAGAACATTTATAGAAGCAGAGTGGGGAAGGAGGAGATAATATGACATCATATGAAGCAGGTGGGTGGTGTGAGTGATTAATTACTTAATTTCTATAAGTAGAAACAGACACACAGTGAATTTCCTTGTCTTTTTGGGGATAAATTATTTTCAGTCTGCTTACTGCGATTGTGAAATGAAGTGAATTTGGGAACTGAAAGGAACAAAGGTATTAAATTCATTGATTTAGCACTTGTATCCTTATGTGCTCACTGAAGCAGGTTGGCGAACATACTGGACAAAATATATATATTCATTCTTTACTGTAGCCAGCAATGGCCCACATGTTGCCAAGGTCAGTGTTTAATTTCAAATATAAGTCAGGATTTGAAATGCTGATTTTCTAGGCAAGCAACGAGGTACTAAAACAAACTGGCACATCACTATCTTGCCCCCCCCATCCGTCACTCAGTTTAGACTTGTGACAAACTAGGCAAAGTTTTTAAACATTAAATATTTTCCTATGTTTAATTTTGAACAAGTTCTTGAAATTTCAAAAGGTCAAACTTCATATTTTGTAAGAGGCGTATGCTTGACCATTACAGAACTAAGGTTGCATAAATTTGTTTATATGCAAGCAAGGAATAAATGGAATGATATAAAATCTTTAAAGTGAGAAAATATTACAAATTAAAATCACAAAAATGACATCTTTTTTAATCTTGACATAAAGGTCAATTAGTCATGTGGTATAAAAAAATTTACATAATTACTCATTATGTAAATTTTTTTATACCACATGACTAATTGACCTTTATATCAATATAATTAGTAGCTCTTACTAAACAGGCCTGAGCTACTAATTATATTGCCTCCCTCTTAATGATTTATTTGTTTGGTAGAAGATATAAATGTGGTACAGTTGGTTGCAACAACAAAATTTGCATATGGAATTCCAAATCTGGTCATTTTTGTACTAAAAGTCCTTCAAAACATTTTGATTCCAAGCATTTTTGTCCTTTGTATCAACAAAAGATAAGAAATCGAGGAATAAGTCTTCTTCACATTAATCCAATTTATCAGAAGTTACAGTTACTGGATAATAATAACTTTTAGTTATTAACTAAATATAATAAAGTTTGGTATAAGGTCATGGTAGTATTGCAATCAAAATGGAATTCAATAGTCATTTTGTTTGCCATTTCAACAGAAAAAATTGCTGCACAATATCAGAAGTTTGTCTTCTTTGATTTGAACACATTCTCTTATTGCAAAAAGATTTTTATGAATGTCAAAACTTGAAGTTTTACTGTTCTGAAATAGGTGTGCCTTTCTTTCTACAAGTTCATATTTCATTGTGGCTAATATTGCTATTGCTTTGTATTGATGAAATTGTTCCTACCTGCTTGGTAAATAACTACATTTACCATTCAATTCAGCAATTCAAGTCAAGTTTTGGCATTAGCATTCTTTTCTTTGATGTACACAGTCTTAGATTTCATTATATAAATCACAATAAAAGTAGTATCAACTAACAGATGCTGGTTAAGTTTTTAGCATATACTTATATTTATCATATAAATATAACATGTGAATTTCAGCTTGTAATATTTATTTTTATTAGAAATATTCACTATAATTTATTTGGTGCTATAGCATTTTATTATACAACATAGTGTGTTTGTGTGTTTGTATATATATATATATTTGTAGAAGATGGTGTTATGCATGTTGCTGTTGTAGAAAGTAGGGCAAAGAGGAAATTAGAAATCTAGAGATAACAAACAGATTAACATTAGACAAGTCAATAATCCAGAACACAAGCATTGTTCTTTCCAACATATATTTATGAAAAGACTGAGGGAAATTATATATCTTGGGAAGAAAAGGCCAATCTAGATATTGTAATTCAGAGTATTAAGAAAATTGGCTAAATATATGAAAGCAAACTGTCACCTTTAAGTTAATATCACAAAGAGAAAAGTGTAAGTTGGGCAAAAAAGTACATGAAAACTGATTTATCAACAGTAATTTTTAGTGATGAATAAAGAGCTATTTTGGATAGATCTGAAGGCTGGGCTAGAAGTTAGGTCCTTCACAAAAATAGTCAACCAATATAACTTAGAAGATAACAGTTGTGGTGGTGGGGGAGGTCAAGGTTAGTATTGTATTCAATAGAATTATAAATCCCTTCAAAGTTGATGACGGTTCAAAATAAATGAAGAGACTTATTCTAAGTTTTTAGACAAAATATTTTTGAGAGGTAAGCTGAAGAATATATTCATGCATTACAATGCCCTTCATATTCTGCTAAAATAACTCTTATCAACCTTGCTAAAAGAAGGGTTTAAATTCACTAAATTAGTGGAATTACCTCTTCACCTATTAATACAACTGTAGCTTGTGATCCATCATTAAGAGAGAAGTATATGAGGTATTCTTCAATAGAATTACCAATGAAAAAGTCTGAAAGTGGATCCAACATGACCTGGATAAATCCTTCAGACACAAATTCAATGCAGTCAAGATCTGCCAAGTACAAAAATTAAACAGATTGAAACAGAAGGTGATGCATAAGGTCCATCACCCGCCAAGTGAAGGCAGCAATCAGAGTCAGTCAACACCAGTTAAGTGCCTCTGAGGAGTCAGTACTAAACAAAGGTTTCAACTTTGCCACAACCAAACTTGGACATCATTGTCTGAATCAAAGAAATAGCCTCAAACATTCCTCAGGCTTGGGTGGATGAGCTAAGATGGAAAATGAAACAGATACTGGAGAAAGCCAAGCCACCTCAATCAAACATCAAAAAACTGGGAAGGCTGGTAATCAGAACCCTACAGATGAATGAATACATCATTATACTACCAGCTGACAAAGGCAATGTGACTGTAGTGACAGACTGGAATATACAGGAGAGCTGGAAGAACTCGTTAGAAAATGTAGCTACAGTAAAGAAAGATAATCCAACAATGAAAACAGAATGAAAACTGTCACAGATCCTAATCAAGAATAAGGACCACTTCCCACCTAAGACATACAGGCAGTTGTTGCAGCATTACACCAAGCTACCTCACATATATGGTCACCCCCAAAATTCACAAAGATGGTATTCTGCTCAAGCCAATTGTTAGCCGCCAAGTCTCTGTGTGCCACTCTCTGTCACTTCCTTGTAGATATAATTGATCCATTAATAGGATAGTCACCTTCATATGTCTGAAACTCTGCTCACTTCATAGAAAAGCTGCCCCTTTAAGGTAAAACTGCAAGAACATCATAAAGAGAAATAGAAAAAATCAGTCATAGCTGACCACATATGGAGGGAAAAAGGAGACCCCCCCCACTGTGGGATGAGGTTGAAATAATAAAGAACATCAATGAAAAATATGAAAACATATGCTAGGCCACAAGAATTTCCTAATCCGGTCAAGCATAGAAATGAATACTATATGGGAACCAGTAATATGGATTGCTAGAGAAAAGCAATAATAACAACAAAACTGCAATATGAGCTCTCATAAAAAATGGTTACTGAGACATTAAGTTTATAAGTCCCCAAAATTGATATACAAGGCCAAGTAAAAGCATTGGTTGGATCCAGTGAACAAAAAACTTGTTGAGTTGAGTTAAAGGGAGAAAATTGAGACATATGGCAAGTGGAACTAGAACAATCTACCCTAGTGGACGAAATAAATGGTTCAGTTCAAAATTCTAGTCACCCCAACAGCTGAAACTAAAGATGAAGACAGCAGTGTAAACAATGTAAGGTATGTAAGAATAGAAAAAATATCTCAAAGATCTTTGGAAAGAAAAAAAAACACTTGCAAATAATGTTAAAGTCAAAAGATTAAAGAAGTTAAAAAATTAATGAGTCTAAGATTGAAGGTTATAGAATATTAATGGATCCATATTAATATATAAGATAATAAAATAATAATAATTTATTCAGATACATGTGAGATTATGTTAATCAAATATGTTTCTCTGATTTGTATTTTGATGATTTATTTCCAAATAAACATTTATGCTTCATTTTGTTTGCATAATAAAACATGTTATTCACAAAACAAGATTAACATCAACATTTTTAATAAGGACAGATATTATATATGCTGAAATTCATATGAAATATTTCTCACATAAATATATTCAGAAAAGTTTATCATTAATTACTTTTATAGTGAAAATACTGAAATCCACCATAGTTTAAAAGAAACTGTATTTTTTTCATAATGGCATCACAAGATGAACCTTCCTCTTTTATTAATTCAAAAAATAATTTTTCAAAATTCAATTTCTTTTTGCTTCTGTATTTTCACTTTTTAGAATAAAATTCCTGATGAAATTATAAACATTAGTCTTTATTATATTTTTCACTATATATCATAAGAATATAACATATGCATATATTATTTACATTGTCTATCAAAATAATACAATATTCATTATCTATCTATATATCTATGTATCTATCAATTTATATCACTATCTGTTGTTTATGTAACTGTATTGGTAGAAGAAAAGCATTTTGACTGCCATGCTTTTATAATTACTTCTATAGAGATAAAGCAAAATCTGGTCACTGGGAAAAATGGAATAATAATCAAGGTTGTATTGAATATTGAATTTGGACTTCACTGTACTCCATTCCCTTTCTTAACTTTAAGTATTTTTTTTACATAAATAAATATTTCTAGTAGTAGAAAATAGATCAATGATTACACACTTATGTTTGTTTATAATATTTCATTTTAGATTTTGATTGTTCAGCTTATACAGTTTATACGTTTTATTATAGAGTGCATAAATGATTTTATTAAGCATGGTTTTTATACAGTTTACACTTGTTTTTATTATGCAATTTAAAGTTTTTATTTGATTAGAACCCATGGAAGTGTATGTTTGTGCAAATATGGAATTAATTCATTAGGAAAATAGTGATCATTTATTTTAGAATTGTGTGTACAATCACTTGAATTTGCTGATTTGATCTTGTAAACTTTCAGCATTTTTAATCCCAAACTTGAGGGACATCTCAATAGAATCCAAAGGTAAACTATTTTCCATTTCAATTGTTGCTTCTGGAAATTGTGTTGTTGTTTGTCTAGAACAAATACCAATACACAAAAAGATCAAGAATGTTATATGTATTGAATTACATGCATTAATAAAAATAGATTGGGGACTGTAATAGAACCCATTCAAATTTAACTGTATTAAGCCCAACAATAATATCCAATTTACTTTGTAAATTCACTGGATATGATGTTCAGTATCTCATGAGGACACCTTATTAAACACTCATTAGTTCTGAATATTTGAGTGTTGGTTCTAAAAAGGAATTATGTTTTAGTGCCTATTCAAGATTGTATACACATTAATATACTTTTCTGTATGGATACAGTCAGTGGAAGAATGATGCCCAGCCATGCCTTTTGAAAATTAACAAAATAAAACACTGAATCAGTGTTTAAACTTTTGACCATCATGATTTTTTTAATGTTTTCTTAACTCATTTTTTTTAACTTCACTGTATATTTAAAAGAAAATAAATGTTTTCTTTCTAAATGAATGCAAAAATAAACATCTGTTTGAGGAATCATGAAAGAAAGAATGATTACAGGTAAGTTTTATTTGAATGGTGAGCTTTGTTGAAAATATAATTTGATTGCTGTATTAAACATCATAGTACAACTGATGGTCAGAACTGGAGGCCTATTTCAAATCTCATCATTCTGCAAAGAGTGAGACATTTTAATTTCAGTTTGGGTTTGTGACAGATGACTACTGAAGTCAGCTTAACAATATTTGCTTTTTACACTTGGAATAATTTTAACTTACTTAATTGAAGTAAGTATAAGATTTATGTATTTTATTTTATTCAGACTTGCTATATTTTTTATGTTTATTGAAAAAACAAATTTTATGTGAAATTCACAAAAATATGTAATTCAGGAATCTTGAAAATTTTTTCTATGAAATTTTTATTCAAGTAAATAAACTAATGATCAGCTTTATTTAATTATTTTGTATATACTGAATTTTTACTACATATACCATAACTGTAACATCTTAATTTTACTTGATTTAAGAAACTTAATTTTAAAAATTAACAGATTTTTCTTCCAAAGACTTTTTTCCTTGGTTATGTTTTACATTGCAAAATTTATTTGAAAATTTATTTGAAAATTTATTTGAAAATGTCATTTTCACATAAAGTTAATTGAATATAAAATTAATGAAAAAGTAATTTATTAAGAATATTGTTATGTAAAGTTAATGTCATATAATTACATTCAATAAGTTTAATTCAATATTTTTTTATATCAGAAATGAGGTATACAAAATGTTGACCGAAACCATGCATTTTTAAAAGTTAATTTTTTTTCTGGATCCTTTTCTCATATTTATAACAAAATAAGTCAACATTACAATAGTTATTTCATTTCTAAACAATAAAATAAATAAAATATATTATTTTTCTTTCATGTCATTTTTGTTTCAGAATTCATAGTTCTGATATAGTTTTCATTTCAAACATGGATAATTAATTCAAAGATTAAAATACATATAACATTTTGTAGACACTTGTTAACAGGGTGGGAGGTCATGGATCAGAAGCCCTGTCAAATTATATATTAAATTATTAATTGTAATAAGATCTTTGAAATTAAAAAATATACCAAGTGGATTAACTACCACAAATCCAAACTGAATAAGAAAATTGTTACTCTCAGTGGAATGATGAGATTTGAAATAGACCTCCAGTTCTGGCCCTGAGTTAACCTCTTGACCTGAAATAAAGAATCCCATGGTATACTTAAAAATGTATACATATATTTTCAATTTTATGTGTTGATGTTACTTGTTAAATTCAAATTATCATTTTTAGGAGGAAGAGCAAAACTATAGGTGGAGGGAGTGACAGATTTTGGTCAGAGAAGCATGCCAAATATAGGTTCAAAACTAAACCAGAAGTTCAAATGGATGGGTGAGAGGTTGGAAGAGATTTCAATATTGACGGAGTCAAGCATGAAATTAAACTCTCTCATCAATCTTTCTCTGTGATGAGTTCATGTTGACAAACCATTGCAGCCTGCTGCTAGTTTTCTTTCTGTTGTTGCTATGAAATATGATCAGATGAAAGAAGGAAGATCCATTTCTGAAGCCTTTTTGTAACCTTGCAAACTCTGCTACAATCTTTCCCTCCTATTTTCCACCTGCTTCATGGTTACTCCTACCATCTCTACAAAGTTACCAATCTCCTTCTCCATAGTTTCCAATGACCTTCTGTTGCTTCCCACAGTTTTTGGAATTCATTTCTTCTTTTGCTTTTCAGTTTTTATCTTCTTTTCATGATGCAATCATCTTTGGACACCACCAAAAACACCTGCCCTTGAAAGAAAGTGAGAGAAACAGAGAACTTTCTCCCTCCTCTCAGTTTCAATGCTTTTTAATATCCGTTATTCTTTGGTCCCAGACTTTTCTCCAGCAAACTCTTCTTGTGTGTGTGTGTGTGTGTGTGTGTGTGTGTGTGTGTGTGTGTGTAGGCATATGCAAATGTAGAGACAAAAATAGAGATGTCTCATGACATCACACAATGCCACAACTTTTTCAACTGTATCATTTATGACAAAACTGAAGCAGTTAAAATTCTCTTTGCAAAAAGTACAAAAATTATTATTCTTAATCATTTCAGGATTGTCTTAAAACTTTTACCTGGTGACCTTCTTAAAGAGGCAGTAAAACTGGATTTTGTATTTGTTCAGTGATTCAGTGGAAGGCAGAGTGTAGGCAACATATTACAATATACTCTTAACTAGTCAAAAATCAGAAAGTGCGCATTTGAATATTTTATACAATAATCTGGTATATACATGTTCAACTACAACTCAGTTTCATGTGCACAGTCATCAAGTGGCCCTTACTGGTCCTGAGCTAACACAAGATGTTAAAATTAAGTTAGTTGGCAAATACACATAATGTACTCACCAACTAAAATTACCAAACAGTTGAGAGTAGAATTGACAAATTATCCTCTCTATTTGATGGAAAAACAAACAAACAAAATACAAACATATAAGCAAAAAGATATTGAGCAGTCTTCCTCTATAAATACAGAAAATTTTAACAATATATATAAATTTTAACAATATATATATAAAAGGTATATTTAAGCAGCATGAATTCATCCAAACAAGTTTTGTAAAATTCAACTGAAAAAAAGCCTGTTTATCTAATTTTGAATTGTATTTTTCCTATTTTTAAATAAGATGCACATCAGGATCAAAATTGTCAATAAATTGTCTAAAGTTCACGTTCTGTTCTGTTTTGTGTTAAATCACTTTCAACCACCACTTCATTCAATATCAAGAACTGTGGGTTGTCAGTGTACAAGAAAAATTTTGGCAAGTCTTTTTGAGGACTAACATTCAAATTAGTTCAAAGTGATGTCACATATAAAATGCTTTCATAGAGTGAGACTCACAAAGCATCAAATATTTATATGTATTATTATTATTATTATTATTATTGTTTTGTACAAATATTAAATATTTTATACATTCATTAAAATTTTGTCTCCTGTGATTGAAGATATTTTATTTAATGTAGGTTATTTCTGTTTATAATAAAAGCATTTAGGAGTTTGAGTCTTCTTTTGCAGTACTACTATGTCATATTGATTACTTTTGGTAATTTGTGATGTGATCATTGATATTGATGAACTTTCAATAGTTTATCCACAATATTCATCCTGATGCAGAACATCTTATTTGAAAATTAGTAAAATAAAATAATAAAAATATTAGACATTATTGGTTGAATTTAATAAAAACTATTTCTTATATATATATATATATATATATATATATATATATATATATATATATATATATATATATATATGTGTGTGTGTGTGTGCACACACACACACACACACACACACACACACACACACACACACACACACACACACACACAGTAGGCTGCTAAAATGATGTGCTTCCTTCTCAAATAACCAAGCTACAGATATTTTTTGAAGGGCTCCTTTATCAGGCACAAAAGTTTTCATCACCCATTGTATAAGTATGTATATATACAGAGAGAGCGTGAGAGATGGAGAGGCACACACTAGTATAATTTTCTGTATAGTTGCACATTATAAAGACAGAGGAAGTATGATGCCCAACACATCTTTTAAAAGATAAAATAAAACACTAAGATAGTGTTTAAATTTTTGGTCATTGTTAATTTTTCTCACAATTTAATTTTCTTACCTATATTTTTTTTTATTTCACTGCATGTTTAAAAGAAAAAAAAACATTTGCTCTATCTGCATCAAAAATAATTTTTTCTTTCTAAATGAAAATGTAAAAATATGAGTTGGCTTGAGGTATTGTCAGTTTTTTTTAACTTTGAACAGCTTACAAAGAGATTTAATTTTTAGTTTAGATGCTGAAGAATTAAATTACTTTTAATCTTATGAAGAAAAAGTTTTTCTTTCTTTGTCAAACATAGAAAATCTCTTGGAGTAAATGTAATCATTTGTAATGCAGGTCAGTTTATTGCAGTGCCTTACTTTGTATCCAATAAATGTATTACTGAAAAAACAAAAACAAACAAAAATACATGAAAAAAGCCTAACATTGTGATAAGACAGGATTGTTAATTCTGTACAGCCTCCAACCCCTCCCAAGTGATTTCTTCTAGCCCAGCCCAGTGCTTACTTTGCACTCAATGCAGATGACAAAGATGGATCTTTTCCAGCAGTAGAGTGGAATTGGTTTTCAGACCAAATGCAAAAAGCTAAACTTGGTCATCCTGCTGGTGGATTTTCATCCTATTAGTTTACTCAACTTGCTGACAAAATTTGAGGATGGGAGACTTTAGAATCATAACTAAAATTTCAAAGGAGATTTTAGATTGCTATTATGTTGAATGCAAAGATAATGGAAAACTTTCTTTGTTCTTTTGCTGAAATGAAAGATGAGTTAAATGAATAGATTATTTTATTGTTTATAGTGGATTTGGGGTTCCAAGCCTCAAGTCTGTGTCACTTGGATTTTTTAATTTGATTTTGTGTCAGTTTAATGTTAAAGACAATTAAAAAAATGAAGTATACTTATTTTGTTTAAAAAATTGAAGTAAACATATTTTATTTCATTTTTTTATTTGCATTTTTTTTAGCTTGAATATCTTTTTTCAAGTACTCTTTTAAATAAAAAAAACCTTGTCAATTTGAAAAAGAAGATTCCTTGATTTTCAAAACTAAATGTACATCTTGTTCAGTTTTTATTTGGGAGGGAGCAGAAAAATATACTGATGAGACTAGTATGAATGGGAAGTATAACTTCCATTTCCATTAAGTAGGAGGAGGTAAATAAAAGGGGAAAAAAGTCAGGAATAACTTGATAGGAGGGGAGAAAATGTGAAAAGATGATTTTGATCAATAAAAAAAAAAGATGAAGGAAACATTTAAAAAGAAATAGAAGATAAAAAAAAAATTACAAAAAAGAAATATAGGTGTGTGCAAAAGTTTCCAGCAAAAAATAAAACAACTGATTTTCAAAAAGGGAGTATTGGAACCCTTTGCACAAAGCTGAAAATAGAAACCAATTCAATCCAAATGAGAGGTAAATTTTAAGAGATTCTAAACAATTAGTCATATTAATAATATCTATGTTGGAGTGCTGAAAAGATATTGGACCAACCAAGAAGGGATTCAAAATAAAAGTTTAATTATTTAGTCAGATTTTGGGCAGAGAACTTTTTAGAACTTGTATTATGTGTATAGTATATGAATGCCATATTTCTATTTTGGGTTTCTAATTGAAATAAATAGTACAACAAACCTGCTCTGCTCTCACTATCAGCTGGTTTGACTTGAATTGGACGGTTCATCTGTAAAAGAAAACAATATAATCTCCAGTTAAAACATGTTGCAATAATCAAGAGGATGGTAAGTTAATCCTAATGAACAAATGAACAAGGATAAAAATCTGATTAAGTAATGTTGGTTTTTGAAACAACAATGACAAGAAATAAATTTGAATGACTTTCAATTACTTTTTATTAGCAATTTTTTCTATATAAAATCTTTTGCTCTTTCAACTGACAAATGTTTGCTTTCTATAATTTCAGATGAGATTATTTGGAAACATGGATACTCCAAGTTATATTCTTAGCATTTAATAAATACTGTTTGAAATGACTCTTTATCATTATTTCACATGTTATTCACACTATTATCATCATCTTTAGTGTATTTATCCTAATATTCATATTATGGCCAAACCTATGGGACTGTATTATGAGTCCTTGTGATTATTGAATAGGTTATTCAAATCTTTAAACATAAAAATTTTTATGACTGAGAGGATAAATCCCAATTTCTGTCACACCTTTTCTCTTTACTTGAACTAATTTTCCACCAATATTTTCATTTAAGAATTTTCTCATATACAAAATGGCTGCTTGTTTGTGTCTGAATGATTTTATTCATGTAAACAAAAAGCAAGAAATTCATTGAAATCAGTTCAAATTCAACTTAGTTAGAAAGTTATTGTATATCTTTACTGGTTTTGTTTTTGAATGATGTTTGGCCTCTGGACAAAGCAATATATCAACTCTATGTTCTAACTCAAAGACAAAATGGCAGATAGTTATTAAATGATGTTCTATGTCTATGTATGGCTCAAGCAAGTGATTATTTGTTTTTAGTCACCAAAAGGGCAAAAGGATAAAGTCTGCCTTAATTTGTCCAGATTTGTAATGTCAAATTTGGATAGAACTTGTTTTCCAAAAACAGAACAATAGAGAAAAATGATGTATGATAGATGTAAGGAAAAGCAATTCCTATTCTGCAAGAATGGTTGCCAGACACTTAAGTTGTATGACAAATGAAGATAGTAAATATAATGAAACATTTCAGAAACATTTTTTGGACAGGTCCTCATTTGATGTGAATACTTTTGTCGTATCTTAAACATTTTCTGAGTTTGCTTTCAAGTAAACCTGTAAGTAGAAACAAGATGGCATGGAAAAGAAAAAAGCAAAAACTATTCAATGGTTTCAGAAAAAAGATTCCCCCCCCCAAAAAAAAAATAATCCAAAGATCCAACAAAACATTGGCTTCTAATAATAACAGGGCAATTTTCTCTCTTCTTTTTCTATAACTTTGACATCATGTATATATATATTCACATTTTGTTTTGTAGATATAAAAATCTAATTGGCAAAATGATGATGTTCATTCATTTAATTAAAATCTATTTGTTCTTTGAGTTTATTGACCACCTTATGTTGTGCTGCCTCACTGGGCTTACTTTAAGAGAACAAGCAAACACATTGCAAGGTCAGCCTTTTTATTGATTCTTGCAGGAGTTTTGAAAGAATTTTTCATTACCACATTTCTCTTGTCAGCACTTGAATGGCAATTATGAAGGAGGTGTCATGTGAAACACATATTTAGGTATGTGTACATGTACATAAGGAAAAATATCAATAAGGAATCTTCTTTCTGATTGTCACAAAATTCAGAGTAGCAAAGGAGCAAAATGCCAGTTGTTTTTTTTATAAGTTTCAAATCAAAAACCAAATAATTATTCAGAGGAAATAATAATTTGAGAGTTTTATTATTATTTAAATGGTAGTAGAAAAGGTACTTTGAACTGTTCTTCATTATTATTGTTATTATTGGTTCCATACAAAGTTTACTGAATTTTCTCCATGTTAAATCATCACTAACACTTAATTTTTTTAATATATAAAAAATCCTGAAAATTTGATTGTTTTATGCATTTAGTGTTAATGTTAATGGTTAACATATTTTTGTTGACATGTTTGTCAATAAAAATTTATTAACCATTAACATCATTTGTTGCATATTTTCATATTATTTTATGTTATCTTAAAATTTATTCATGACACCTTTTTAATTATTTTCATTATGTCACTTTTTCATATAAAATCTACTTGTATAATAAAGATGTACACAAAACCAAAAATAAGATTGTTTATTTTCCACCAATTTGGTCAATATTTAACCACGAATAACACAAATTCTTAGTTCTTATGTGAATATTAATCAGTATTCAAAGAGCTTTCTAAAGATATACAACTTGACCATATTGGAAGATAGTGGCAAATACCAAAATCCACCATTTTGAATTTGGCCTAACTCAGTAAAACCCTTGTAACTCAGAACACAGTCAAAAGTTAACCACAAAACCTTGTACATATCTTGCCATAAATTAAACAAATTTGTCAAATTTTAAAAAATTAAGGATACATTTTTATGAGAAATTAATGGTCAAGGTCAAATTATTTGACCTTTAAACAAAAGAATAAATAGATCACCATTTAGATCTATCCAAGTATTTTAAAATGGTATATAATTAAGCTTTATAGGTGAAAAAACAACTGAGATATTGATATGTAAACTTTGTGACTATTTTCCAAAATTCACCTTTTTGGCAAAGGGTCATATCTTAAGAACCCTTTCACCTAGAGATGTAAAATAGGTACTATTCAATTTCTATCATGAAGCTCTATAAGTGTACCAAATTCTTAAAAAATCTGTTTTGGTGATAGTCAGACCCTTGTTGATTTGACATTTTCATTTCTTATGTTGTTTGTTCAAACATTGCTAAAAATTTGTCATTTAGGAAAATGAATTGAGCCCATTTTTTTAAAAATCAAATTTTGTCCTAAGTGCAAAAGAGAAGAAAATCTGTTTCAAAATTTTACTCAGCACAAGGCTGATGAGGGAGAATTTTTAAGATTTACTTATAAAGAGGAAAAACAATTTAGATTATGGATACTGATTTATTATTTTAGGTTTGATGCTTGCATTTATGTTTATGTGTTACATTTTTTGTTCTTTTAATTGTGTTTTCTTTTTCCTCCTCCAGAAAAAAAGAAAACACAATTAAAAGACATAAAATTCTTCCTCCTCCCACTGAAAAGAAAGGCATTCTAAACTAATCAAAATGAAAGAGTAAAGATATTCATTCACTTGATTCATCATGGAAAAAAATTACAAAAAACATTTGACAATTTAGCAGTTGCAAAGTTTAACCAGTGAAAATGGATTCAGTGAAAAACCAATTGTCTTTTAAAATTGATTTGAATTTAAGAAAAGTTTATTTTTTTTATTATTAAGCTGATCAATCCATTTCCCCTGATATCAACATTTTTCAAGTATGATTTTCTTATTTTTTTCAGTTTTTTTACTCATCTATTATAAGTTGTACAGCCAACACCAAACATTTCCTCACAGTAGATCCTCTAATAATAGGTATACTCTATAAATTCACAATCATTTTATTGGTATGGACATTTTATTCCCCATATAAATTGAGGCATATTGCATGAAACTGTTGATTTATTTGACGATTGGGGATAAAAAGAATAAAAGTCATGTAGGAAAATACCTTGTGGATGATCAGAAGTTGACTGAATAAAATGTTTTCATATTTTCATGTCTGCATTTAATAAATTTAACCAAAACTGAAAAATATAAACGGCTTTCATCTAAGCCATATATACTTGATATTACTGGATATTATTTTGCCAGATGAAGAGAAATACTCATAAAAAATGATTGATATCCTAAAGAAAGAAAGAATTATTGAAATTTTCTGTAGCAGAAAAAGCAATTCAAAATCAACAGAAAAAAATTAGGATATAGTTTTTATGGTTTCAGAAATAATTCATAAAAATTATTATTTAACAGTAATTGGCAGGAGAATGTCTATAAAAAAATGTCAGATTTATTTTTATTAATGGCTGGTATCTAAATAAATCCATCAAGATGACCGGTGGCCAGTCAGTATTGTTACTATGGAAATAGCTTATATTAGACTTGGCACAGCAAGTTGCCTCACTCACCAGTATTTAAGAGTTACCCTTTATATATCTCAGAAAAATATATCTATAAATATTTCATTGATCAATAGAGGAAAGGTACTTTAAAATCAGAAAAAAATGTTCTTTGTAGATTCTCTTGCAAAATTTTGCATATTATGGGAAATAATGACACATACAATATTGCATTCAGTCTTCTAGAACTGAAATGAAATTTTACACATAAACTTTAGAGAATTGATATGGAACTGTTTGTTTTTTCCTGTTCTCACTTGAATCCTCCAGCCATAAAAAACAAAATGGCTGCCAAGTAGTTGACATCTACTTTTGCTGCAAAGGGAAGAAGCCCTATATGCAGCCTGTTAATCATTTTAATTTGTGGCATAGTGAGAAGGGGGATGGTTGCATTACCAGAAACCATAGACATTGGCAGACATTTTCAGAAATGAATCAGTATACAAAGTATTTGCTGCAAGCAAATACATTCTTTTTCATTATAACCATGTTGAATGTTGTAACTGCCCTGTTATTGATATTGGTTTTTCTTATAATCAGTGGCAGAGTTGATTCTCATCAGAGCCTTCTTATGGAACTTTCGCAAATATCCAAGCTTTTTGTGCAGACATGCCTTTGTAAAATTTGTATTTCAACATGATAAAGCACACTATTTTTGCTGTGTTTAAACAAGCTTAGGTTTTAGTAAAAATTGCCTTTATATTTTTTGACTATTTCACCATTACTGAAAACTGAATAAAAATGTCATTTAGTATGTTTCTTTTTAAAATTAACAAATTAAAATGTGTTTCTTTTTAAAATTAAAATCAAATTTTAAACAGTATTTGAGTGATGCTCATGTTAGATTTCTTATAGACCTGATAATTTTGGCTTATTGTGTATAAATAACGTGTTGAAGGGATTATGTTTGAGTATTGGAAGCAGGTGCCATAGATTTGAAAAGACTTTAATACTGTACATTGTTTATTAAAATTATATATTTAAATATAGCATAATATATAATGTTACAAATATATATTGAGTAATTCTTATAAACAGTTTGAGAAAGCTTTAAAAGGGTATGAGATAACAGTTTGAGAAAGCTATGGTTTGGCATTTCTTGCTAAAGGAGAAGATGTAAATTCTTTTCATACTAGTGTACTACAGTAATTGTATGAAGTTTTGTAAGTCAGGATATTAAAGATTTGGACAAAGGGAGGTAACTAAAATCTAGCTATCAATTAACTTAGTCTTCATTTTCTATTTGATTAACTTTTTTCTTTTCAACTGGTCCACAAACACCACCAACAGAAATGAAATACAGGAGATAAAATTGTTTTTTATTCTCTGCATCAGATTTTTTTAATCCCCCCAAAATACAGTTTTATTTAAATAAAAAGAAATTTCAGACCAGCAAATAATTTGTGAATAATTAATAAAAAATAAAGAAAAGAAATCAAGAAACAAAACAAAAAATATGAAACAATAATGATCAACAATAAAGGAAATATTTATAGTAATTTAGATAACATTCATCACCACTCAAGTTGTGACTGTTGTGACTTTAGCTTCAATAAGGATGAAGAGTCCAAGCCTCCCAATCAAACTTGACTACTTTCATAGTGATTTACTGTTTTACTAAACATTTTTATTTTCAGCAAGAAAACAAGAAAATTAAAACTCATCTAAATTTCAGATGAAAATTCCAAACAAGTAGACATTGACTTTTGGCAAACATCTAAAGCTTTTTACTCAGAATAGAAAACATTTCTCAACCTTTATTTTACTAAGAGAAATATTTCCAGTTTCTCTTTGAACAAAATTAGACAAAATCACCAATTTAAGAAGTATATTTATTCAGACTATATGCATCCTTTGTGTACTTTGTAATCTCTTCACTGGTGTGTTCTCCAACCATCTTCAAGTAATATAACACAGAAACTTTTTTACAAGCCCGACCATCATTCAATTTGTCATTTAAGTCAACTGGCAACATCAGGACTTGTATAAATATCCATGACAGCAATTTCTTAGTTTGGTTAGAGAATATTGATTTATTATAAGAATTTTCTGGTTCAGCAATCATTAACAGAAAGGATGAGAGTGAGAATAAATCTACTTCCATGAAGGATTCAAAAATCTCCATTTTCAAATGACAGTAGATTTATAAAAACTAGCAACATATCACCTGAAGTTTGCTTCGTTCCACATGAACTAAACTAAAAATAGACAGGATAGACAAACAATATGTAACAATCTATAACAATACGAAATACACTAGCTCTAGACATGAAAATATAGAATGAGCATATTGAAAAGTATCCTAACACCAAATTCTTTGATTAATATCATGACAATATGTGACAACAATCCACAATAAGGCCTGGCAAACCATAAACATTTACCAAGAGTTACAGACTCCAAAAAGGAAATAAACAAGGGTGAGCTACCTAGCTGGTCAAATAATGCACAAAAACATGGTCTCAGAAGAAGAAGCACAAAAACCAACAGCACCAACAAAAATACTTTGGAGATGACCTGGAGAATAACTTACCTCTGATTGACAGTTCTTTTGAAAGTTATCTGAAACCACCAATAAGGAATGCCATCTATTTAAAGCCAGTAGAAAAGCAAGAAATACTAACTTTTTTCAACGGCAAAGATGAAATTATACTAGATTTAAAAAAAGCAAAATCATTAAAAACATAATTTACTTAAATAAAAGATTATCTTTTAAACTAAAAGCAGTTGAATGTCTGTGTTTTACTTTCAGGATTTGATGACATGTGACCTAAGATGGCTGATGGTTAATTTCAACTCCAAAATTGGCATAGGCGACAAAAAAGTAAAAAATGTTTGCGAGAAGAAAACAGTAAGGGATATCGTAAATCTATAAAACTGCTGACACTTGATGAGAAACAGCATATTTACAATTCTATTGGCCGGTATACAAGCAATATTTTCAGTTACCTTTAAATAATCTTTACAAAATCAATTTTGTATGTTGAGTAATATGAAGAGAAGGCATGTTTTGTACAAGTCTGTGCTTGTAAAAATTCTGATCATCTTCAGATGTCATCAGACATAGCAAAGAAGGAATTAAATAAACAGAAAAATAAACCAGTAATTGTGTTTGTACATTATAAAAAAAACAAAAGCAAAACACACACACACAGAGAAAAAAAGCATATAGAAAGTGGAGATTGTTAGTAATTATCAAGTGTACTGAGACATTTTTGGAATTGTTTGTGATTGTCCAAATTTCTTGAAGGATTTTGCAATTTGGCTTTCTACAGAGCTGTATAATCCTGACATAAAATCCTGAACATAAAATGAAGAGAAAAAATTTAAAAAATATGAAAGAGAAAATCCACTGATGGCAAAGAACTATAGCAGTGGTTCAATATAAAATGACAAGAAAATGATTGAGAATGCATATGCCGAAATGTAGAGAACCAAAATAAAGTTAAAACCAAACAAAATAAGAAGAAAAACCTGAAATTGGCAGAAAGAGGACAACTTTGTGTTCATTCTACTTGACTAAGTGAATATGGCAAAAAAAAAATATGTTAAACTATGGATTGTTAACAAGTTTAAGTAATGTTAA
Source organism: Acanthosepion pharaonis (assembly GCA_903632075.3). NCBI lineage: Eukaryota > Metazoa > Mollusca > Cephalopoda > Sepiida > Sepiidae > Acanthosepion > Acanthosepion pharaonis. The sequence continues at coordinate 491,524 of CAHIKZ030000049.1, forward strand.
ATACATGAGAAATGAGAAAGTGTGACTGGAAAAGAAGCAAATAAATAAATAAATTCTGTCCATCACTTTTGTCTTACCATTATTCAAATTTATGTGGATTCTGGAAAAAAGTTAAGATCAAAGTAAGTGCTAGATAAATGGCAAGATGGAACTACTGTTTATACATGCTACCTTCATTTATCATGAATGTTCCTGTTTTGGCTATTACCTCCAGTTCTCGAGGATAGCAAAGAACAAACATTAGCTGAAAGTTTTCAGGTTGAATTTACATTTCAGAAAAGATTAAATGCAGGTAACATGGGAGAATTTACACAGCATTGTCATTCAAAATGATGACTGTCAAATAAGGTACATAAAATGAGCACAACTTGCAAACTGGAATATTGGAGTGGAGATCCATCTCAGGATATATAATGGCAATGATGAAATCGACATTAAAGTTATTTTTGTGATGGATAGAGAATGAAACCGATAAATAGATTTCAGATTCTGATTGCTTGTTGGTTCATTTTGTAATGATATCCTGAGAGAAATAAATAAAACCAAAAGTTTTCCTGTACCCATTGCTGCTGATCTAAACTGAATTGATATGACAAGAGTGGACATATATGAGAATAAGCAAATTATCTTTCTATAATTATTGACAAGGAAATAGTAGCAACAAAATTATACTTATATCCATTTTCAGTTATAGTAGATAAACTTATTCTACATAAACTTTATACTTTTATATTTGGGATTTTTGTGTATAATTGTTTTGTATTAGATACATATCAGTTGTGACATCCTATATAGGTATATGTATGGGCTGATTATTTAGTTTACAAGTCTATAATGTTTATTTACCCATATTGACAAGTAGGATTCTATATTTGTATATCTGAAGGTAAAAGTGTCATTTGTGTCATAAAAGTACATTTCTAAATATGACAGATCAGCTTTTTGAGTGAGTCGTGCTTATCTACTAAATTAACATCATGATCCAGTGACTAGATCTCCAGTTTCATTTCCAAATTTTTTCCTTCTCTTACTGATCTGCTTGTACAGAGCATATATGCAAAAAGATGTTTTTCACTTCCAAACTAGCATTAAAACAAAAAAAAACAAGTGCCATTCTTCATCAGTCAGTACAGACTAAGAAGAAAGAAGAAATGTCAGTCATGTGCCATGAATTTCAATGAGACCAAAACAAGGAAAAAGCTTTAGTATGGTTCCTTTGGTCTGCATAACAATTCTTCAACTTAAGATTGTTATCCAGATGTTTTCAGTTCAAATCTTGGAGTAATAATCCTGACCTAATAAAAATTTGTCATCTATCTTCCCAAGTACTCTCTGGGGTCAGTGTTATTTTTTGTTTTTTTCCATAAAAGATGAATGTCTCCTTAGCATGAGGGATATAGCTAAGAGGAAAAGAGATGTTTTTTGCTTTGTATTTTGAATCTAGTTTTTGGTCCATATCACAGGATTCAAGGAAGTGAATTACAGTGAAGCTTTGTCTTCATCAGCGCCTGGTTAGTGGAGTAAAAAATCCATTTATGTACCTCCAGAAAAAAAAGGTGACACTTAAGATTTAAAATGCATTTTAAAAAATGAAAAATCTTTCTTATTTATTTAAGTTTTAATTCCAAACTAATAGATTAAATTTAATGTTTCCAATAAGCAAAATGCAAAATACTTTGCTGTATTTCAAACTGAATTGGAAATGACTGGAATTTTTTTTGATTATCAGTAAAATCTATGAGATCATTCAACTGACAGATTTGACAACACAACATAATTATCTTTATTAAAAATCTTACAAAAATAAAATATACTTTTCTGAAACATTATTTGAGAAAAATTACCTGATTTAAAGTTTAATTAATCTGAATTGAAACAAATATTACTTTTAGTTTAAAATATTGCAGAAAATATTTTTTTAACATGGAGATGGATGTTTTTATGAGATCTATCAACAACCTGATGTTTGAGAAATTTAAGTAAGAGGTATATAATAGCAAAACTTACTTGAATACAGTGTGAATGCCTTTTTTTATATAATTTTTTTAACTAGCCAGTAATTTTAAAAATTGAAGAAAATATTCTAAGCAATCAAATATTTTATTGAATTTTAGGTACTCTGCCTTACCTATGAAGATGCTTGTTGACAAAATATTAGAAAATTAACAATAAATTTTAAATTTATTGTAGTTACCACTTTTATTTTCTGATGGTGTCATGTATGGAGGTCAGTATTTACAAAATTGACAGGTTTACACACACATAAAATTCAAAATTATTTTTAAATACAGGGAGTCATTGAATTGTAGTTTTTCTATTTATAAGTAGTAAATAGAATTTTAATCACTTGACTGCTACAAATTAATACAGAATTTAAAAGTTTATAAATTATTCTAATTAAAATGAAAAGAAATGAAAACAATTCTTGTAAAAATTAATTGTTGATTGAATTTCTTTTTTTTTTTTTAAAAAGAAATAGTATCCATAATATATTTTATTTATAAAAGTAATTAAAAGTTTTTCTAATTAAATAATGTCTTAGTTCTATTGCATTTTTATTTTATGGTTCAGAGCAGATTTTCTTTAATTGGGGTCCTGTTTGACCAAAAATATTTTATGATTTAAATTCTCCTAGGACTTGTCCTTATAACTAATATAAACACTAAGAGATACAAAAAAGAATTTCTCAAAATTTTATAAAATGAAATGTGTTTGTGTGTAGGAGGGGTGGTGGTGGTGACAGATATAAAAAAAATATTTTAGAAAGATTTTCTAAAAAAAGAAACGTTTTAAAATAATTTAATTCATTTCCGAATCAGTCCTGAAAATTTCATTAAAAAATAAAATTTGACAATTATCTGATTTTTACAAGAATTTCCAAATCAATGATTTAACAGCAAAAAGAAGATGCTTAAATTTCTCGTACAAATACAGTCTTATGTTGATGCCAGAAGAACAAGATTTTTAACCCAAATCTCCAATGCTCTAAAAAGGATAGAAAAAAAAAACAAAATAATTTTTACATAAAAACATCTTTTTTTTCTGATATAATTTTATTAAATTTTTATGTTTTGTGCATTTTCTTCATTAAACATTTTTTTTTAGTTAAGTACATAAAATACTATATTTGCTATTTAATATCTTCAAATGACTGAGAAAACGATAGAATCAGAAAAATTGTTTTTTTAAAATATAAAAAAAACAAACTTTTCTTGGGTAATCATATTTCAATCAAGTTTATCCTTTTCTTCTGAAATGGATTTCTCTTGCTTAACATTTGGCCATTGCATTTGTTGAGCAAATGTACAAATCATTCCATTCTGAACTATGAGTTTCTTTTTGTTGTTGTTTTCCTTTGGTTTCTCTCAAAAGAATTTTATCTCCTTTTCTTTCAAAAATGTTATTTTTTTTCCACTATAATTGTGTAGCCATAGAAATATCTTTCACTTTTATTGGATTCTCTTAAATAACATCCTATCTTTCCTTCAAATATTCAAAAGGGTCAATCAAAGTGCTGTCAGAAATTAGCTTTATCATAAAAATAATTTACAAGAGAGTAAAAAATAAATAAATTGACAAGAGTCATACAAGAAGCATCCATCTTTTTTGTTTCAGTCCTTATGTTTTGTCAAAAGAGCTCTAGTTTTCTTCAGATATTTACCATATTCAACAATTTTGACATTTTTTTTTAATTAATGATGAAAATAAGAAAGTGAAGGATGCTAATGTAAATAATTCACCAAAACTTCAAATATCCTTAAAAATTAAATTTTAATGTTAAATTCTGAGCTGAATTTTAATTAATATTCTCTTTAAAATATTTCAGTTTTTAACACAGAATATTCTCTTGAATAAATTTTCTTTGATTTTGTAAAATAAAAAAGTTTTTGACAAAAACAAACAATAAGCAAATTATATATTTTAATAATAAGATATAAAATATATGTTTAAAAATTATCTTTATTGTGTTTATTAGCTTTCTTAGCAGATTACCATTATTTCTGTTATATTCATCATCATACCATTTACCTCAATAGCTGGTACCCTTGATAACCAAATGTTATACTATTTGGTTGTCAAGGTCACCAGCTATTGAGATAATTACTTTGATAACAGAGCTTACAAATCCTTTTATATGATAGGGTTTTGGAAAGTTCTAAATCTGACTGACTTCCTAGAATCTGATCAGGCCAAGAACTTTTCAGTACATTCTCATAATGTTGCTTTCACTTGTATTCTAATGTCCTAACTTTCTCTAAATTTAATTGGCATTCATAATTTGATTTGATTTTGTCATAGCTTTATCTTCACCAAGTCTTTGATTATCTGCAAACTGTTTTAGACTAATGTCCAAATACTTTGACTAAATCATGCATTACTCTTATCACATATACAACAATATTAAAAGGCTGTTTGCAGGAGAGGAAAGTGATTGAAATATTAAGATGAAAAGAGATGTCAGTTGGGAAGATCAATGAATTAGCAGACTATGCAGAAAAAGGTAACAGTTCTGACACTGGATAGGTGAAGTAGAAAGCATTTTGGAATTGGAACCATATCATAAGAACTGGCCTAAAGCTGTATATATAGACATACTTATAAACTAAAGTAACTTTGAAGAACATAGTCTAGAATTTTATAGACAAATAAATGAGAGGTTTTTTAATTGCAAGAATGCAATCTGAAACAATACTGCTAGATTCTATAAACAGATTGAGTGTGGCAATAGTCACAAACATCATATTTCTTATTTTTGAAAATCTAAGACAAGTCTTACATTTAAAGTTAGTGAATTACATTTTGTTTTGCCATTATATATTTTTGTGTCTTTGTGTATAAGGAAAGAAAAATAATAACATTTACTGTGATGGAAATTAAAATACCAATGATACTAAAAAAGTTTTTTTAGTGTTTTTGATATATCATTTGAAAAAATTTAGTCCTTGTCCAAAATAACAAAATACTTGTTTTCACCTTTATTCCACATGCATACAAAGTAAATCAAGGATTGAATTACACTGTACATATTCACTTATATCAGAATGTATGCAGATATCAAGATAATTTAGCAAAGTTCTTTTTTTCTTTTTTTAACATAAGTGGGTTTGTGGTTGGGGTTGGAGTCAAGAGGTCCAGAGTGTAAACTTTGATGTCATGTCAGAAGTAAAGGATGTTTTTCAGATCTGAAAAATGGTTCTTTGCCAAATTCCAAGTTGTAACCAAAGGAAAAATGTCCATAACAGACAAAGTTGAGAAATCAAAATGTGATGATGAGAAGAAATTTTTTAGGAGAATAAATCATTAAAATATCCTGAAACTTCTGTTCGGATTAGAACTAAAGGAAAGGGATGAATACATTTTTACAAGGGGTTTAAAAAAAGAGTACCAACTGAGACTTTTTATGAAGAACATATGAAAAAATATAAAACAATGTATTCATTATCAGCATTTATTTGACTGCAATTCAGTTTGAAAAAAGTATCAATTAGTCTGTTAGTTTTAGAGAAATATTTCAGATGAGGATATTATCAAGACTTCATTTAATTTTTGTGTTGTCATCAGAATTCAAAATGGCAAACAAACAATTAGAATTGATTTTATCACTGATGAAAATCTAAAAATCTCATGTTTTTGTTTCAAGAAATGAAAATGGCTGCTTTTATATTTCTGCATGAATAAAAAGTATTTGGAAAAAGAATAAGCTGAAAAAAATATACTGAAAAACATTAGTGGATTTAATTAAAGTTTTGTTGGATAATGGTCTGGTGATTTCTGTTGATAATGAAAAATTCTTAATTTTATTTGTTGGGATGCTTGAGAATCAGTAACATTCAAAAACATTATTATTATTATCAAATAGGGCAGCATTCCAACAAAGTGATGCTGGGGCACAAATACACAAAGCCCAATATGCTCATCATGGCACCCAGTATGTTAAGAGTATACCAGGCACATGCATCACAACCAAGTATGTGTGATATGATGACAGGTTTTGATAAAAACAGTACATATCCTTGCAGGTGGGGGGCCCAGTTAGAGTAACTTAGTCCACTCAAATGGTCTCTGATTGAGGATATAACTGTAACTCCCAAATTACCTTGACTGCCACCTTCTTTACACTTAAAGAAAAACAACCTTCTTGACACTCATCCATAATGCTCCCTCACTGCTCACACTCACGAGCAGAAATACACAGTGTGTTAGCTCCTGGGAGACATGTTCAACAGGAAATTGACAAGCAAATCTGTGTTACTGGATGGGATATTTACTGTAGCCCATCTTAATTGAAATTAAGACAAAACATGGATATGTTAACACCTCCAATCAATTAAGATCAAAAGCAATAGATTATTATTACTATTATTTCTTTTAATTGTTTAGCAAGTCTTTCAACTGAGATCAAAGGTAGATGAAGCTTTTTCTTAGGAAGTTATTCTAAGTATGTAAATAGTACTCTTTGAAACAAGCTTTTGTATTCAGATAAAGATATTATTATTAGTCACTTGATGATGGCTGAAGAAATGGCTGATTAAAAGTAATAAACTCTAAATTTTCTAAACTATATTAAATTGTTTTTACTAAGTTAATGTTTGCTTTAACAAAAGTTAAAATAATTATATTTAGATTCATTACTTTTTGTTAAAGAAACATTTTCTGCTAACCCAGTTACAATAAATTCATTACACGTTGAACATATTTTAGAATCATAAAAATTGATATGACTTTTACAGATTCAGTGAGAACACAAAACTACCTGTCTGTCAGATGATAGCTTCCCTGAATGTTTTTTTTAAAGAAGTGATAAAATAAAAACTATGAACAAAAAAAATTGTGCAAATAAATATAGTGAAGCAAAATGTGTAAAAACTGATTTGATATTATTTGAAAGATTTAGTTACTTTGTTGCAATAATTCTAAAAATGAAGCAAACCCCAAAGCAAAATACTTAATCATGACACAGAATCAAGTTGCATAGTGTATGACTCATTTCCTGCTAAGTGAGGAATGGAGAGGTAGAAAAAAACATCTACAAATAAACAAATATGGAATCATTCTCTAATGTTTTTGATCTCCACGCCATGCCAAATTAAATATACCACATGCTTTCCAAATATTTGTTAGTTTTGAATTAATATATAGTAAAATAAAATATTAATTAACATTTAGAAAAATAAAATTAAAAAAAAATTATTAAAAAATAAAAACAGAAAAAAAGTAATTTTGTATCAATAACAATACAAAAAAAAATTACATTTTTGTTCATCATTCATTTTTAAAAATCTTCAAACTTTATAAAAAACAGGACAAAAATTCTTTTGCAGAAATGTTTGGTTATTTTTTTAACCAGAAAAATTAGAAAATTAAAACAAAATAATAGAGTACAAAAGAAACACACAGACAGACACACAGTCACACACAAGTTAAACATTAAACCAAAACGCTAAAGAATCCAAGTGCAGAATTCTGTGATTATTTGACATATAAGATAGAACTAGATAGACTGAAGACAAAGAATAAAAGAGAGTAAAGGGGAAAGGAAAATAGAAAGTGAAAGTGAAAGTAGAGAGGGAAAATAGGTTAAATGAAGTTGGAGTGGGAGGAGAAGTAAAGAATTCAGGAATTAAAGAGAACTGGAATGTCACAGAACCAAATTGAAGGAATGAGGAAGTCTGTGAATGTTGGAATGGAATTTGAAGTGAGAGAATGCCAAACAATCTTGAATGAGACTCTTCTTTCTTATTTTCTTACAAAAATCCAGTATTTTGGAAATCACATCCAAATTCCTACTACAACTATGACAACAATAACAACACTTATTACAAGTAATATTACTACAACTACTACTACTATATAATGACTGCTACTACCTTTACTGTTGTTGGTGGTGGTGTTGGTGGTGGTGCTGTTTTGGGTTGTCGTCCCGTTGGTGCCATCATGTAACAGTAGACACCGTCAATCCTTTTATCGTATGACAGTCTATCTCTGTATCTCTCTCTGTCCATAGCAAATACTGAACAGACGATGCTACTACTTCAGAAATCTCTCTCTCTTTCTCTTCCCTATGGGCATGTGTTCGTCTTTCTCTGTGTGAAGTATGTGCGCATGGCTTCGTTTTGTTCTATCAAGGTTTCTGACTTTCTCTCCTGAGGATCTGCAGCTTGCCTTCTGTCCATGTCCAGGAAAAATTCAACCTACAACAATACTACTACTTCTTTTCTCTCTCCCTCTCTTTCTTTATCTCTCCCTCTATCTCTCTCTCTCACTTTCTAGGTGCACGTATGTGTGTGTGTAAGATTGTTTTCTATGGAGCGATCTATGAATGCGTATATGGTTTACCTATGTAATCATTTCATTTTGTCGGACTCTTTCTCACTCTTTTGACATCTCTTCCTCTCTCATTCATGCCTTTGTTTCTCACCTCTTCTTTTTCTTCTTTTTCTTCTTCTTCCTCCTCCTTAATTTACCCTTTTTCTCTCGCCTCCAACTGCCTATGATTTTCTTTTTCCTTCACTGAAACTCTAATGTTGACCAGGATGCGCATGACAAACCCTGCATAACACACTATGAGTCATTCTTAAAGAGTCAAGGTGGGTGCGTGTGCATGCGGCTGTGCGTGTCTACTGGGGGTGCAGGGGACAGAGGGAGAGGGAGGTGGGTATTTGTAGCGATGTGCTTGTAACGCATATGTCTGTATACGCGCATGGATTGTAGGAAAAAAAAGGAAAGGGAAGGAGTGAAGACGGTGGAGGGAAAGGCCGATGCTGCTGCTGCTGCTGCTGTACATGAGGGTATAGTAGATTGAGGATTGGTGGGTTGGATGCCGAGCTGATGTTTAGTCAAGGTGTCAGGTGGAATGGGGAAGTTAGTTGTAGACTCTACCAAGCAGCATGGGGAAGGAGGATGAAAATAGCCAGTGGATGTGGGTTTAGGGAACAAAAAAAATGAAGGAAGATGAAGGAGTGAAATATGATGGGTGTAAAAGATGGGTTGGGGTGTTAGACAGTGAAACACTCATTTCACTACCCCAAACAGGTGATAGATTGAAAATGATTATCGGAATCAGAAAAAATAGAAATATATAAAAAGCATGAGTAATCAGTGCAGAGAGAAAAGTTACAGTAGAATAGAACTCTGGGGGGGATAGAAGCTTTGAGAGTGAGAAGACATTAAGCAAAAAAAAAAAAAAGGTTTACGCCTGAAAATCCAATCATGGTTGGGTGTTGTAGGTTTAAATCCCACATTAAATGTGATGTGATGACCAAAGTCAATATTCAGTTTGAACCCTTTACTCATTGTTCCATGCACATTGAACATCGACTGTAGCACTCAAGAATTAAATATCCACCCAATATGTTCACATTTTCTCATTAAAATAATTGTACTAACTCTTACTTGAAATGTAAAGAAAATTCTTTTTGATAAAATACATAAATTGTTTTTTTAGTTTTTCTCAACTAAAGAAATAATCTGTGTATTTTGTAAAACAAGTAAGATTTTATCAATGAGAAAGTTCAAATTTGAGTAAAGAAAATTCTTGGAAGAAAAAGCTATCAAACATACATGTAATTGCTATTAGTAGTAATAATAATAATAATAGTAGTAGTAATAATAATCCACCTATGTAAAACACAATGTATATTTGCATCTACATATTTTGAGTCCAACTCTTTTCACAGTGTGAACAGATACTACACTTTGATCCAAAGCGGGCGGGGGCTGGTGAGAGACATTTTTCATTCTGCATTTAGCTCCATGTGTATATATAAATATTGGTAAAAAACAAAGGCTGACAAATCCTCACAACTGCTTTCCTTTAACATAAAGGAGGTGGAGGTTTTGCTGCAGGGATGGAATCCCTGGAACTAGGCAACCTTTATTGGTTTTTAATGAACTGGTAAGAATCCTAACAGCAAGGAATTGGAACAGATACTACACTTTGATCTTAGGTAGATAACACAGAGACTCTCATCCTCAGCAGAAGAGGATATGATGCAAGTAGTAATAATAACAAATCCAAACTTGGCATGTAGTGTGGTAGGGTAGTACATCATTACTATTGCAATAAGCTTGATTTTCATTGAATGTTGAACACCTGTTGCTTTATACTAGACTGAGATTAGTAAATATCAAGGTTCAATCATAGAAAACAATTTGTAAATATTTTGCAGAGAAACGAGGAATAACTTGAAGCAAAAATAAAAACTACACTAGGAAAATGTTTTGAAATCGCTAAACATGGGAAACTCAACAAGCACCTCCATATTGAGGAATGTATCCAATCAGTTGTCATTGGCAACATGGCTGTTGGTGTGTGTCTGCCATGTGTAGGTGTGTGTCTGTGTATCTGCATGAGAGAGAGATACAAATGATTCCAGTTAGACAGAAGGTTTTGCAATCTGTTCTGCTTTTATAGCAGTCTGCACACTTTGTGTGCACACAGCTTCATTTGCCATAAATTACCACACAAAGATTCCTGGATAAAATATTCTCCTGTTAAATCTGCTCTCTCCATCTGATTGTGCATTTGTTTTTGTTTTTAATATTTCAGTTTTACCTAAATGTTGTAGCAGTTGTTGTTTGTCCCAGACGTAGATATTATGGCTAGACATTTCTCCAGATCTTTTTCTTTTTCATGGATTTACTAACAAAACCTTTATTACTGAAACAGACTATAACACACACACACACACACACATATATATATTACAATAACACATGCACACACAAATGCGCGCAGTCACACACACACACACACACACACACACACATATATATATATATATATATATATATATATATATATATAAGGAAACTCATGTAAACAAGTAGATTTCGAAGATAGATAGAATTTTTAAAATATGGAATTTATTTCTTTTAATAGTGCATCATTTCTCTTCTGATTTGAATATTTCCAAATAACAAATCATTTGACAGGATCTTCAAATTTCATTCTTCACTACATTAAAGCATTTTTAATTTATCTTTTTGGGCTAAAATATTTCCATGTTTTATCTGTGTTGTGGAGGCTGGCTAGAGAATGTCTATTTGTTCAGTTTGAAAGTTTGTCAGAAAAAGGATAAAAATGTGAAATATTTCCTAATGTGAAGTTACCTGTAGCACCATCCAGGAATTCAAAACTTGTATTTAACAAAACAACAGATGTAATTATGAGAATTTTAAATACTTATTTGGTACTAGATAATTATTATAAATTTTGATATAATATGAAATTTAATTCATAGTCAATATAGTTAATATGTGATTAAAGAATATAGTCAATATAGTTAATATGTGATTAAAGAATATGTAAAAAATGTTTAAAAGTTTCACTATACAACCATATATATATATATATATATATATATATATATATATATATATATATATATATATATATATATTTATTATTCGAAAATTATAACATAAATATGTTATAAAATCACTACAAAAATAGCCATTTTGTTTCAACACCTCTGGTGTCTAATCAATGATATTTGAATAATGATTTGATACTGCAAAATTTTATAATTGCATTAAATAGGACAGATGTCATGATCTTCATACAAAAAAGTAGGGGAGAAGTGCCTAAGGAACCTTTTGGCTAATACCGTGTTAGCAAAAATTATTATTTTATTTATAACCAGAACAACGAAAACAATTTAAGGAGACTAAATTGGAGAAGAAAACTGGTGTACAATTAAAATATAAAATCATAACAATCAAAGTATGTAAACCAATTCAATTTGTAAAGTTAAAAATGAATAAAATTGATTAACAAACTTGACAAAGACTCCAAAAATTGGCTAAGAGAGAAAAAAATTAATGTTCTCCCAAAAGAAGAAGAGAACAGATAAAGTGCTCCTTTCCTTGATAGTGACAGACTCATTGAACTTTAATAAATACTGAGATCATACTCTATGTACAATCTGTATTGGCCAGAACAAGCAGGAATTTCAATCCAGTGTTGACCAATGGTAGAATCTAAAGGGATTTAAATTGTGTTGAATCATGTAAGTCATTCCATGTTGGAATATGCTGGTTGATTCTTGCACTCAAGTGTAAGCTGGTTTGCCCCACATAATTGGCATCACACCAACATTTAAAATTATAAACAGAACTATTAGAAAATGGATGAACCTTATCCTTCTCAAAAGAAGGAAAAACACCTTTGGTAGAGAAAACAAACTGCAATTTGGTGGCCCAATAACACTTAGAAATGTAATAAACGATCTGGTCTATTCTTTCTAATTCAACATAATTTCAAGTTAATAGGAAACTTGTCAGGACCATACATAGGAGAACTGAATTATGAAATTTTCTGTAAAAAACCCATGTAAGAACATCTTCAAAATAACCATTATTCAATGTTTTATTTTACATAGCTTATAAATAAAATAATAATTTCTGCAAACACTTTTTCTCTGACAAAGTGTTGGCTGAAAGGGTCCTGAGAAATTTCTAACCCCCTTTTTTAGTATTAAGATAGTGACCTATTTAAGGCAATTATATATATATATATATATATATATATGAATCAGCAAAGTGACATATTTCTTATTGCACAAGCTGATTGTCACTCTTGACTAATTTTTTGCAGATTTAACATAGAGTTATTTTTTATTTAGTATAAGCATTAGTTTCTGTATTTGATGCATTTTAACCTTTTTGAATTCTTGATGGTAGGACTTGTTCAAATTTTGTTGGAATCTTTTATTCAGTATAGAAATTATTTTATTCAATTCACTTTGTAACTTATTTAATTCAACAGTTATCATAGATTTTCTTTCAAACAAGGCTGTTTCTTGCACTGACTATTGATTCAGAACATCTGTATATTGTAAGATAACATTCACTGGACAATACCTGATCTCTAGTAGCCACCATCCATAGAGGGTGAAGAAAGGGATTGTCCGTTACTTACATGTCAAAGCAAAACTTGATATAAAAGTGGTAGCCCAGACATATATCAACAGAGGATGATTGGCATGAAAAACAAATTTCAAAGTAACAACTGTTTAGAAGTAAACCTCTCATCTTCTACACCAATACATTCATATTACCATCAAGGAAGAGTGGGCCATGATGCCCTAGGATTTTATGGTTAAAATTTGCACAGATTTTGAGGATGTGTTGAGACTGTAATTAAAAAATAATAGAAGCCACATTGAATAAGCTTATTATTTATGATTTTCATTAATATCCTTTTGTATTAATCAGCCTATTTATGCATAATACGTGTGTTCTGATGGTTTCAACAATTTCACTCTGTATAGTATTCATGTAATTGTAGTATATAACACAAAGGTGAAACCAGATGTCTCCTAAAAGATGAGTTTCAGGAACACTGTTGCAAGATTATTTACATTATTCGGACTATTGTCCTCATCTTTTCTTGGACAAGGGCATGTCCCGCTTTCTCTGCGACCAGATGGACTCTCCTTGAATTGACTGGAAATCTTGGTGCCAAGCCTGAAGGGATGAGTTGTAGGTCTTTGCATCGGTGTAGGAATGTCAGATGGTTCAATATTCGTGCCAGTTTCTGGTAGGATTTTTCAATTTGTCTCCATATTTTTGGTATATTGGGTTCGTACTGATCATTCAGTATCTGTCTATATTTCTGAGATGAGGTATTATGTATATTATTTACATTATTCGAACTATTGACGAAAATAGTCTGAATAATGTAAATAATGTACATAATACCTCATCTCAGATATATAGACAGATACTTTTGCAAGACTTTGAAATCAGGAACGGCTGATCATGTATGGAGGAAAAAAAGAGCCTACTACTCACTATAGGATGAAATCATGATAACAGGGATAGATCAACGTTGTAGAATAGGACATTTGAAAGAAGCAGCATCTATGGTAAACTTAGATTATCCAATCAGTAGAAAGATTTATGTGTTTTGTAAAGTAATGAGTTCAATTCCTCCTCATCATCAAAAGGATAGAATCTGGCAAATAATGAGAACAGCAGACCAAAGAAGATCATATAAGAATCTTCTCTTCTGCTGGAAGTTTACTGAAAAAAAAAAAAAAACATATATAAGAATTTAAAAAACTGAGCTTAACCTGACACAAGGTTACAAGTATAGAGTACCCAGTGAGAAATTAATTGGCTACATGAGTTTGAGTAGACATTACTTTTTTTTTAAACAGTAAAGTTAATATTACCTGGCCTGGTCATCAAATGTCTTATTAAAGAAAATTTGCCTCCTGAAAAGCAAATTTCTTTTAATAAAACTTTTGATCTCTATTTTTTATATATAGAGTTACATTAATAAGTTTTCGGCTCTAGAGAAAAAAAATATTCATTTTACAAGATGAATATTTATTTGTAATATGTTATCAGTGCATTTAATTCAGAAGTGTACATTAATCACTTAGATTGAGAGATTACATTGAAAGTTTTAGATCAAAATTCAACTAATAACTAAGTGCCAAGCTTACTGATACACACACACACACACACACACACACACACACACACACACACACATATATATATATATATATATATATATATATATGTAGAGTGAGAGAGTGTGAGAGGGAGAGGGAGGGAGATACAATAAATGAATGTATTGGGAAAACCAGCACTTGAACCCTTACCAACACAAAGCCTGCCAAACGGATGCACTTAAAGTGACAAGAGAAAAAGAGAAATAAAATCTAAGAATAAACAAAGGAGCCAACAGAGAAACTGAGAAAAAAAAGGAAAAGGAAACACAGATAGAAAAGAAAAGACAAACACAAGGACAGCCACCTACGTATGCAATTATAGACAGTGATCAATGTCCAAATCAACTAAGACAGTGTAAAACTGCTAACTAGCAAACACCACATGAAAAAAGAGACTCAGTTCAAATTGCTACTCAGAGTTTCTCACAAGCACAATCATCAGGTGTGTGTGGGTGTGTGTGTATAAATACAAACATACACACTCAAGGAAATGCAGAAACATTTTCATGCTGTTTCACATCCCTGATTTGAACAAATAACCAAATATATGTTTGTAAATGCTTTTTTCTGATGGTTCTTAATTTGGTTACTTGTGTCCAATTTCATGGCAGCCTGCTGTATTTATTGAAGATTAATGGAGTCAACTACAATTGATTGATTCTTATTTTTATCTACAACCAAGGTGTTTGCACTAAAATTTCATTGCCAGTTAAATTTGGATTGAGTTATGCAATCTATATTTCTCTCTTTTTCTAAGCCTTTCTCTTTTTTACATTTTCTCTACTCTTAGTTTTCTACCTGCTTTTCATCTTCTCTCTTTTCGTTTATCAGCCATTCTTCCTCTCTGTTTTATTTCTCATTCCTGTAAAAGTCACTTTGTAATAGACTCGAAACAGCACCTGGGAATCAAAAATCAAACTGAAAAAAGGCAACATGAAAAAAATTAAAAGTAAGGATGATGGAAGTGGGAAGAAGATCAATATTATATCATCAACACTCCCGACTCACTATTTGTTCAACCCCCCCCTCCCCCACCTCCCCAGTGTGTCTGTAGCAGCAGCAGCAGCAGCAGCAGTGGCACCCCAAGCATTTCTGGATTGTCTCTACTTTGCACTCGTTTCATCCCTCTTTGGTTGCAGGGAGATTCCATGCTTTCACATTCAAAGACAAATACAGTTGGAATTGGGTGTAAGGAAGTCAGGCAGTTGCACAAGGGTCGGGGATGGTACAGTAGAAAAGTTGGATGTGTGAATGAAAATTATGGGAATGAGTAGGGGGAGGAGAATAGCATAAACGAAAAACAAAACATCTAAGAAATGATAGCTGTTAAACATCAATAAGCATCTTAAACATCTTCAGCTTTAAATATCCATGCTGTTGTACACACTGTCTGGTGTGTGTGTGTGTGTGTATGCATGCATGTGTATATATATATATATATATATATATATATATATATATATGTTAGACATATTTATGAATATATGTCAAGTATCTTTATTAGTCTTGCTTTTACTGTGTTTGCTCATAAATACATTTGTCATATCTTGGTTTGTATGCAAAGACATGATACATTGTTCCATGTGTATATATATATATATATATATATATATATATATATATATATATATATATATATATATATATATATATGAGAGTGTGTGTGTGTGTATGTATGTATGTAAGTGATCATTTATAATCTGCTAGATACATTTATTTATATATGAAAACAAAAATTAAAAAGGGTAAATATTAAAAGCATGTTGTCTTAAGTAAATATGTGTCTCTTTCATATATATTTTTTCTATAATTTCCCATTCTTTGTGTTCATAGGATGAGAGAAGGTAGATAAAAACTGATTATGTTGTCTAATCCTCTTTGCATCGTAAAAAAAAATTAACACATTAAAATAAAGATACTTGCCTATAGGAGTAAGTAGAGACCCTTGCACCATTAAGTCTTTCTATATTTGTGAACTGAAACTGCCATACACAATGTCAAATTTTATTATGAAAGTCAATGTTTTCACAATAAAATTGGTGTTTACCAACCAATATTTTCAGGAAATATTTATATGATAAAAAGACCATGTGAAATTTGTTTATGATATCTGTTTTTTTTAAATTATGAAAACTGATTGCCCAACATTAATTTTTAGTGATAAATTTAGAAATATATTGGATGGACCTGTCAGATGGATTAGAGATTGTCCCTGGAAATAATAAACTAACATATCTTAAAAGACAAAATGGGTGGGGCTAGTGTTGTAAGCAATGAAATTATAGGTCCTTTCAAACTTGATGATAATATCACAAGAAATGCAGATAATTATTGTATATTATTAGACAAGATGTTTTTTAAAGGTACAAATCACTAACAGGAAGCTCTAATGTAAAGAGTGTATTCATGCAAAAAAATGCTCCTTCACATTCTATATAACTGCCATTGCTCACTTTGCTAAAAAATGTTTGAAAGATATCAAATTAATAGAATGGCAGTCAGTTCATCTAAATATTAATCCAAATGAACTCTTGTTGTCCATCATTAAAAATATGTATATGAGAATGGAAAACAATATCCAAATAAAGAAAATTTCTAGGAAGCAATAAAAACTGAAGTATTAAATTTGAAAGACTAGAAAAGTTAACAAAATGAAGTAGTGAACGATTAAACATTAAAAATGTCTCGGAGTCAATATTAACATGTAAAATAATAAAATGATGATTGATTCATGTGATATGATGTCTGTCATCTACATCTTTTGGATTTATAAGTAAAAGTTTATGTTGCATTTTGCATAATAAAACCTGACAGTTTCAAAACAAGTTATCAGTAGGTCTAATATGAAAATATCACTGGATATATATGTAATATAAGTATTTTGTGAACATTTCACAAATTTGTTTAATACAAATTTTATTGCGAAAGTTTTGAATTGTAAATATCTGTCATGGTATGTATACATATATTTGTGTCTTGCATGACATATATATATATATATATATATATATATATTGAAGTTATTCTGCTATAGGGCCATATTAATGGAATACCTAGGGAACACTGAAATTACTACAGTGACTTGTTAACTTGGTTCTATAATGGTAATTACATAAAAGATAAAATATTCTAAAATGGTGGAACACTTTTGCATGTTACTGTATTTATTTTTTCAATCAAAGGTCCTTGTTGCAGTGAGAAACTCTTGTGTGACTCTGTTGTAGTATGTGTACTAGTTTGTTGTTATTATGCAAATCAGGTATTAGAATTTTCTGATCCTAAAATCACTAATGTCATAATTTTAACAAATTTTCAGAAATTCATGGCAAGAACCTGCCATACCGCTTACATAGTAGTGAACCATCAACATTCCCTCCATATTCCATTGGTAAGAAGTTCCACTAGAGCAGCTTCTTCCTGTGAGCCACTGCCCTGTGGAACTGAGTCCCAACAGGATGTTTTGCCAATCACTAGAATCTTAACCTGTTCAAGGCTAGGGTTAACTATTATCTTCCACACCTATACACACAAATGGCCTCCAAATGTAACCCTCTACCTTGAGTGGGCCTCAAGCCTTGTAAAGGCTTACTGTATATATATATATATATATATATATATATATATATATATATATATATATATATAAATAAAAAAAAAGAACAGTAAGATATATAATCCTGTGTTATAGATATTTTTATTTTTACAAAATAGTGCTCAATGTAAATTTACAGAGCATTAATATTATAAATTAATTGATTTAAAATATGTTTTTTTTCGCTTATATATATATATATATATCAAATACACATGTATAAAATCATTATATATAGATAAACATAATTTTTTTTGATTGGTTTCCTTTAGAAGACACTTTATAACTGACATCATTGTTGTGTGTCTAGATTTTGGAATTGGGTTTAGAAAACCAAAATCAAAAAAGAATGTTCCCCCAAATTGTTTTGATTCAAATTCACTTAGACCACAAAAGATCAGGTGTGGAACTTGAAAAGTTGATCCACCTAAATTTAGAGAAAATAAAAATACAATCTGTCATATTGCTGATTTTCATCTGGCTTTCCCATTTTATCTTTTTCTTTAAACTGATATTTTTATTGTTTACATAGAAAATTATAAAAATAAGAAAAATAACAGCAATTAATTTATTTCTATCTCATAGCAACAAAAACCTGTTTGTCATTGAATCAATTATTTGCAGTTTTTCTTAATTTCAATAACATTTGACCTGCCTAAAGATAAATTTTGTTCAACTCTGGTTCAATACGAATTTCTGTCATGTGGCTGGCCTCATAAGAAAACATTTGTTCAAGAAGTGTGATATTTTTGATTTAGAATTTAGTATGTCTAAAGAATACAATTCTTCAATGAGATCTACATTATATAGCAGTCAAGTTTAATATTCTTTTACAGATTCTGTGATATGCTTTGAAAATAATCCTAACTAAAAGCAAACATATTTTAATATAAAAATACGAGTTTCAAAAGCTGATATTCTTATGTAGTATATCTGCTGATAAAGGTTTGATATTATTTGGTTCCACATTATTAAATTTTACTGCATTTGTGGTTTGAAAAATATAATAATAATATATAAAGGAATAGTTTTTAGTATTTCATAAATAGTATCAATTATGTATTCATCAGTAACACTTTGTATTTTGCTTGGTGCTTCCTACCTGTTCAATTTAGTTTATCATAAGCTGGGGATTGTTCTAGTTTGATAAATATGTCCTAGTGATATATGGTACCAATAATCATTTTTGTGTGTCAGTTCTGAGGCTTATAGAATGTTGAATAATGAAAACCCTTTTTTATATAAAAAATAAATCTATAAAATAATTGAAGACTTCTTGTTTGAGTGTTAGAAATTTATCCATCCATTTTCAAATGAATAGAAAAGTCATGAAGACCTTGTTTCCTTTTCAATTGATTCATGCAGTCTTCAAATAACAAGGTTTACATATTTTATCTATTTATATGTTTGATCATGAGAATTGAACTCATTATAAGAGGAAAGGTTTGCAAGACCATTGTTCAATGACAAATGCCCAATTTACTTGATCATATAATTTCTGTTTTCAGAAATGTTTATGAAAACTGATCAGAGGATAACAACTATAACAAAGCTAAAGACAAAACTGCAAGAAACTGTTTCATCTTCATCAGTAAGAAGACAGTTATGAATTTGTTTTGTCAGAATGAAAATCAAGATACTCTTCTGAAATGTGATTTCATGTGCCATAAAGGAGAAAGAATTGTTGACCAAAAAATAATGATGTTATTTTCTGCAGCTTTTTGGTCTTACTCTACTCATGTTACCATTTGACTGATTAGTTTAATAGTTTATTTAAATTGGATGATCTACAAGGCCGCAAGAAACTTGCATGAATTATAGATAGACATTGCAGTTTTTATTGAGTGAATATATATTTGGAAATGCAGTTCCAAGAACACATTATAATCTTCCATGAATATCATTAATCCTTGGTTGATTAGGCCTTCTCTTGAAGTTTTCCAGGAATTGATAAATGTGAATGTGTTTCAATTTGTAGCTTTCCAGGTGAAAATTATAGGTTGCATGCAAAGTGATACACTTATCAGTTCATTGGAATAAGGAAGCATATGTTGTGTAAGTTCTGTTGATAGTTGGTCAGCAAATATGTAAAAAATGGACTTATTTTTAACCTTAGAAGACCACTGGATAATTTTTGACAAAGTGCCTATTTGTACAAATGGTGGATTATATTGCCCAGAGACAAAATATTGATATTTGTAGCTGTAGTTTAAAATCTGGCCGCCAGCTGTTTGAAACACTAAGTACTTATACTCTTATGGTGAAAGTCATGATCTTTTAATTGCCTCTCCTATATATATATATATATATATATATATATATATATATATATATATATATATATATATATATATGTATGTATGTATATATATATATATATATATATATATATATATATATAGAGAGAGAGAGAGAGAGAGAGGATTAATACAAATATAAAATTTGTCACTTAGCTGATTGATTCAGCACCCCAACTCCTGAGTTTCAGAGATGAACCTTTGTGTATTCATTTTGTCCACTTATCAGTAGGTATCAATATATATATATATATGTCAGGAGGTATATATATATATATATATGTGTGTGTGTGTGTGTGCCTGTGTGTGTTCTCATCTGAAGTTATTTTGAAGGAGAAGTCTGTTGAAGTGTGTCTGAAGTAAAGCTCTGTTCAAGGCTCAGATGACACTGTCGTAAGTTTTAATATGAAATAATTAAATAATTGATTTTAACTATTCATTATCCACTAGTAAATTGCACTTGCTATATCCTTTATCACTTATGACTAATAAAATTATTTTATTGAACAAATGAGTGGCTTCTATCATGTATTGACTGTCAGAATTTTTTTCTTTTTGAAAAGAAAAATTGCCTCCTTGGTGACATTCTTGACTAATTTATATATTTACTGAGCATAGCTTAGTTTTGGTACAAGACCACAATTTGTGAAGATTGAACTCTCTACTCAGTAGCAATAAGTTTTCTAACAATAATCATCATTTCAAGGCACTCAATTTTTACTAACTGAGAAACAATAGAGCAAACAAGCTTTCCTCATTTGTAAACCTACAACTCCTTTTTGCGAACTGACTGTGTTGTAAGTTTTATAAATTTTGAATAAAGTTTATAAAGTTGATTTGAGATAATATTCCCTCTTTTATCAATCAGATCATTTTTCTGTAAGGTTAAATTTTCTCCTTGTAAAGATTTGATCTTGAATTATCTCCACTTGTGATTAATTTCCATTTTTTCGTTTTATGCAAGTTTATTGCCATAGAACATGAAAAGGCTTTCTTTGTGATTATTCTTCGAAGTAATATTGAATCAGTTCAGTACAAAATTATGGATTAAGATTTGAATTGTTTATTGATAGAAAGCATCCACTCCAAAATCAGAATTGGAACAGATAAGAATCAAAGTACAGAAATGCCCATGTAGTGTCTATGTCTGCAAAGATAGATTATTGGATTGATTTATTTGCTGACATTAAGGTCTGAAATTTGATGATTCCTTTGGATTAGTATCCTTATCATTGTTGTTTTGATTGGTGAGTTACTCAATAATTTTACCCACCCACTGATACAAGGGAAAAGATTTGTCTGGCAGTGTGAATTGTGGTGGGATTTATGGAAGAAAGATTTCTGAAAACTATTCAGATCATTGCGAATTAATTAATCAAGTTTCTCCTTTAATGATTCCTTTCTTATATCAAGATCTGTTATGGAAAGTGCATTTTAAATATAAATTTACAGGTCTTTCTAACATTATTTGAAAACATTATTCATGTCAAAGCTTTTATCTGTGGAAAGTTGTTTTTTTTATCATCAGAGCAAATTCTTTGAAAGTTGTTTATCTTTTACAATTGATTGTCATTAACTTACTCTTTCCCTGTCAATTTCTTGAAGAAAGTCTTCATTACAAGTTTTCTTTCTTTTCATTTAAGTGTGCTCCAGTTATTTTCAGAAAGGAAATTTTTTTTTCTATTTTTATCCAATCTCTGATTACCTAATTGCCTCTCAGTCTAGATACTAGGAACTTCAGTATATGGAAAGATTTCCAAGATATATAGGGGTTTCAAAATATAACAACAACCACAATACCAAAATGATTCATACAATTGCTTGTAAAAAAAAACAAAACAAAAAGCACATCCTTTTTAGGATTGGATTACTGTTTATGAACGCACACCTTTGACAATATTAAACAATGACAACATATGAAATGGATTAAGTCTGAAAATTATTTAATATATTTTATGTTTATGTTATTTTTATAGATATAATTTATTTAAGTAAATACTGTTTTTTAATTAAACAATATTAATTACATTTACTGGCTTGAATGTTTAAGAAATTTCATAAATTATATATGCTCTCTGCACATCAGATCACATATATATATATAGTTACAACAAAGTTTACGCATGTTTATTGACACATGCAAACTTACATGTAATATCTGTATGTATTTAGTAACATATAATATCAGTCTGTATTTAAGTGCTTGTGTATATACACACACAAATGCACATATACATATATGCAGTCTAATATTAGTTTGAATGCATTGTTGGTGGGGTAGATTCACTGAAGTCTTAATGGAATTTTAAGCATTTTTCTTTCTTTAAATTTTTTTGCCAACACAATTTAAGTTTAAAAATTTTTTTGATTGAAACATTACTTTCTTTTACTGAATTTTTTTAGAAATTTTCCCATTTTGATTTTTGAGGAATTCTTTCCTTATTCCACATTTTTCATGTACCTTGTCTGCTTTCTTCTGCAGTGTCTGCCTGATTGGTATTTGCCATTGTTACTGAAATTAGAATATTATTCTTTCAGGAATTACCATAGACTTTTAGATTTTTATTAGTTTCAGAAGAAATCAGACCAGGTTGAACTGAGTTAAATCATAGATATTTTTTATTCCTATTTTATTTAAAGAACAATAAGACAATGTTGGGATGGAAGGTAGACTTTGTGTATTGAGGAAATCTTACTGCATAAGTTCAAGGTAACTAATTACTATGTAAAAATCATTTTGCTAAGTGTATCTTAAATGTTTTCTTTGGAGAATGTTACTTGTGAGACAGTCAAACATTAAAAGTGTTTTGGAAGGGGGAAGATAATAATAAACAGAATGAAAGTATTTAACATTTTTAGGTGAATGTACTGATTCAAAGAAGGCTGTCTATAAACCTGAATATGGACTAAATAAAACTACACAGAAGGTTGACCTTTGACCATGAAAAGGACTTTCTAGTCGAGTTCTCTTCATGTCAGATGTACTGTTAGAGAAAGTGATGCACCTGTTCCTACAAAACTTTGCTTGAAAGCATAGAGTGGACAGACATGTGTGACCAATGGACAAAGTTGTCACTTCCACACTATCAAGTTATATCAATTACAGATTGAATATAGAATGTAGAAAGTCAGTTCCATTTCTGAAATTTTCTGGATATTGAATGCCATAATCATGATGCTCTTGGCTAAGTAACTGCATATGTAAGCAAAATATCAATACAAATTTCTATTTGTCAAGGCTAGCAATAAATATAGCAGCAACTTTTGCTTGAGCAGATAATTATTATGAGAAAATGAATTGTCTGATCAATTTTATCCAACTAAGACAATTGTGTTGAACACTTAAAATGGAATAAGGAGAACTACTTAGTGTGTAGATTCAAATGTAATAGTGACATTGTGGGAATAAAACCAAAGCAAAAATATATTAAGTGAAATATACATATTTGTGAATGCTCAATTAATAATAACCAATAATATATATATCTCTCTATCTAGATATCTGACCCACTCTCGTGGAATGAACACTAAAAGAAATCCCCTTCTCAAGTTTATAGACAAATCATACAGGTGCATGCTGGGATTTCTTCCTAACCAATAAAATAGAGCACTTCTCGGTCTCATTTTTGTTAAGAAAGTCAAAACACTATAATCACTTTTTGCATATTTCTAGAGTCAGCTGTTATCTTCTCCACATATTAATATAAACTATACCTCTTGAGTGGCTCTTGGGCCTTGTACAGGATGAACATCATTATAAAAAAAACAAAAAATCACTATTCTTGCTTTTTTGCTTTATTATGGTTGCGTTGCTTATATATTTAGTTTAGTTTAGTATTTTTTTGCTCTGTTCTTATTTTTCCTTTTCTTATTGCAAAGTTTGTCAATTTCATTTGTTGGGTATTTTTGCCAATGACACTTAATTATGGTCAATTATTCTACACTGTCTATATATTTATCTATCTATGAGGTGCTACTCAAAGGTTCATGGAATCTGAAAGCCTTAACTGAAACTAAATGAGGTGCAAACTTTTGCCACTACACTTTGTGAGATTGTTGTAGACATATTGAAGGAGCTGGTGGAAACTAGGTATCAAGTATGATTCTTTTCATGGTTGAATTCCTTGAAATTTTATGTAGCACCTTTTACACATACTAATGGGAAATAAAATTACAACACCTGGAAGGATGATGTTGATTTAAACCAGGGTACAGTATACACCTGTAAGGGAGTAGTAGATATCCTGATGAAATTTTAAAATACTTCATACTTATTCTAGTGCACCACCTGGGGTGTCTGTACTTTAGATGAGTTAAAGTCCAATGCACTCCACTGTTATGCTATGGAGATTCCTATGTGCTCCTTTATTTAATGAGAGCCATTTGGAAAGAGTTGGACTATAGACCTTTGAGAGTCTGGATAATTATTTTGAAGAATTGGTTTGATGTACTCATAGACCAGTTTCTGAATGGCTACATATTACAGATGTTTACATGGTGTTCACATCACAAATCAGAGTAAATGAGTGTCCAAATGAGTAAATATAAACCAGAAGTATGAATACAAATGCCAGATTTACACTTATACCAGGACAACACCTGACACATTTATACTGGTGTCATGACACGGTCACTTGGGTTAGGGTTAGTGTTTTGTAGGTTCTGTTTTTATACAAGTGATAGTCATGTATAATGTAGATGTGGGGAGTGCTTTCAGTGTGTATTCACCCATGACATACAGGCCCAACATCTGGCATCAGGTTGTGGGATGCCATAACACATGCTTGCTTTTAGTGATTATGTTCAGAATATTGTTCAATCCATTCTGCTGATATTACTGCAACAGGAAAGCACTGTGCTGTTCTAGTTGGAAAATGTTTCATCACTTGATGCCTGAGCTACCAGACATGTTTTGCAAGATGTTCAACAACTTCCCTGTCAGCATGTTCACAAGACCTGCATACAAGAGGAGTATAACTGTTAATAACCATCAAAGAGATATAGTGCATAAATATAGGTTCTGAATACTGTTGATACATCCTTTATCTTGGAATATGTACACATATTGATCTATATATCTAAAGTATTTACTTTAATCCTGATAGATTACCTGTCTGCTTAATCTTGAATAAATTGAAACATATTCAGGGTACTACAATTATATTTTATGTCTTTATATGTACAGGTATACACAAACACATAAATACATTAGTATATACAAATACAAATTATATATATATATATATATATATATATATATATGAGATAATGCATTATTAGTCTATACTGATTGAGTAAAAAGAGATTGAAGATGTAATTAAGACAAACTGAAGTGTATCTTTAAATAGATATGCATAATTGATGTGCTTTTGTTGTTGAAAAATAAACAAAACAAATACTTTTATGATTTTTGTTAGTGGCCAGAGAAGATCTAGTCATAATGAACTGAATTTCTTCAATTATGTAAAATTTGAGATTTCAATTTTGGGGTAAAAAGTGAGGAATTATTTTATAAGAAAAATATGACCCTTTCTGTATAAGCATTTCTACAATTGAAAGTAACTCTTTTCATGACTTATTTTTCTATTCTCCCAATTTGGCTTCAATATTGTTTTTGTTCAGTTTTCATATGCAATGAGTTTGTACAGGCTTTATCATAGGTGGATGTAAATAAATCCATATGTACTAACAGATATGGAAATAGAATATCTAAAAATTTAAAAAGAACATGCACAAAAGATGTGATTATTTCATTTGTTATAGAAAGAATGAGAAAGAAGTTTGTTATAATCTAAAGAAATCACCTTAGCTAGCTTTTGGGTAAAACAGTATCAAAAAGAAAACAATGAAGAAAAGAAAAAATAGTCCAGAAAATATTGAATAATTCACAAAGGCATGTAAATATGAAAACAAAGTTTATTCTATCTATTTTTTGTTAACTTTTGTACTTTTCTTTTAAATCTGTTTCTAGTATTTCATTTGTCTTCAATGAAGAAAGTTTCAAATTACAAAAAGAACACACAAAAAATTTGTCCAAATTGTTTATTTCAGTGAAAAAGCAAGGAAAACGTTCTTTCTAAAAATTCAACATGGTCAAATTTTGACATAAAGCATTGTTATCAGATGAAAATAATTTTAGCTTAAAGTGGAAAAATAAAAATAAATGTTTTATGAAATAAAAGGGATTGGTAAGTAAGCTAAACATATCTGCAATTTTTATTCACAACAGGAATGCAGATATTTGTATTTTCTTCTTTTAGGAAGGAAGAAGAATTTCTTATGCTTGAATGTAAGTCTTTTAAGCTTTTAATATGTAAATCTAAATTTATAAAGATTTCTTTTTCCACAAATTTATTCTCAAGAGTCATGTGTCATAAAATAGAAGACCTAATTATTTTCCCCAAGTGTGACTCCTGAAATGAATTAAGAATATTGAGAGTGTTATATTCCGTGCTAATAGAAATATATACTTGAAAAACAAGGTGGATAAAATAAGTAAAGTTTTATTGCAAAAAACCAGTAGAATAAGATAACAGTTATGCACAAGGTCATTGCAAGTCAATCCAGTAGTGAGTGCTACTATTGGAAGGTCAGTAGTTCTCGTGTAAGTCTGAGTCGTACTCAACAGATCCCAGCTAGTATATTTAGCCATCACCCCCCCATGAAGGTTGCATGTGGCAAAAGGCCGGGTTTAACATGGGTTCTCCAAGCCCATAGGCTCGGCCAAAACTATTCCCTTTCGAACCTGTATAAACGGGTTCAGGGTCAGTCTACCTCCCCGAACGAGACTCTGCCCTTTAGCGGAGCCTCGTCTGGTTTCCTCTCTGCTTGAAGGCAGAGAGTTTGACTGTTTAGCTGGAACAGGTCGCAGCTAGTCTTTGTAGTCTGTTGATTTACAGGTACTTATAGGTAGTTATTACCTATAGTGTAGTCACTCATGGGAATGACAGGTTATTCCATTACATCAGAGTTACAGTTATTAAATATAGAAGAAAAATGAACACAATAAAATAAATGTAAAATAATGAGGATATATAGTTTACAAAAAATGAGTCATCTAAAAAGAAAAAAAATCAAATTTTAAAATCTTCTCTAAGCACTTGTGAGCATTCAATAATGTACTTTCAGGAGTAGTATCTGTGATTGCTGGTCATTCTGGTTTGTCATGGATATTTTTGCATAGACATTGAAACTGTAAATGGGGCATGAAAAAATTAATCTTCTCAGGGTACATGTTTTTAAAGATTAAAGTATGCATGCAAATTTTCTCATGTTAAATGAACCAAGTACAGATTGCATAAATTTTGAAGTCTTCAAGTTGACATTTAATGTAGTTGATTTAAATTTCAAAATGAGAAGAGGATGAAGATCATCAAAATGTCATAAAGAATAAGTCATGAAATTGTCAAGGAGTTTTGAATTGAGTCACTCAGAAGAAGACCTTCAAAATTGTACAAATGAGCTTAAAGAAAGTTAGGTTACCAATAAAAAGATAGTAGTATTATTACTTCTGAAATGTCATTTCATACAATAAGAAGGATATGATGTAGAAATAATCTAAATGGCTGCAGTTTGCACAAAAGAAGTCATCACTAACCCCCCAAAAAAATTAAACAAGACAAAAAGACTGGGCAAAAGAACATCTGTGATGGGACAAAGAGAAATAGGTAAGAGTGATATTTAGTAATGAAAATTGAACTACATTCTGATATAAGAGACAATCCAAACTATACAAGAAAGTTTGCAAAATTTGGACACAATAGTCAAAAATAGTTTGCTTTGGTGTTACATCAAAAGCATGAAAGTTAATAAAAACAATGAAATACTGAACGGTTAAAAATATATTACTTTGTTAATGATCCACCTATTATCAAACATTAACATGGAATATTGCAACATAACAAAATGTCTTCTTATACATTATAAGAAAAAACAGTTTTCTCATTGATGAAGACATTGTAGATGTCCTGATAGACTATAATTTTGAATTTTGTATTCCTCAATTCAACTTCCAATTGAGGTTTTAGTTCATTAAATACTGTTTATGACTTTTAATGTCTTTAAATACCGAAATATATTTAATACTACTTTTCCTCTAGTAGCTTATAACTTTTGTATGCTTTATTTTCAGCATCATCATGCATTCAGATCTGTTTCATCTCTCCTACACTACCAACCAGAATGACCACAGATCAGTTACTACTCCTGAAGGTATATTGTCAAACACTTACAGCTTTTTATTAAAAAGTAAGCAAATACATGCACACACACAAACATATGCACATATCTAAAAAACAAAACAAAAAAAAAAAAACATGAAGACACAGTTATTACAAAATGTATGTATAAAAGATGGGAAGTTATTAATTTGTCAATGAGGTGTATTTATGTATGTGCAAAAGTAGATGTGTGCACTTATGCATAAGTATCTGCTTATTTAAAAGAAACTAAAAGCCCTAAAAATGAGAACATTTTTATATTAATTTTCCCTTACAGAATTTTCTCTTTGCTAAATATTTAATAAAATTATTTACATTTGAAAATTTGTTTTATTTACATTGTTAATTTTTTGATGCTAGAAGTGATCATCCTTAAATTGGGAAAATTTTATTTTTACTCAAGTCTCTGATGGATCTAATTTACAAGTTACAATTAAAGGAAAGTAAATAACTTCTCCAAAGAAATCTCTCATATTCATTGTAATTCAATCCTTACAGGTGGGGATGTTTGGTATGTGTCTAATATTTATTAACAGCAGTTGGAGAATGTCACTTAATGGGAACCACATTCCTTTTTATTTACAATGATTATCTATCTCAGTTTGTTCATATTTATCATCAATAAAAAAAATTAAAATGATGCAGCATTTACTTTTTTGTTGTTTTTTTCTTCTTTACTACATTTTTTTCCTTTTCTTTCACTTTCTCTCTTACTCTTTATATATCTTTGTTGTTTCTTTTTTTGTTTTTTTCTGTTACCAACATTTGTCTCTTTTTCTCCTCCACACCCAACCCTTTGGTAAAGTCTGGTGGTGGCCTATCTTTGGTGTGTTTTCATGTATTGCCATTCTCCCCACAAAATTACCAGCAAAGAACATGCAATGAAGAAACATTGGGGAAGGGGAGAGAGAAAGAGATAGAGAAAGAGGTGGGGGGGGAGCAACCATTTTATATTAGTCTTTTCTATTTGAAATACTCCTGGAGCAAACCATGTTCCTCCTCTTCTTCCTCCTCTTCATTTCCATCTCTCCCCACAGACACTCTCCATCAATGTACTTGCTTTTCTCCCCCACCTTGCAAGCTTTTCTCCCATCTCATTCACTCTATTCCACATGCTTATTTTTCCTCCTCTTCCTCATCACAGGAATGTCAAATATTGATTGCATTTCTGAATCAGGACAAGTCTAAGGGAAAGAAGAGAGGAAAAGAGAAAGTTCCCATGGTGAGGAGAGAAGAGGTAAAAAATTGTGGGACAAGGGGGAGGGAGTAAGATCCTATAAACAATAACCAGACCAGCTTCCAGAGCCTGGTGCTAAAGGTGAGGTAGTATCTCTGTCAAGAATGTCAGGCTGAGTCATCACAGCAGAGTCTAAAAATAGAACAGACAAAGAGTCTAGTGGTTGGGGTGGGCAAAATGCTAGGGCGATGGCATTCAAGGGGCTTGAAATTGTGCTGAGTACATTCACTGCCATTGCTGCAGCCATATTGGAACCAAGAAATGGTTTACAATTGAGTGTCAGATTTGTCAAACACTAGTTGCTGTGTCAAGGAACAGACAAACATTTAAAAACATAAAAACAAAGTGAATGATGACACATTTGTTAGGAGAAAGGGGAAAGATTTAAATTGATTTTGTTATTTGAAGAACTTGACAAAAGAAAAAAAATTCAGAAAATCAGAAACAAATAGACAGAAGTACCAGAATTATCTCCCTTGAATAATATTAGGGGTTTCTTGTTTGATTTTATGACAAGGAAAGTTGAAGTTTTTGCATCATAATAAATGTAAGTGTTATTTCAATGTATTTTCATAATTTTCTTTCTTGTCAGTGAGGCAGCAAAGTCTTGGAATACTGTGCCAAGAAAATGGTTGATGAAGAAATTTGTAATTTGTTTATAATGAAAGAATAATTTCCCATTTTCTTTGAATAGTAGATATTTTACATTTCTCAATCAGCAATGAATGATGCTTTCCCAGTAATAAAAATATTCCAAATCAATCTAAAGTTTTGGTATAAATTTATGGCAAAATTAAAAGATGTTCAACAAAGAAAAAAAGTTATGCACAGTCAATTTGTTCACAGGCCTCTTTTTTTCTCAAAATGATTGATTGTCACTCATTATAAAACAATAAAAGTAAAAATTAGAAGTTTTAAAAACAACAAATATGTATCATGTCCGGCACCAATTCTTGTTTCTTTGAAAAGCAGAATAGCCATTTAAATACATATATATGTACACACTGTATACATACATACATAGATATATAGTATACATACATACATAGATATACACACATGTACATAAGCAAAAAATATACATGGTCTGTCTAAAAAGGATACAAACATGAATGAATGAAAAAGTAGTGCAATGACACCTTGGTCCCCTTCAAGTTACTTCCCTTATGAGCTCAAATACAGATTAACACAGATTACTTCCCTTTTTCAAAACAGTCTGCAAAGAGACTATTATCAACTGCCTCTATGGGATATGAAAAACTCACCTATTATGACTAATTTGATCAATTAATAAAAAAAATTCATAGACAACATAAATAATGTATTCAATATAGTTTCTATTATTTGCAATTACAGCCTCAGCATGATTCTCAGCCATAAAATCTTTGAACATCTTTGATCACTCTGCCTTGATGATAGCCTTGAGGTTATTGGTGGGAGGTTTTGTTGGTGGCCTGTTCCCAATGACATGATCAGTTGTTCTAAGATTTATGTTTTTGTGATGTCACCAACAACCAATAACCTTAATTAGATTTAAAATTTGTTATATTTATGGGGGAAGAGTTTTCAATATCAGGGATATAGATAGTGTGTGTAAATATATAAATATAAATATATATATATATATGTGTGTGTGTGTGTGTGCATGTTTACATGCATACACACACAAACACATATATATATATTTATATATATTGTTAAATATAACAGAGAATGAATGTCTTTTATGTTGTGGCGGACTTCCACCACATTTATTTAATTTTGATTAGGAAACCAAACTGATGTGAAGAAAGGACAAGGCAAAGGTATCGTTATATATAAAAATTGTATTCAACAATGTATACAATAAAGAATATGTAAGAAAAAGCATGCAATAAGTAAGACAAGAGTTGTCTTTCTTTGACTAACATTGTCTATCAAAGTTCTCTGAAAAGAAAGAGTTAATAATTTGTAATAAATGTTTTTTAACAGTTTTACTGTGCAAGAGGAAAAATTATGTAAGTGTAAGGAATATGCAGTTTGTGAGTGTTGAGTGAGAAGATCGGCACATAGCTTCAACTGTTGTGGATTTCTGTGGCAGCTGAAGTCTCACTGGTGTGTCTACACTTATTTCTTGCTTTTATAGGTGATCATTGGATCAGAAGTGATACGCAGGAAGAATCACTCTTTGCGTGCAGACAATCCAATTGGATGACACTGACCAATCAGTGAATGAGCTTTGGGGATATTTCTGGGAGCCGATTCTCCCAAAAGTGCACAAAATCTACTATACGAAAATATAGTGATTTCAAAATTGTCACATAAGACAGTAGCGTTGATTGTTATTGAAATTTGAATTTGTATAGGTATGTATGTGTGTGTGTGATGATGATCGCTATAATGTCAAATCATGAGCTGTTCTAAAGTTTGTATATTTGATTTAATTTTGGGTAAAAACAAAGACAAAAATTGTCCAACATTTGGATATTTTTTTATTAAGTTGGTCCTTGATCTAAGCTTTTGTTTAACATGTATCTCCACACAAAACATACTATATATCTATAATGCAATTATATTAACTTGTACTGAGAATGCAACACCAAATGCACATTTTACACTCAAAGGTGTAAATGTGCCTGTTGTATATGATAACATTCTTGAAATTTTACTGAACCCTTTCACAGAGATAGACTGTTCACATTTTGATGTAAATGTAAAAGGATATCTTGTATCAGTTAATTCTTCTGTTAATGTATTTCTGCTAGATTTCATTAAGGACTGAACTCATGACCACCACTTAAATTTCAATAGTTAATCAGCATTTATATTCAGTAGGCTATTGTCCCTACCAAATTTATATATTAGTCAGCAGAAATTATTAGAGTTTTTAAAAAGTTATTTCTACTAACAGGCATATTTAAAGAGTTTTTGTAAAAAGAAGAAGAAGCAGGAGCTTCAGATTTTAAAGAAGCTTTGGTTACAAATTGAGTTGAGGAGAAAGCAAATCTTTTTCTTTTTTTGTATAAAGATTAAACAAGGGAAAAGAGTTTATTTTGTTGAGTATTTATCTAGTCTGTTCACTCATTCTATCCATTAAATCCAAACATATCTTGAGTGTTTGAATACCAAACTGTTGTAGATGATCATCAAGAGTTTGAATGATTGGGTGGCATATCAGTAGGTGGGATAGCTGGTTGCACAAATGTTTGGTTTTTGTTTTTGAGATGAAGAAGTTTGTAATCACCATTCCTTTAGTTCTTTTATTTTTTTATCATCTGTGGGCTTTATATGTGCCAAAATGTGTCTGAAGGTGTAGGGTAGGCTTGCTGGAGTAGAGATATAGATTTAACAGGGTAAATTGGCAGGCAGTAATGGGGTGGCAAAGTAAGGATGATAATCCTTAAAAAGCTTTATCATTCACTATCTGTATTGACATGACCTGATAAAGTAAGGGTAACTTTTTTGACCCTACAAGAGTATTTTCAAGATAAGCTGTTAGGACTACTTTTTGTATCAATTTCACATGCTTCATGTTTTGTTTGCCAGCAGTTTTGGCAAAACACTTGTAGGAAACACTTTCTTCTTAATTTACAGTTTGAAAGATTTATTTTGCTAACATTGAAACTGATAAATTTTTGCCTCTGAAAAAAAAAGGTAAAAAACTGATTGATATTCCAAGGAAACAATGAAGTTTAAACTTAAAATAAATTCAAAGAGCAAAAAAATAAAAGAAAGGGACAAACAGGTGAAGAGGAATTGTTTAAAAATACAAGCAAAGGCTAAATAGTAAAATGTTCCAAATTTGGAATAAAATATAATAAAATAACACAGGAGAAATACAGAAGCTTGGAGAAGAAACAAAAGAAAACTGGCTGATTTGAAGGGGTATCAGGAGAAAACCTTAAAGGTTGGAGAAGGCACCCCTCTACTTGACAGATTTTGCTTACTTCATAATAAAAAAGAATAGAAATGCCTATTTTAACAGAATAAATAAAATAATGTCGTCTGAAAAATGTTCTAAGTTTCAAAGGAAGGGGAAATTTGGAGAAACTCTGGATAAAAAAAATTGCTCTATAATAATTTTAAGAATCAAGAAGAAAATTGAAAAAAACGAATAAAAAAATTGGTTTTTCTTTCTTTTTAGACATTTTAAACAAATAATAAAACAATAAAAAAGACAATGAAGAAATAGATTTATTTTTTCCACTGGGGACAAATCTATTTTCAGAATTGTAACTTTTGAACCATCTTCTAATCAATAGCCATTTGTGTCTCTAATATAATAAATTAGGAAAGTAATTTTTTTAATTAGTATGCCATTCCAGTGAAAGAAATGAAAAACAAATTAGTATAAAATCAAAGCAGACTAGTTGCAAATTTTTGAAAATGAATATGTTAGTTCATTTTTTAAAATTTTTACCTTTGACAAATCTCCCTATTTATAGATGCAGATATTATATACATGAGAATATTTTATTATTATTATTATTATTATTATTATTATTATTATTATTGTTGTTGTTTTGAAAATAGTTGAAAGATAAATAATAAAAAAAATTGACTAGTAATAAAAACAAAATAACGTTATAACTGGGAATGCTTTTTCAACAAAATTGAAATTACGTTACTTTGCAATTAATAAATAAGA
The DNA here is from genome assembly GCA_903632075.3 of Acanthosepion pharaonis. Classification (NCBI taxonomy): domain Eukaryota; kingdom Metazoa; phylum Mollusca; class Cephalopoda; order Sepiida; family Sepiidae; genus Acanthosepion; species Acanthosepion pharaonis. The sequence goes on from CAHIKZ030000049.1 coordinate 525,964, forward strand.
AAATGGAAAGAATTAAAATTCATACTAAATGTTGTAAAAGAATCTTTGAATATAACTAATAATAGATAAAAAAAATGAGCCACTAGTCAAAGATAAACAAAAACATTACAAAAATGCTTTCCTCTAATTCCAAAAATTATGACCACTTTCGTAATAACAACAACAGATAAATAAATGTTACAGCAATGGGACCGGTGCAGAACAAGACAGCTCCTCTCAAATCCACCACTGGGGAAGTCATCGTAGACAAGGGGCAACAGATGGAGAGATGGGTGGAACACTATTCTGACCTCTACTCCATGCAGAATTTTGTGACGACCGCAGCCCCTGATGCCATTGCCTGCCGGTCATGAAGGACCTCGATACTGAACCAACCATAGAGGAGCTTAGCAAGGCCATTGATAGTTTGGCCTCAGGGAAGGACCCTGGTAGTGACTGGATTCCCCCTGACCTGATCGGGCATTGCAAGACTGACCTACTGCTCCCATTGCATGAGGTCCTCTACCAGTGCTGGAAAGAAGGGGTCGTACCTTAGGACATGAGAAATGCTAAGGTTGTCACCCTCTACAAGAACAAGAGTGAGCAAAGTGACTGCAGCAACTACAGAGGCATCTCGCTACTCACCGTTGTGGGCAAAGTTTTCACTCAACGTCTGCATTATCAGCACACTGCTATATGGCAGTGAGGCTTGGACCACATACACCAGGCAATAAAGGCGTCTGAACACTTTTCACATGAGAAGCATCCACCGCATCCTGGGAATAGTGTGCCAAGATAAGGTGCCCAACACTGAGGTCCTGTCTTGAGCAGGTTTGCCTAGCATATTCACACATCTCAGACAGCTCAGACTCCATTGGTTGGGCATGTCCATTGCATGTCAGATGGCCACATCCCCAAAGACCTCTTGCATGGAGAGCTGGTTGCAAGAAGGCGACCTGTTGGGTGGCCACAGCTGTGGAAACGTGATGTAGTGAGACGTGACATGAAAACTATGGACATCAACACAGAGTCTTGGGAGAGCCTGGGAGCCATACAATCTGAATGGAGAGGAACCCTGACCAAACACCTCAAGTCGGGAGAGGAGAACCTGACACTGAAAGGCGGGCATGCAGAAAGCAAAGTGACAGCTTCAACAGACCAAAGACAGAAAACACATGCGACCTCTGAAACAGACATTGTCACTATCACATTGCCTCTACAGTGACAAACGTTGATGCCCCAGCCAAGCAGACAACTTGGATGCTACCCATGGTCAACCCTGACTGAGGAGACCTACAACATTATATACATGCAGACATACATGCATGCATCCATGCATGGATACATACATACATATATATATCAATTGGTGATGTGCAGTCTTGGTTGTCATTTTCTTTGATGCTATTGTTATCAATGAAAGGACAATAGGAAAAGTATCATAATACTGGCCAATGATTGGTCTATAAACATCTTGTCGTTTCTTTCATCTAACCAATCACGTCTATTTTTTCTTTTCTTCTTTTAGGATTGTCTATCTTCTAATTTCTTCCTTTCTTATACTTTTGTTCCTTTTTAAGGTTAACATTCAAACTCGGCTCTCCGATTCCTCAATCCAAGCCACTATCCACTAGTCCACTGTACCTCCTCATATATATATATATATATATATATATATATATATATACACACACACATATACACAGATATGTTTTATCCCTGATATTGAGCACTTTAACCCATAACACCCTAAAACTATATTTTTCAAAATATATATATATATATATATATATATATATATATATATATATATATATATATATATATGGATATTACAAATCAGTCAACAGCACCATTCACTGGATCATGGTGCTGTTTAGTTTTCATATCAAAATAATGTTGTTGGCTTTTATTTATAGTCTCTGCACTCATATTGAATACAACAATGCACAGTTGAAAGAGAAATACATATTTTTAAATAATTATGAATTCAGATAAATTATTTGTAAAGGTAATTTAAAATTTCAAAGGAATTATCAGGATTTGAATGAAAGAAAAGAAGAATGAAAGAAAAGAAAAAGATAAAATAGACAAAAAGAAAGAATAAAAAAAAGTTTGTAATGTAATTTTAAATGGTACTGAAGATAGTTATTAAATGAAATAAATAGAAACAATAGAATGATAAACAAAACAAAAAAAAATGAAAAAATTGAGCGCATTTTTTAAAATACATTACAATAAAAGTTATATAATAAAAATGTTAACCTTAAAAAGGGAACAAAAGTATGAGAAAGGAAGAAATTAGAAGATAGACAAAACTAAAAGAAGAAAAGAAAAAATAGACGTGATTGGTTAGATGAAAGAAACGGCAAGATGTTTATAGACCAATCATTGGCCAGTATTATGATACTTTGCCTATTGTCCTTTCATTGATAACAATAGCATCAAAGAAAATGACAACCAAGACTGCGCATCACCAATTGATTTGTTTCTGTTTTTTTCTCCCAATCCCTTCATCTCTTCCTTCTCAAGGTTATACAAAAAGCCTGGATCTAACTTAGGTGAAAGACGAGACACATTTTACGGGAATAGAAAGGAGCTATTAATGATATCTCTAGTTACAGATCTGTCAGTAAAGGATATTTATTCTCTTCTTTTCATTTAGACTTTCTATCTATAACATTCTGCCTTCCTCTTCCCTGACTCTTTTTTTTGGGCAGCAATCTTTAGGTTTTGCTCTATTTTGGGACAGATCAGTAACATCTTGCTCTTGAGTACACTTCCTAAGTTGGCTGACTGAAAAGGCAGTCTTCTTGCCTAAATAATAATATTTATCTCAAAGGACATGAATACTAAGAATAAAAAACCTCCCAAGCAGAAACATTTTCATTTCAGTTGATTAGGCAAAATCAGTTTCATCAGTGGTGTGTGAGTCTATGTACAAATATAAAAGTATAAATTTTGTTAAAGAGAAACATGACAATGACTCTTTTGATATATTCATATTATTCTTCTTTTATGTGTTGTGTCTCTTCACAATGTTAGAGATCATGACTCCCCAAAATTTCCTGTCCTTTGTAGCTCTTAATAAATTTTGTCTTTTTATTATCTCCCCTAAATCTTGTTCTGTCATCCTTTTACTCATGTTCGCTAGGTAGGTTATGTAATGCTTTCCTCTGTCTCTTTTGCATTCAATCTACCCTGTGAGTGTTAAAGTTTTTAAGCCCTCTTTCCTCTTTATGTGCCCTGAAAATTTCAACTCTGGTGTTAAGTTTTGTTTCCATTTACTCTAAAACTTTAGTGTTGTTCATATGTTCTGTCAATTGTGTTCACAGTATCCTCCTGTAAAATCATATTTCTGTTATTTCTTGTACTTTGGTATCTGACATAAAATAAGGATTAGAAGACTAAGTCCTCAAACAATTGTGGCTTTATGTTAGACTTATAGTAAACTTTGTAAATATCTTCTAAAATGTTTGTTTATTTTTTTAAAGAAAGTAATTCTTTCTGAAATTCTTATTAACACATTGAGATCTTTTCACTCTTTGTCCATTAGATTTCATTCTTCAGTTGAACAATACTCTCTTGGGGCAAATACAAATTAAATAAGAGGAAAATACAATGACATTTCAGTTTTCGTATTTGATAAGAATATTTTTGTAATAATGAATCTATGGTATTTATGAGGGAGTGCTGAAAAGTTCTTGGCTTGGCCAAGAAGAGATTCCAAAATAATTTCTGATATTAGGTCATATTTTAGAAGTACAAATAATTTTAATCTCTCAATAATATTCGTATGCAAAACTATGAAAATAAATCAGTTTAGGTTTCAGCTTTGATGACATCCAGAAAATTTGTTTATATTGAGATTCAGAAAAGAATCTTAACATTTTTTTAAAAATTAATTTTGGTATTTAAATTTTCAAACAATGTGACACCACCTCCCAACATACATTCTGGTTGGAAATTGCTGAATCTAGGTCTCAATAGTGAAAGTTATTTAAAAATATTTCTGACTTAAAAGGAACAAATACCAATCACCAATTTTCTTCATTTTAGGGATGAACAACAATTTTGAAAAACAAATAGTCAACAATTTTTCTATTACATTAAATCATATCATTGTCCAGTTTTCATGTTTTTTTCATCACTTTATTGTCAACCAAAATTTGTATTGTTGCTTAATTAATTCTGTCATCTTATTAATTCAGCATTGTATATTTTTTTGTCTTGAGCTTTTATTGTATCTCAGGTCAAGTTACAAAGTGGTTCTGTTGCATTTAATATTAATATTTAATAAAATGTATTGTATTTAAGGATGTATGTTATGTGGCTTGTTTTACAATTTCAGACTTCAGCTGGAATGGTGGAATTGAGAAATTTCTTTTCAGCATTCATTGAAAATTTTCAGAAAATATTGACCAATATGGAAATAAATTGAGAATTTTGCCTCGTTTTGTGTATTCATTTTTTTTCTAAAAACTATAAACCTGTCCCAGTAGGAAGTGTGTTGCTTGTTGCTAAGTAGAATTACATATCTTCTTGTGGGGTTAATAGGCAGTCATTTATTTGATATCAATCCTCATTTGGTGATTATTTAATACCACCAGCTCTGACTTTACTGGCAAGACCTATTTTGCTATGCCCACAGGGTTGAATCACCCTCATTTCCTATGTATTCCTTTACTAAGAAGAGTGTTCCATTCTAAAAACTTCTTCCTAAGAACAACAACTTTGTAGAACAGACTCCTCTTCTCAAATATGACATTCAAGTCTAGGGCCAATTGTTATCTGCCATGTCCTCATAGTATTCATTCTCTACTTCCTTCTCTTATTCTCATATCACACATCTCATTCAGTAAACACCTACCTTGAGTGGCTCTTGGACTTCATGTTGAGTAAATCTTACTTTAAAAAAATAAAACAATTTGATATCTTAATATATGTTTTAATTGCAAAAAAATGGCAGGAAGTTAGTCATGAAGAACATACTTTTGTGTACTTAAAGTAAATTTCACAATGTTTTTAATGTCAATTTTTGTAATTCTAAATTAACTACAATATTATGCTCACTTATGTATGCTGAATTCTGATTTTAATTTTCTATCAAATAATAATGAAAACTTGCTGAATCTGTGGAAATTCCACAGGTGTTGACAACAAATATGCCTATTTTCACAGGCCTCTTCTCCAATGAGCCCCTTTGCCTGTATCTTTTCATTTTCTTGCTAATCTCTTCCCATCTTCATTGTCTGTTCATGTTTTTATTTAAATGCTATAAAATATGGATTAGTTTCATATGCATAAACAGGAGTAAAGAATGTACAAATATTTACTGTTGCATCTTCTCTTTTACTTTTCTTGTGCTATACATTAAAAGAAATTTCATTTTTTTTTTAAGCAATTCACCCCAAGCAAGGTGATAATGCCATGAAGACCCAAGGAGCTACTGGCAGTGAAAGATAATGAAAAGACTTGAGAAGGAGCCTGAAACCCAAATCATAAACAGGGATCAATAGATAAACCTCTACCCCTGTTCAAAAGAACAAGGAGAAGTGTGAACCGGACAATAGACAAACCTATCTACTCCTATTAAATGTATCACAATTTTTATGCTTTTACTATTTCTAACTGCTTTTCAATTTTTTGCTTATTGCCTCTTGATATACATCCAGCATCTATATGTTTATGACTTCTTTTAATTTCATTTCTTTCTCTCTATATACTTTATTATTGTGAAAAATGTTCTTGGTTAATTTATACTATTGTAAATCTCTAAGAATTGCCAGATTATATCAATGTTTAACAGTACATTTTCTAAAAAGAAGAGTTTGTCAGAAGAATTCACACAGAGAATTATACATGACATGACTATGAAGCATCCATATTCATACATTTTTTGGTTTTATCTTCATACCGTAAAATCACATTGAAATTTTTTACGAAATCGAACGATTTCAGTTTCATTTTTATATGATTATTGAGTGACCATATCCAAAGAAACACTATTGAAAAGACTTTCAGATGTTAATAAAATTAAATTTTACCAACATTTATACCATTGTAAGAGAAAAAGATTGAACAAAAATATGTTAAAACATTTAAAAATTGACTAGTTTTAGGAATTAAATGTGAAATCTATTTGTTTACAAAAGAAATGAAGAAGAAAAAAGGAAATATGACATGATGTCTGAAAGTGAAATCTATTTGTTTCAGTTTTCAAAAAAAAACAAACTTTTGGCAGTAAAATTAAGTTAACAACAAAATAGCGAGTAAAAATAAAAAAAAATGAAGATAGTAGCCAATTTTGTCTTAATGTTAAATTTTATGAAGTTGGATTTTTTGTAAGGGTTTTCTCATGAGCTATTATGCCAATCACAAGCACAGTATCCATAAAAAAATTCTACCTTGGATCAGAATGTTACATATAAAAAAATATATTGATAAGTAAGGGGTTGATTGATAAATAAGTAAATAAGTTTCCTACTGATAAATAAATGTCTCCTACTGTATTTTATCACTTAAAATAGACATTATAAACATGTTGTTATGTTTTATATATCTCTCTGCATAGTAGTAGTCATAGTACAGTTCTCTGTGTCCTGAATAGCAACTGGGTTTGCTAGGCATACCCCCTGTGTTCGCCATTTGTTCTCTATTTATACTTGCCTATCTAATTTGCATACGATACTAAACCTCCCTGAATCAGAAAGGTTGTATACCCTTTTTTATTCTTTTACTATTCCTGATTATTTTCATATTGTGTTGTCCTTCCTTTTGTCTTTCTTGTTTTCTCTCTAATGGTGATCTCGGTCTCTCTTCATTTTCTTCTTCATACTCATCTGTCTTTTCATTCTCACTTTCTTCCATTTCCTGCTATTCCACTTTTGTAACTTTTTGTCTCTTCTTGTTCTTGGTCTTCCATTTCTACATCATCCAGTTCGTTTCTGCTCATGCTACTACTCTGTAGACATTCTAGTATTTTTCATTGGTCTTGCAAGCCTTCAATTATTCTGAGAAGGATAAATTCATCTTCTTTGGTCATTTCCCATGTTCCCAATTTTTCAAATTCACAATACTTGGCTCGTTCTTTCAATCTATGTAAGTATTACATAATGGACTCATTGGGTGCTTGTCTTGTCTCTAAAAACTTTGTTCTTTTGGTGATGACCAATCTTTTCTTTGGTCTTATGTTCTTTTTTTATAATTTTAATAATTTCTTCAAATGTCATTTCTTATAATTCTCTCGGGTAACACATTATTGAAATTTTCTTCACAGCTTCGCACCCAGTAAGAAATAAATCTGTTAGCTCATTCTCTCCTCTGTCAGTCTTTGTGTCTCTTAATTTTTTCATTCTTGCAAATGCAGTAAAAGTTCTTATCCATGTTTCTATGGGTTCTGGGTCGTCTAGTGAATTTAACAATTCTATCAGCAATGCCATTGTTATTTTTTGCATCTCTCTCTGCATAGTAATAGTCATAGTTCTCCGTGTCCTGGGTTTGCTAGGCATAGCTGCTATGTAAGTCAGTTGCTCTCTTTTTATACTTGTCTATCTAATTTGCATATGATACTACACATGTATTCATTAGTATATAGTCTTTTTCAAACAGATGGAAAAATGATGAAAAATATAATTTTTGCATTTGTTGCACTCCCACTATGTACAAAACCAATCTGGTACAATCCAAGGCCTCTTGTTGTTTTCAATGTATGAGGATACAGTAGTTCAGTTCTTAGAACTGAACAGCCAGACCATCTGCACATATGATTTGATTATAATGGTGAAGGCTTGTGCAGAAGTGACCACACTTTTTGAATTAGTGTGCCACAAGGTCTCCAAACAACCCGTCTTCAAAAAATTTCATATATATGAAACTAAATAGTGAAACATGTCAAATTTACAAAAATTTCCTAGTGTTCCTTATTTTATAAATCCTGTTAAATTTAATTCATATTTTCAGCATTATATACTATGATACATAAAAAACAGAAAATTGTACAAAGAAATTTCTGTTACATGATACACTTAGAAAAACAGAGATTATACATACATGCATGTATGCATGTGTGCACACACAAACACACACACATTATCAGAATTGTTGTCTCATGCGAAACATAAACATAAAAATTGAACTAAAAGATACTCATTTGTTTATTGTCAAAATTAAATCATAACCTTAAAAAATGTTACTGAAGTGAAATAATCTGATTTTATTTCACTCCTTTTATGACTGATTTTCTTGCCAGAAACTGATTACACAGTTAAATAACTGGTACTACTAATAGATATAGTAAAATGACATTGTTTTTATTATAGACCTACAGAGATTTATGGCACATCAAAGCTAAATACAGCATAGAATTTATTCTTTTGAATCTATATTTTGAGTTGAGTCTGTAACTATAGACATATATAATATCAAATTTGAAGCTTCATTAACAATGGATTGTGAGATATGCTTGTTATCCAATATTCAATAGTAGGCAACAAAAATGCCAATGTTTTATTGCACCAAAACAGGAGAAATCAAAACTTATTTTCCTTAGTAGAAAATTTATTTGATTTTTTTTATATGAAAAAGGTTCCTGTAAATTACAGAATCTTACAGAAAACTGAGATATTGTAATTAAAAGAAATATTTACAGAAATATTATTTTTGTGTGACCTCATAGAAAATTTTGCCAAAAACAAAACTTGCTTTTTGCTTTCATCATCCATTGGTGAAAATTAATGCTTGTAAATAACTGGAATAATTTGTAAGTGTTTTCTTAGTCAAATAAAAGAAGAGAGGAAAAAAGTACTTAAGTCCCAAAATACAATAACTGTGTGGCACAATGCCCATTTTATTGTGGGGGAGGGCTAGAGAGAAAAATATTTGTCATTTTATTTGATGCCAAAAGCAATGAAATACCAAAAAAGTTTTGGAAGGAGGATGAACATCTGATATTTTTTAAGAAATTTGGATGAAACGGTAAACAACTTCTAATTATAGGAAGCTTTTAGTAAGACATGATAATACAGAGTTCAATCCCTTGTAAATTGGATTTAAGTTTGGAAAGAAAACCTCATCAAGAAATACTGGCAGAGCTATCATGAAATTTTCTTTTATAGACATTCAAGGACATTTCAAGTTCCTTTGGTTTTGTAGGACTGTTGGACATGTAAAAACAAAAATGAATTATAGATTTCCATTAATGAAATAAAAGATTAAAAAATGTCAGTGTAGATTAAATTAAGTCTGGTATAAAAAATAAGAGAACTAACAGGACAAAAGACATGCTCAGCAACAGGATGCATAAAATCTAAGGGTGGAATGATGATATTAGAGATGAAATGAATATATCGTAGAACTCTCCCGCAACAAAAGAAAACCACCAGCAATACACAGAAATATTGATGAACTGGAAATATTAAAAACTGAAGTGGAAGCAACAATAGACAAATGGAACAGAAACAAAGTAGCAGGGCCAGATGAAATTGTAACAGAGATGCTGACAGCCTTAGATGATTTTGGCATAGACAAGATTACAGAAATAATAAATGAAATCTACAAGAGTGGTGACCTACTGGAAGACCTAAGTAGATCTATTTTCATAGCACTGCCTAAGAAACCAGATGCAAACAAATGTGAACTCCATCAGACAATCAGCCTAATGAGCCATATAACAAAACTCATTATCTGAATTTTGATGAGTAAAGCACATACCAGAATCAGACCAGAGATAGGACAAGAATAATGCAGGTTTGTCAAAGACACTGGAACAAAGAACATGAGAATGTTATTAGAAAGAGCAATACAAATGCAGAAGGATATGTACCTGTGCTTTATAGATTATGCAACGGCATTTGATAAAGTACACCACAGAACTGTTCAGCAACCTGGTCATATATGGGAAGGACATTAGAATAACCAAGAACATATACTGGCAGCAAACCACCTGCATATGGATAGAAAATGAATTCAGCAGATATACAAAAATAGAAAGGGGTGTAAGACAAGGATGTATCTTCTCATTAGACTCATTCAACCTATACAGTGAGGTAATTCTGAGAAAATTAGATATCCTACTAGGATTCATAATTTCATAATTTTAACAACAATTTTAATATGCATATGGCACAGAGTTGATAGCAGACACAGAAAGAAAACTACAAAATTCTTACAAAAAGTGAGAAAAAGGATTAAACAAATACTACAAAAAGGCAGAGTGCATGGTTATTAGCAAAAGGATGAGCCAAAAAATTCAAATTACAAATCAGAGATACCAAAATCAACCAAGCACAAAAATTTAAATATCTGGGAAGTGTTCTATCAAAGGATGGAAAATGTGACAATGAAATCTGAAGATGCATTGGGATAACCAAAGATGCATTCCAAAAGCTAAGCAGAGTATTAAGAGACAGAAAAATCTTCATTAGAATCAAAGAAAAGAGTGTTGAATTGTTACATGATATCTATCCTCCTATATGGCAATGAATGCTGGACAATTTCCTCAAAGAGGAAGAAAAGACTTGAAGCAACAGAAATGTAGTTATATAGAAAGATGCTGAGGATATCATGGACTGAACATGTGAGTAGTGCTACATCTGGCAGCAAGGCCTTTGATCAAGAGATTGGATGTTATGCTGAATGTGGAACCACCTCTTAATTGCTGCTGTTCTCAGGTTCACCCTGACCCAGAGTAGTAGTACCTGTTATCTATGAGTAAATAGAGTCTCAAGAAAAATAACTGATAAGAAGTTGATATGCCATTACACAAACAAATTAATCATTGTGAGCAATGACAGGGTTTTAGATAAAATGGAAACAAAAAGGATGCTTATACTTAATATCAGGAAGAGTCAGAATTTCTGGAGCACATGAGGAAGGAGGGCTTGGAAAATATGATACTCACAGGAGAGATTGAGGGTAAGAGAGACAGAGGAAAGCAATGCATAACATACATGATGAGCTTGACTAAATGGATGACAGAACAGGATTTATGAGAAATAACAAAATGACAGAATTTATTTAGAGCTACAAAGGAGAGGAAATTGTGGAAAGCCATGATCACCTACATCCTGAGGAAATACATCACATAAAGAAGAAGATAAAGATTCCATATTGGAGATCTGACTCACTGGCAATAGCCTGAGATTAATTTGTTTAGCTCTTTCATAGACTGATATATATATATATATATATATATATATATATATATATATATATATATATATATATATATATATATATATAAGCTTTTGGTAATAAATTAATTCTTAAATGAGTGCCCCATCAATATGACCTTCTACCCACAAACAACTACAAGCTTTTTTTAATATTTTTTCATTTTCCCATATTTTTTATTAGAATAAATCTTCTTTGTTTTGGTTTTTCTCACTCAATCAAATCTGAGTAAGACACAGAAACAAACTGATATTTCCAAGAGCAATTCAGAATTCTTCATTCAAAATTATCAATGTGAAATTTGTTTTGTCCCAGTTTTTGATGTATGTAAACAGTTTCCTATTAGATAGACAAGTGTTTGTAATTGGGAGAAGAATTTTTTTACTTTCAATCACAAATTTTCTCTTGACTGGAATTGGAATTTTCTCTGTAACTAAATTAATCATCCTTTGATGATAGAATGGGGAAAAAAGAGTAAATACTGATTTTTTAAAAATGAATGAAAGAGAGAGTGAGAACCTTTTATAAAATAAACAAAACTTATTTTTAGATCATCAATGATTTTTCTTTAATCAATTATAAAGAGAAAAAAAATTAGCCATTTTGTCCTTTTGATTTACAAAATATGGAACATTGGTTGAGTCTATAAAAAGCTAAATGCTGTGTGTGTGTGTGTATGCATGTGTGAATATTTTTCTCTTTGTATACACATCTACTTTACTTTCATTTTCATGCTAATTTTTTCACAATTCTTAAAAAGCCACCTTGTTTACTAAGTGTACCAAACATGAGAAAGAAAGGAAAATTTCTTGTAATTTTTCATTAATAACGTCTTGGCAAACCCAATCAGATGTGAAGTGAAAATGGATCTGATGGAAATAAGGACATTCAATAATTTGCAAGTATTTTGGCAGGTCACACAAAGAAAGAAAATTCTTTAAAAAAACAAAAAAAACAAAAAAAAAACAATGTAAATAGATTGAAAAAGAAATAATTCCATCTGAAATGATGGACAGCCATTAAAAGAAGGAAAATTTGGCTTTTCAATCAGTCAACAATTTCTAGAATAAGTAGAATGGTCAGGTTTTTACTTTTAAAGTTATGCAATGCAAGCAGAACTAATGGAGTCCTAAGTAGGAAGAAGAATTAAGTTCATCTTCTGAAATGGGTAAGAATAAATCGAACCAATAAGGAATTTTGCTCTTTTTGTGTTTCTTTTTTTCTTCTTTCTCTCAGAAATTAGCATCCAAGTAGGAACAAAATGATTGTCAACTAATTTTATCAGAGGTAATTTAGAGATTTATTATTACATTGTCTGATTTATTGACATTTTACTAAATTCTTCTAATGATGCTTCCTCAATGTTAGCTACCCCACACTCCTCTCTTTTATCCATTCTTATTTCTAAATGACGCACTTAACTGGAAGAATTTTCCAATGAGACTTCTTTCTTTGCAGTAAATTTTTCTGCTACTTAATTTCAATAAAGCACTCAAAGTTTCTATCCTTTTCAATTCCTGAATAGATTTGGAATCATAGCAGAATTTCCTTGAATTAAAACAGTAAAAGAATTAGAATTTATTTGACTTTCCAGACAAGCATTTCCCTCTTGTAGATTTTTAAGGTTTTTAGAAAAATTCAACTTTTGACCAAAAAAAGGAAAAAAAATAAAACTTAATTAAAACCATTTAATTTGAAATTTTCCCATTACTCTAATGGTGTTGAAGTTCATGTTTCTTGTCATACTTTATCAAAAATTGCTTATCATGATTAATTCCATAGAAAACAGATTTTATGCTATTATTAAAGGGTTTTTCATTTTTTTCTTCACTCAATGCTAAAATTAATAATTGCAGATTTCAGAAAGGCAATTTGAAAAAATATTCTTTAATAATTTTTATATAAGTTTTAATTTGAATAAATATTCTTTAATAATCTTTATATAACTTTATTGTCTTAACAAAAGTAATGTGATCATGAAATAAAACACACAAATTGCAGATATATCAATATTTACTGAGTTTAGGTAAATTATGACACTGGATCATTTAAGGTAAAGTCTGAAGATTATATTGCATCAGTACTGCAAATAACCAGGAGGGCCAAGCTTGAAAATCAAATTTTACCTGAGCTTGTAATAGTGACCTTATTGTTAACAAAAAAAGTGAGAAAACAACAAATGGAGATGAGACATGGGTGAGAAAAGTAAAAGGGTTCTATGATCTACAAGGTTCAGTTGTTTGCTTATCCCAGAGTATTGTATATCAGTCATGAGTTCATTTTGGTATAACACAAAGTAGTAGTTGTGATAGACATGTGGAAAAAAACAACATGCATATGTAACTGAGTGATTGTCTATATTTCTGAGATGAGGTATTATGTACGATCGAAATAAAGGGTTCAGTTCGAAATTCCAACCACCTGAAGAAGGCCGGAGCGTACAACGGCCGAAACGTTGTGACAAATATGGCGACAAAGATGAGGACAATAGTCCGACTAATGTAAATACTGTAACTGAGTGAGTTTACCTGTCATGAGGTCCATCACTAATGTTGGCCAAGTTGGATCTGCTTTTGTGGGTGAAATTAGTGTTGACTTTATATTCAATTAGTGGCTCAGAAATGGCTGTTGTGTAAATCACAATGGCCTTTTTCAAATTGGCCAGAAAAGATGTTCTATGACTTTATTTATTTATTTTTTTTGCTGGTATTCTGGAAGTGGAGCTGGACAAAATTAAGGTCTGTTTTTTCAAATGAGCTGTGGATTTTTTAAGTTAAAAGATTGGAGTTCCAACAGGACAAGACCTCCTCATTAGATAATTGTGATCAATTATCAATTAGAAAAGGAAATGTAGGAAAGGTAACTACCCACTGGACTTGGCTTGTTTAGGAGATGGTGTGTAATGTTCTGTTGGCTGTCAGAGTGAGCATTTCCATTTCAGTTAAAGTATTGGAATTCTGACAGGGTATGACAAGCTAAAACATCTATTATTGGATAATATGCAACAATCTCAACCACACCAGGTAAGACCTGCATATTTACATATCTAGTCTTACTTTTTTCTATATAGTCTTACTTTTTAGGCAAGGGTCTTGCTGAGAGGCTACATCTTAGCACTGTATAGTAGCATAGAGGAAATGGTGGCATTGTAGCTTGATTTGTTGGAAAATGTCATGCCACTGTCATAGTGGTCTCCAGCGATTCTCATGACACCTGCAGCATGTCCAAGTCTGTTGATCTCCATGAAAAGGTCACAGGTGTTGAAAACAGTGCTCAAGTATACAAAAGATGAGGCAAACTTGACAAGGTCACTGCCAATGTCAGTAATTGGTGAATTGGAGCTGTCTCTCATGTGCATCAGCCCATTCCCCCCCATTCTACCATTGTGATTTATTCTATAGCTGGAAAAAGATGGATTCATGACTTTGCCAAGACTCAGTATTTTGAACTCAGCACACTGATTCCAAAATGTCGACTCCACCAAAATGTCCCTATTCTGTTTCTGTGCCTCAAATTTTTTTTTTTGTGTGTATATATATATATATATATATATATATATATATATATATATATATATATATATATATGCATCACACACTGAGCCACCTTGGTAAAGTAATTATTTTTATTACTTTTACTTGAAATTGAGTGATTAAAGTCAATGCATTTTCATTAATACTGTATAGTGGATGATAGAGCATCTTAAGAATAGTGATGCTGAAAAAAAGGCCACCAATGAAAATTTCACCTTTCATCACTTTTCTTAAGTTAAAAACATAATTCTTTTTACAAAAAAATGATCTTTAATATTACCAAAAGTAGAAAATGTCAAATTATGGAGTGAGTAATTAATGTTGTTGCCTTTGGCTCAAATAAATGCCTCAGTTTGATATGGCATTGGATAGAACAAGTTCTAGATTTTCTCATTGGGAATTTTTTCCCCATTCTTCTTGGCAGTAATCTTAAAGCTCTTTGAGATAGCATTTTTTTTTCATTGTAGCACTTCAATTCCTACCACAATGGTTCAATTATATTGAGATTGGGACTTTGTGTTGACCAGTCTTCTAAAAGTTGAACATCTTCATCCATGTATTCATCACTAAAAATTACATTTTGTTAATTTCCAGCATCTCATACTAGATGTTCTTTTGAGCACTTCAATCTTCTGTTCTGATGTTTTTTGGTTAATGATATCTTTTTTTGCTGCCCATTCAAGTTATTTTTTGTAATACTCTGCATAGTGTATCAACTGAAACCTCACTGTCAAGACTGTATTCACTCCTCACTTGTCTGGTTGTTAATTTTGGATTGCCTACTGAAACTCTCACATTTCTTTCATTTCTTTTGTTTAACTTTTGTGATCTTGTAGTTTTCTTTTCACTTATAATAACAGTAAACATATTTAGGATGTTTGAACACTCTTTCTGGAAAATCCCACCCATCTGGCTATCTCTCAATGAGTCATCTTCCTCTTCAAATCAAATCTTCGTCTTTGTTTCAGCAGAAATGTTAAACATAATTTTAACATAAAAAAGCAAGCTAATGTTCAACTACAATGACTTACCAAGGCACCTTGTACTTATGTTAACAAAATGAAACTTTTTACTTTTTAAAACTACTTAGAAATTTGCATATTATAACTTTATCATCTCAAATTTTTCATTGGCTCAATAGTTTTGCATTGCCTTTTTCAGTTTCAAGCTGCTTAAATCAGTGTATCTTCTGTTACACAGCACCTACAAAAAGGTAACAACTTATTTTCCCATCCTGAAGGTTCACAGACATTACTGATCAAAGCATACTAGTAAATAATCTTAACTTCTTAAAATAACGGTGTATAATCATTTTATGTAGTTGGCCCAAGACTTTTGCCTGCCAGTGTCTATAGGCATGTGTGTATATTTAAAATCATGTAAGTATGTATATAAATATATATATTCAAAGAAGCTTTCTTAAGTTTCAAGCACTAATAACATCACATTAAAATCAAATCTCTTGTATAAGATCAATGTTGTTTGCAAATTCACTTATCCTATTGAAGATTGTATGCTTGACCAAAAAGATCTTATATAGGATATATGACCTCTCATTTAGAATCATGTGTCATAATTCTGACCAAAGAACTACACAATGGTACATGATAGAAATTTATGAAAATTACAACAATATAAGACAGCTATTGTGAACAACACAGCAAAATGTCAGCAAAAGAATTTGTAATTATAGAAGCTATCCATATTAATTCAAAACTAATCAATATGGCCTCCTAAAATCAAATTAAATTATCAGAATCCAACTTCCTGTTCACACCACAGATTTTCATACCACAGATTTTTAGCACCCAAAACTCAAAAAGTAAACCAAAGATGCAAAAATACTACATAGCCTTTGAATTTTAATTTAATTCCATTTTTCTTCACTGAAGCCAATTGAAAAATACGAAACCCTTGCAAGAACTAACAACAAGCTGTGGACATTTCCTTCAACCAAGGTAGAAAAACTAATCTATCAACAAGAAAAACTTATTAAAGTAAAAAACATAATAGATATAATTTTTTGGTGTCTCTAAAAAAATATGTTTGAATAAACATTTTCTGTCTAGATACACACAATTTAAATTATATATATATATATATATATATATATGTGTGTGTGTGTGTGTGTAGTATGTGTATTGTTGTTGTTGTTGTTTGTAGGTAGATGGGCTCAGAAGGAAATAAGTTTGAGAAAAAACAAGCATTATGTTTTTATTTTTTGAACGTTCTCATATTCTGACTGCTTATTACAAGAAAAAAAAACAATGGTTATTTTTTTTAGTGAAAGTTTATTGAGAATGCTGTTTCCTTTTGGAAAAATATTTCTCCTTTGATTCTTGATATCATTTCCTTCTTGCATATTAGTCTAGAAAACTACATTTCCAAATGGTAAGGTTTGCATGCTTCTATTTTAAATGTTTCAACACTAGACAGACTTTCTTAATCCAGGATTTACACACACATTCTTTTTGATAACAGAAATACAATTCTCTTCATTTGTGGAGTGTAAAAAAAATTATAACAAATGCTTAGTTTTATTGACAAATGGGAATGGAAATTTTACGAGGAATAAAACTGATTAATATTAAAATGGAAAAGGAAATATTGGTGGAGATAATCCAAGATTTCAGATTTGTAATCTCCTAAAGGATGAGGCACGGTGGAGTAATGGATAGTTGCACGGATTGAGGAATTGTAGAGCTGAGTTCGAATTCCAGTTGAATCCATTACATTCACTTACATGCTAATACCCTTGGGAAAGGTATGAATTCTCTTCTTCTCCCCCCAGCTATGGGTAAATAGCAGGATAGATTGGGTTTTATAGCCTTGGAAGGCAACTGGTCTACTGCAGAAAGAAATGGCAACCTACTGCAGGGAAAAAATCTGCCTCATCAGTCATGTATTGAAAGATATATGATCGCCTATGCATGTATCATGCATAGCATATAACTGACTGAATCTCCTAAATGAACAGAAAAACATTGTAGGTATCATTTTTAATATCTTTCATGTTTTAACAATCTTCTTTTGGTGATTGCATCTTCATGGAAAAATGAATATATTAAAAAAAAAAACATTGATATATTGAAACAGTAAACAAAAAGGATTTGTTGTCATGATTCACTGAATTATTTGGATGTATATATGAAACTAATCCAAATAATTCATCAAATTATTTATAAGATGTTTATTTGAACTGTGATATTTGTTCTTTGAATTAAAAATTGTCTGTATTTGATCAGTTTATCTTCAAACTTTATTAGATGATAAAACAAAAATCAGTTGTGATAAACACTTTCCCAAGTTTCAAACACTCCATTTTTTTTTAACTACTGATGAACATTAGAGTAAATTATAAATTTTGCTTTGTTTACTGATTTTTAGGCTGATTGAGAGTTTATTTTTATTTTCTTTTGTAGCAAAGTATTTTGAAACAAAGTACAGAATTACTGGTATTTAGAGAAAGTAATTAGAAAGAGAAAGAATTTGTCATGATTTCCAGTTATACCACATCTATCAGTAAATAATTTCTTTTTTATCCTTGGTTACTTTTTAGTTTCAGATACATGTTCCTTAATTTATTAATGAAGTCAACAAAATAAAAACAATAATTCCATATTCATGTTTTTAAATAGAAATAGTTATGGTTTAAATTTGAATGAAAATCCAAGGGATTGGTAAATATATAAGACAATGTAGAAAATTTTATTTTGACATATATTGCTGATCAAACAGCATCTTCAGAAAAATGTATTCTATTAAAATAGAATTAATTTTTTCTGAAGATGGTGTTTGATTTTGTCGAAATAAAATAAATTTTTTTGATGTAAAAAAATACTATTAGGAAATTAGCAATGCTCAGGGGAATCAACAGTCATGCCTTTCATAGTTTTAGGTCAACTTTGGATAGATTCTAGTAAAAAAAATCAAAACAGTAACTCAGGAGAGTAATTTGACCAAATGCTCACATACATATGCCAGTGACAAGATATTTTTCAAAATATCTGGCAATGGGAGAAAATCACACAGAGAAGTGAATCCATGCCTTTCTCAAGAGCATTACTTTAAAGGGAACATAAACATTTTTGGTCAAGATTGAAACTTTATAGGTTGATTATGTTTTCCATATTGGCAATTATTAATTCACCCCATATCACCATGACTACTACTACAACTGCTGGTAGACAACTGATGAAAAATAGCATTGCAGCATGTAGGAACAAAGCAGTGATAGTTAGGGTATCTTTTTTTTTTTCTTTGTTAAAATAAAAAAAGTTCTAAAATGCATTTATGAAAAACCAAAACAAACAAAATCAAAAGAAAAGGTATAGATTTTATGTTAGTTTAATA